>OX438849.1:6997500-7535911 GCA_949315975.1 Eudonia truncicolella
AGATAAGTCTTGAGTTTTATCATTATTTTATCACGTCCTATATTGTCTTAGGTCGTCAAACATTATGAAACACATCACACAATATACCATTTGAATTAATTTTGATTCAAGCATTGTTATGTACATTTTTAAAAGCCTAATAAAAGAAATAACATTTTCCTATAATAATAAAAAATGGTCGACCTTTTCATTTATTCCCAAAATTCCGGTAATCTCATCGCGGTTATTTGCAAACAATGTTTACACCCGATTTAACTTTGTGTCGGCACGATCAAAGCCACGTAGAATACCTCCGAGGGGCATGGCCAAATTAGCTTCTATTATGTCAAAATGTACGCTGTTATACATATACGTTTTTAGCGTTAAGTTTTATACGGAGCAAATAGACTGAAACATCTTAAAGACGCACTTACAGCGGCTTATATCAATAGAAGAAATGGCGTAGATTGAAAAGGAAAAAGAACTCATTTAGCATATACTTTCAGCGCTTTTATTTCTTATGGCATTCCTTTGAATAATACGATTCACTCCAAGGAAGGGTTTAATGTCAACGATAAAGTTTTTATGGTAGGATTAGTAAAATGTTAATGTTGTAAAGCTAAATATTATGACACAACGCTCCACGGAGTCAAGAACACAAGAAAGAATAAACACAACAAGTTCGCTAAGGAAGTGTTAACAAACATTCAGCGTCCATAAATCGTCCCTCGACACCTCATAACTGGCGCCCAACGTGGGGCCGTAGGGCGCACCTAAAGCAATTCGCCATTACCACCCCCAGTTAAACAACAAACACTCTAACCATCATTACATTAAAGACCAATCTTCGTTGTTACACAGTGCACAACCGCCCATGCTCAGAGAGGTAAAGCAAAATCAACTTTAAAAGTACAACGCAAAGGTATCAATTGATAGTCAAGTTGTACAGAAGGGTCCTCCAAGGGGAAGCTAGGCCATGAAAAAGTTACTGTGGAAGGTTGAAGCTGTCGCGTCTGGAGTTGAACTAAAGGCTATTGTTTAGTAGCAATGAGCGTCGCAAACATTATATAGCCAGAGATTGATAAGCACGTGGCTGAAACAAAAGGTACCGTTCCGCCACATAAACATTGAATAAACGACTGGTATTTTAATAGAACGGCTTACCTGGTTATGTTGCGTAACTTTTTTTATTGTTTCCATTTGGCAGCAGTCAGCAGACAACATAAAAACGGGAACGGTTGACCCCAAACACGGCCTGATTAACGATATAAGTGCTCGTATAAGGCTAAAAGAATAGCTGATGCCGAAAACATACAAAGTTTGGGAGAGCTTATTTATATGGTGGCAGTAAGAGTTTATGTCGGTATATTTTTAGGTGCGTCATTAATTTTTATTATGAGCTATGATTTTAATATTACTCGCTTTAATAATTATCTATTCGCTTTGGTTGTTCGAATTCTCAAGTTGCTCAGACCCTCGATATACCCAACATATATACTTCCAAATCTACGTGCGATCAACACGACCCTCTTTAGAGGGTCTGCAACGCCCTAGTCTGGCCTCCGGCCGATTTGTCATGGCTCCCGACTCCTGACCTACCCCTCTAATAAAACGCATTTGAATAATCGAAACGATGACGTCATTCACTTTTGATCGATAAAACCCAATAACAACGACAATATATTAAAGATAGTTTTGTATAGGATATAATAATTGAATACAATCAGTGGTCCAGATTCAGATATTATTTGGATTTGTAAAAAAAAACTTGCGTAACAAGGCGGAAAAGAGCTCATTTCAATTGCCTTCATGTTGGTTTTGTATAATGGAGAAGTTGATATAAATGGTTTCACACTTTGAGCATACGGCAAACGAGCATACCACCTGCCTGATGAAATCTGGCATCGCAGTTCATGGATGCTAGCAACACCACCCTAAAGCTTCAGTATTACCCGTAATGTCACTGGATCTGGGTGGCAGCTAGATCAAACTGTAATACAAAACTGCAAAACTGCTTGGCGGCAGAAATAAGTATAACAGTCGCTATCCAATTGAATAGTAGGCAGAATCCTAGTAAAGCAAAAAGGATATCTCGCCAAAAACATGTTGTTCATAGTCTGCGGCCAACGGGAATTTTTACAACTTGGCATACCCAATAGAGTGTAGTTGCACTATTTCGGGAAACACGGATTGGAAATTTACGATATTTGGACTCATTTTTCCTTTTAGTTTGTAATAGTGAGCCAGACGATGCACTCACGAGTGGATTTATATTACACAAAGGAGCCTGGTGAGCTTAATCTGATTGTAGTATATTGATACGAATTTTTTATGAATGCATATACTCGCATTCATAATTTTCAAAGTTGTAACAATATTGCTTTAAAAGGATTGCTGACAGGCGAGTAGTTAATAGATCCTCTTTTTAAACATCTGCCAAAACGAGTTAAGTCATATAAATTATATGCTTGTTATGCTCTATCAAACGAGTGTTTATGAACCACTTCAGATATAAATTAGCAAAAATATAAACATGGGTGCCGCTGAAGAGAACTGTTACGTAATCGGTATTGTAGTCAACATCCCTACTGAGGTAGTCCCTTAATCTGATTATACAACGACATTGAACTCAGAATTCGATATAAAGCGTACAAAATGTGACATCTCAAAAGGAAGACCGATAAAGTAGAAAACAGAAACAGCTGAACACTCCAACAAAAGTTTCACCAAAGTTGGCGACTCGCTACCACTCAACGAAGCTAAATATTCATATCAAACTTGAATATGAATCTATTAAAAAATATTCTGGCCCTTGAGGGGTGGGTATGGTAATCAGAATGACTTTTGAACATTTGGTAGTTTCACGAATTCAAGTTATAGAATGGTCGATTGATTCAAGTTGATATAGGAGTTACTGGGAGCCGTATTTATTTTGTTCTATTATATTAGCATATTTTAGCATTTAACTTATCATCATCATCGGCCTATCTTAGTCCACTGACATAGGCCTCCCCTAATGAGCGCCATAGCGCCCTGTCTTCAGCTTGACGCATCTAGCATCTGCCTGCAGTCTTTCGCAGGTCATCATCCCACCTGGCCGGAGGGCGTCCTACACTACGTTTACCGAGTTGTGGTCTCCACTCAAGAACACGTTTACCCTAGCGGTTGTCGGTTCTTCGCCAGATATGGCCGGCCCACTGCCACTTCAACTTGCTAATTCTTAGAGCTATGTCAATGACTTTGGTTCTCTGTCGGATGTATTCGTTACGAATCCTATCCTTCAGAGAAACTCCGAGCATAGCTCTTTCCATAGCTCGCTGAGCGACTTTAAACTGGTGGACCAGCCCTACCGTGAGTGTCCACGTCTCAGCTCCGTAGGTCATAACGGGTAGGACGCACTGATTAAAAACTTTCGTTTTCAAGCATTGCGGTATGGATGACGAGAAGACTCGACGAAGTTTCCCAAACGCTGCCCAGCCCAGCTGGATCCTCCTCCTCCTTTAACTTATAATGCGTTAGTTTTATGTCTTCTTTTGTTTGATTTAGTTATGTTGTTCAGAAATATACCTACTGTAACAAAACTGTTTGGCCTGTTTTTCTTAAATGCCAAATAATATTCTTGACCCTTATGTTCAACGATCAATTTATTGTTGGCTCCTTGCAGCACTTCGCCGAGATCGTCCCTGTCCTATATCCCCATTCACATTCGTTGCATATACCTTTTTGGTCAATCTTTTTATAACATAGAGTAAAAAAGCCTTTGTACTGTCCCACACCCACAGCTGAGCAAAACTGAGAGTTAGAGAGAGTTAGAGAGAGAGAGAGAGAGAGAGAGAGAGAGAGAGAAAGAGAGATAGATATTGTGTGTCTATTTTTTTAACACTTTTAATTGATATTCTTGAAATATGCCTCGGTCCACAAACGAACCAACATTAATTAAAATAAATTAGTTTAAATATTTATTAATTTTATACGCGTCCAAAAATGCTTCAATCGGCTACAGCCTGGAAAATTTAAATTAAATCCAATTAACACTCTGATTCCCAGGATTAATTTGTGTTCCAAGATATATCGCACGGGAAAATTGTTTCCAAATTAAATTAAGCACGAACAGTGACACCATTTTAAATGTGGATTAAACTCAACAAAATCCTCTGTCAAATATTTAAAAGGACTGCGATAGAGAATGAATCATTCAGGAGTAAAATATTTATTAGATAATCAAGGTGAAACATATAAAAAAATTCAATGAAACTTACAGTGTATTTCATACAAGTAAGCTCTTTATCCTCTTTAAGCGATCCAAATAGCTAATACTCTTGTGTGAGGAATAGTTTCACGTCAATAGCTTAACGGAGCTATGAGGACCTAACTACAATTACTCGCATTCAATCCGAGCGTCTATCTACCCGTTCGGCTGCCGAACCGCTTTATCTTATCCTCAAAGGCCAATATCAAACAGCGAACCTAATCATTTCCCTCAACATTCTTTTCCTGACCTGTCATTGTGTTAAATGATCCCACATCTAATAATAAGCATCCACTTAACCATCTATTTATCTTCGTTCGCTCGTTATAGAATCTGTAGTTCCATTATTAACCGTTCCGTGACATGTCCCCCCTCCAATTATGTCTGTATACTATCTAATTACGTATGTGCCTAGTTATAGAACTTTGGGGGGGAAGTTGAGGGCATGAAAAATAATTGGTTGGATTTGGGCGTGGCAATCACAGTACACATTTAACAGGTAAGATGGAATTTAATTACGCGCGGGATTTTTTAGTGTTAACATAGGTTAAAAATAAACAGTCCTTTTTATCTAATATGCAATTTTGAATCTGTATATCAAATCTCTAAATCTATATTTGAAGTCCTGCAATAATTTGTGTGATTATCATCAGCTCAATAAAGGTCTATAACTGTGACGAACGATCGTTACAATACTGAAAGAATTAAATTACAGTTCATACAACTTAATAAGACATAACACGACTTCAAAAAGGAAAATAAAAAAAAGTAAAAATAAATTTACTTAGTACCTACAAAGTAATTCGTATTTTCATTTAGTTAATCAGAAATGATTAAATAAGTATAGAAAAAAACAGCTCTAAAAAGCAAGAAATAATATTGAAATCATGTTATTAATTACCTAGATACGCATATCAGTTTTAAAGATTGTCTATTAAATAAAATATTATTTCTTGCTTTTTAGAGCTGTTTTTTGTATACCTATTTAATAATTTCTGATTAACTAAATAAAAATACGAATTACTCGGTACTAAGTAAATTTATTTTTTATTTTTCTTTTTGAAGTCAGTTTTGTTTTTTGTGTAAAAATATTTTATTTTACGATTTTTAGTGATGGGTAGACCTAACAAAGGTGCTTCTCGGATGAGGAAACGACGGCCTAGGTAGTTGGTAGTGGTATTTCTATGTAAAACTTCAATCTTAATTAGATTTTATTTTTGTACGAACTGAACATTTTGGCATATTGAACCGTATGAAGTAAGCCCAACAAAAGTTAACTGCTGTAAATAGTTGAGGAATTCCCTCGACTGTCTATGCTCTTCATCATCAGACCTGTAATGGTACTTATAATGCATATGGGTGCAAAATTCTCATCAATAGAAATAAATTAAGTCCAAACACAAGGTAGCACTGTAAAACGTCGAGGAGTTCCCTTGACTGTACTTCGTCTTCATCTGAGATACTCGAGGGGTTGGGGGGTATATCATTTCTCACTTCTCATTTCTATTATCATTCATCATAATCATACTGGAAGGAAGTATTGTTTATTTATGTATTACTTGTAAGAAAAATTACTTTGAATCTGGCTAAATGTGCTAATCGCACAAAGCCATCAACTAAAAAAAAACTCAAGAGAGAGATAGTTGAAAATTCTTAAAAAAGAAACTAGTTCAAAAATAATAAGGAAAGAATCAACAATGCCTAGGGGAGGCGGTGTGAACTCTGCGTGTGATGGAAAACCTGAATGGAATACTAAAATTGAGACTGTCTTTGAAAACAAATAAGAACATCTACCTATAGAAACAGTTTAACCAAACCCTATAGTGAACATTAACAAAATAGAAGCAAAGAGGAATATTTGTAACTAATAAAACGGAGTCTGTGTTAAAATGTTTAATGAAACTGTTTACACTTTCAAAAGGAACTCTGAGAAAGCTCATCGTAGGTAGTCGGTAGATTATAGGCCACCGAGTGTCGCAACTTGTAATTTCCTATACCTGCAAAGGTCTTAATTAAGCGACTAGTAATATCAAAAGTGAGACCTTTCTTTCATTATAACTTTTTGAAATTTCACGGTCACTAACATTGAAGTTTTTCGTCAAAAGAGTCAGCTTGATCGTGGACCATGTAATTGCGATTAAATGTCGCAAACTTATCTCTTTCTCAATTAACTCTTAAAAAGCGAGATAAGTTTCTAACATTTGTATCATGCAATAGATGATTACTCGTACAAGCGAATTCATTACGAAAGTAGCCCAAATAAATGTAAGCAAGTGAAGTTGAAAAAAGGCTTGTAAAAATACACCAACAGAAGAAGTGTTGCAATAACATGGTGCAGTTTTCTGTATATCGGCAACTCACTTTCAGGCGTCAGTTTGTCTAAATTTATATACGTCTTGTTGTTGGGGCCTTTTTTTCATTGAAATGTAATGACTCGTACTTCAAACATCTGCACTTGATGATTTCTACCCTACATGTATATATCATAAATGATATTATGTAATATCCTTTTACATAAACTTTTAACATTCCGTTATCACTTAATAACCTTTAAGAAATGGGATCCCAATTTTAATTCTGTAAAAAACTTAATTTTACAACATACCTTAATTGAATCAACACCATTTCCTGTAACAAAAAACTTTCATTAATTTCAAAGTATCTAGTCGAAAGAACAGTAATAATAAATAATGGTCAAAATGCATGAATATTATGTTGGCCATTGATGTTTTGTGCAATGCTGGCATTTTTGCAATGTTGGTTTTTTTCCGTGCTTCGGAAGGCACGTAAAGCCGTTGGTCCCGGCTGCATTAGCAGTCGTTAACAACCACCAACCCGCTCTGGGCCCGCGTGGTGGTTTATGGCCCGTTCTCCCTATCCATCCATAGGGAAGGCTCGTGCCCCAGCAGTGGGCACATAAAAATGAACTGATGATGTTGAGGATTGATGATTTTATCACACTGAATGCATAGTTATAGTCAATGCAAGCGATTTAAGATGAGCATGGTTAACCATGCGTGAAGCATAAAAGTGACCAACACAAAACAGGTAAAACGACAATGGGTGGTGAATGATTCACCTTTCATTCGAATAAAGCCGAACGACAAAGATTTATTATGAATAACGGTGGGACATTATGCGATGATATTGATAACCATGCCTATAATATCTATTAATTGATTATGATACGGATAAATAATATAGAGATATTTAATATAGGGTGACATTGAATCAGTTGCGGATATTTTGGGTAAATATCATTATGGCTTAATTTAAGTTTGACTGGATATCGATTATGCAATTTTAAAACATCTACAATCGTGTCTCAGAGACCTAATTTTGATATTTTTGGACTATCGGGTGAATAAGTGTTTTATTAAATTAATTTAGGTGACTTTTGCGATGAGTACGCGTGTGGAGGAGTGTTTTTTGAGTCACCTACAGTATGATTTTTTTTTTCTTGATGCAGCGTGTAATAGTGTGTATCAAAGATGAGATTAGATGAAATATACTTACTTTAACTAGGAAATTTTATTTACAAAGTACTAAATGATTAAGCCAAAAGCCATACCGAAAAATATACGCGCTAACAATAACATTTTAAACAAAACTTGGGCTCTGTTACGTCTGCTCGTTCTAATAAGCAGTTTTTTTTTTATTTAAAAATAATCTACCCACTGTTTACTTTAAAAGTTTCCGTAACGGATGACCTGATTTCTATATACACCAGCTCTGCTGTAGTGAAAAACTAAAAAAGCTTGGCCATTTACAATAGAAAAGTTCCAACGAAATTCAGCAGCTAAAGTTTCAACAAGAGCTTTTTTGTAGATTTTCCGATCACTAACGCCACGACTTTGGCAGTTATTATTTAATCAATCAATCAATCAATCAATCAATCAACTTAATTGGAGATTAATATTGTGAAAACTTTGATTTCTGATTACCTGTAACCAATAACATACTTTTATTGTCTAGCAGAACTGTATGATATTGATAATAACCAGATTTTTAAAAAAACACGAAATTTAAAAAAAAAGCCGAGTTGTATATGTATTATTTATTTTAATTAATGTTTTAAGTTTAATTCAATGTTTTTTTTAACTTATTACTACGATATTTTATTCATGTTTTAAACATTGATTTATTTATTACATTTGTTCTGTTTTGGCTGTATGGGCTTTATCCCTTTACCTTTCCTTTCGGAAAAAACAACAAGCATCACCTTCAACTTGAAGAGCGCGCGATAGAGCGAGCGAAAAAATTCGAAAATGATACCTAGCCAAGATCATGAGTAGGTAGTAAGGTACAGACGCCTGCACATCAACCTATCCAAAACTGTCAAATTTCTTCAATACATTTTCAACCATATGTTTAAGATATAAAGTTTATAGTTTGTGGTAGGTTGACGTGCAGGCGGGGTGCGAGTCAGATACCTCCACGTGGTGCATCCTGGGCAACGAGTGGTTCCAACGGCCTCCGTTGGAGAAAGTTGGACCCAGTCGGCTAACATCTGGCAAGGCAGGAGCCCCCTTTTGGGGCCCTGCCTCTCTTATGTGCGTGCCTACTCTGGGCCGCTCAACTCGCTGCACCTTCTGAGCAGCTTTGAGAGGAGTCTCGGCGGCGGGCGCTCCTTCTGAGCGCCGTCTTTGTGAGTTTTTTGTTGTAGGACATGACTTCGGGTGCCGAACGTCGAGCGTCGAGTGTCGAGCATCGAGTGCCGAGTGTCGAGGGTTGGGAAGTGTTTGTGAGGGTCGGAGTCCGAGTCGGGTCAGATTCGTGGTCGGAGTCGGAAGCTGAGTCGGGTTCCGGGTCACCAAAGAAGGGCAGGCGGGCTTCACGATTTGTTGTGTCTTTTCGTCTACCGTAGCATACCGGCAGCGAGCGGAGGAGGGGGCCGGCGGCGGTCGCCTGGCCCCCAAGGGAGGCGCTCTGCTCTTGAGGGAGCACGAGAGGAGATGTTCCGCCTATGGTTTGGGGGTCTAGGCAAGGGGTCTCGGCTGCGCGAATGCGTGGTCTGGAGGCCTTGCGTCTCGTCCTCCGGGCATGGGCGGAGCGGCGCCATGGGTCGCTCGCGTACCATCTGATGCGGATACTGTCCGGACATGGTTCGTTCGGACGCTGTTTGCACCGGATGGGAGAGGGCTGACCCCGCGGTGCCACCGTTGCGGGGCGGCGGGGGACGCGGCACAGCGCGCCCTAGTGGTGTGCTCTGCGTTCGATGTCCTGCACTCCGCATTGGTCGCTGTGATTGGCGCGGACCTCTCCCTGCCGACCATGGTTCTGTCCATGCTCGGTGGCGAGGGGTCCTGGGGAGGTGGTCAGCGGAGGGGGCGGAGCAGGCCGGGGGGCATCGCCCTCTGGCAAATCCGTGCCGCCGCAGACGCCTCCTGTGGGGAACCAGCGCGGTCCGAGCTCTAGGGGGGGCTTTGACTGTTCATTGCACGGGTCCCCACTGAGGGCCGACGCTCCGTATGTCCCGGCGCGTCGGCGACCCGTCTGCAAGGACGGGTCAGGTGTGTCCGCCCATCGTTTTCGAGGGTGGTCACCCGCCCCCCACCAGGGGCGGGAGAGGGGCTCGCCCATCTACAGGGCGAGCAAACACCGACGGGATTGTGGAAGTGTCCGAAAGGGTTCCCATGACCTCGTCAGGCTCCGGCATGCCGGCGTTCGATGCGTCCTCCTCAGATGAGGACGACGCGATGATCGCCGGTTTGCTGGTTCCAAGGTGACGAGAGGACATCGGAGTGGTTTTACCGGGTCGGCCTAGACTCGCTTTCTCTGGGGCTTCGGCCCTGGAACAGAGTCTTAGCAAGCCTCGTACAGCCAGCGGGACCCCTCTTTGCCCGCTGATGCGTCTGTTAGCAGAAAAAAAAAAAAAAAAAAAGGTTGACGTGCAGGCGTGTGTACTTATAAGTGAGTGAGTCATTAAAATTTTGTTGATGACAAATATCTCTGTACTTATTCATTCAGAAGCAAGAAGTTAAATATTATGTAATATTATTATTCACTCTATATTTATTTCAAATCTTAGTTTTAGGTTTTATAAAAATTATATAAGAAGTAAAATATAGCAAAATATCATATAAAAATACAACTTTTATAAAAACATAAACCTACAACGCCGCCAGCAGCGGAGCAAGACTCAAGCTACCGGCGATTAAGGCTGCAGAGAAAGAAACCTGAAAATGCGTGTCGTGTCCAGGAGTGCTGTCTTCTGTATCTGACCCTTGATCCAGCCATCCAGCGAAAGTCTCTTGAGATGTTGGTCGAGACTCTTCGCTATAAGGCCGTTTGCAGATACGACTATGGGAACAATTATCGAGGAATCCACATCCCACATAGCAGTCACCTCATGAGCCAAGTCAAGGTACTTAGTAAGTTTGTCCTTCTCGGCTTTCACAAGGTTCTCGTCATGCGGGATTGTTGGTGATATCGATGAGCATTGCCTGGCGCGTCAATCGATCTGTCAACACGATATCAGGCTTATTGGCAATAATAGTCCTGTCGGTGATAATAACAGATCGATCCCAGTAGAGCATTATTATTATATTATGTAATTAATTATCGTTGTAATTTGTGTGTGCCAATAAATGTATTTTTTAGGTTCTTCTTCTTCTATTTTCCTAACCATTTTGATTTGTTTACTTATTGATTTGTACACAAATTAACAGTGCCAATGCAAAACAAGATAAGAGATTTAAAAATATTTCAAATATTTTTAAAGACTTTCTTTCCAAATACAGATTAATAAGAAAATATATATATATAGTTTGAAAGTATCTATTTACACAAATCTAATTACGTTTTTACATCGGATGGGAATTCTAGCTCCAATAAAAATCAGAACACAACTACTTATAAATAATACCTACCTGCCGCCACCGAAACAAACTCAACACCCGAACAAAAAGTCTATAATCTACGAGTATACGCATTACGCAATAACGCATGTAACACGTGGGGCAAACCCCTTATTTGTAGCCCCCGCAGAGAAGAAACTACTCGAATTTGTACCTTAACTCGTTGCAATAGAGGCGAGGGGCAACGTGGTCCTCAAAACACCCTAACATATAAATTACTGCAAGTGCAATCCAGGGTGCAATGGATCGATACAACGAATTCGGGTCCCGGTTTAGTAATATCGAATGTCTGTGCCAAATGGAATGGGAGTTTTCATGTTATTCTAGGATACTCTTATCATCGTTTGCCTGGCCAGGGGCCCGACCGCCTAACCGATCGCTTTGGCTACGTGTGTTTATGACGTCATCTTGTCATCTAGCTAATAGGTATAGACATATATCGAGCGAGGGCTGTTCGCATTTTAATTGGGGGTTGGTGCAACATATCTTCTTTACCGATTTTTTCGAACAGCCGTCATCTCAATATGTACTCCTTTTTTTCTAAGAAAATATGGATCTGACTCTGAGAAAGATGATATATTTTTTAGAAGTAAATAAATAAAATTTCTTACACTCACACCAATTATCTAGTCCAAGAGAAGCTTCGTTATGTAGCTCGTTAAATGGTTATTAGACAACGGATAAACATACTTAAAATATTTAAATATATACTTATTATACATAGAAAACACCCAGACCCGAGACAATTTAGAAAAACAATAATATCTAAATTGACCCGACCGGGGATCGAACCCGGGACCTCAGAGATGGCGACACCATGAAAACCGGTGTACAAACCACACGACTAAGGAGGTCGTCGAAGATCTTTCTCAGAGTATATCCATATTTTCTTTGGTCTACCTTTTCCCGCTTAGCCTTCAACTTTAATGCTCATCGCCTTGTTCGTCACAAGTATCATCATGGACAGGTATCATCTCTCTACATATTAACTACATTAACAGCTTACCATCAGGCAGGCCGTATGCCTGATTGCCATATTAGTGATATAAAACAAACTGGCCGCGAAGTAAACAAAGGCCGCTTTGTTACACCGTTCGGAACATATGCAAGAGGTCGAACGTGTACTAATCTAGATATGTCTGAAGGTTGCACTGATTCATGGTCGAAGCCAGTACTTAGTGTAAAAACTAAAAAAGTTTAAACAAAACAGAGGCTGATTGCATGAATACGGTTCACTTTATATATTTTTATGTCCCACTGTTGGGATCAGGATTTAGCACGTCAGCAAATAGCATAAGAAATCAGGCCATTATTACGCTGGCCTAATGTGGGTTGGTGGGATTCAACGACACCGATCATACAACTACAATCGTGGCTATCAACTTAACGTGTCTTCGAATGCACTACACTCGCGATAAGTTTAATTTGATTACCCACCCGGTGATAATGTAACTGCGAAAGTTGTTTAACTTGCAAGATACATAAAGTACCTTGTCTTTTTAATACGCAAGCCAAGAAGAAATTACAATTTAAATATAATTGGCAGCCGCCGAGAAGGGACATTAAATTCTAAATGACTTAAGGCTTAGTAAAAGAATGTTACAAGTAAAGCTAAAACATAATTTACAGGAGTTATTTTAAGACAAAGGCCGCAAAAAAGTCGTCCTTTTTATTATAATGCTTATACACAGTCAGGTCATAAATTCTGTCACATGTTAATATAAAATAACTGAGACAAGTTTATTCATTATGTAACCATTTATATACCAAAATGAACTTAACAAAACATAGATTCTTATGACAATAAAGTTTATTTAAAATGACCTCCGTGATTTTGAATACAGGCCTTCAATCTGCGCGGCCAGTCGTCTATCGCAGCACGAACGAGGTCCATGTCAATATCGGCGGCTGCCTTAATCAAGGATGTCTTGAGTGACTCCAAATTGGGATGAGGCTTTGAGCACGCCTTTTCCTCCAAGTGTTGCCATATCTTGTAATCTAACGGACTCAAATCTGGACTGGAGGAGGGCCAGTCTTCGTGCCGGATGAAGTCGATTTCACGCGCCGCCAGCCAGTCTTGTGTGCTCTTCGCTCTATGAGCTGGCGCCGAATCTTGTTGGAATACCCAGTGCCTGTTATTGAACATGGTATGAGAAACAGGTTCCACAAGGTTCGTCAGGACTGTATTTTGATACACAACTGCATTCGTTTTTACACCTTTCTCACAAAAATGTACCTCTGTTAAGCCCCAATAAGAAACTCCCAACCATACCATGAGCGAGGATGGAAAATGACCTCGTTGGACACGCGGAATACGGTTGCTCGCTTCTTCATTACTGTGTGCATACACCTTATCATTTTGTTTGTTGTATCTCTCTTCTACGGTAAAAATTTTTTCATCCGAAAAAAGAATTTCCCGATACTTTTTTCCCGCGTACCGCTTCAGCAAAGCGCGGTATCTCTTCAGTCTCAGGTCCATTAGACGAGCATTCAAACGATGTCCTGTTTTTCTTCGATATGCCCGAAGCCCTAAGTCTTCATTTAACACCCTTTTCACCGTGGTTCTGCTTAAGCCCATTTGAAGGGCCAACAGTTTCTGCTTACGTTTGGGATTTCTTTGCATTCGCGCCTTCACAGCTTTTATCACTGCTGGAGTCCTAACAGACCGAGGGCGACCACTTCTTGACCTGTCATCTACACTAGAGTCTTCATTGTATCGTTTGATGGTACGATAAACGAATCTTTTGGTTAAATTAAAATTTTTCAGTATGTCAAAAATTTGAATTGGCGCGTAACCGCAACGATGCAACGCAATAACTGCAACACGGTCTTCTTTAAGCGTCCACTCCATATTTAAAAATGAGTAAAATTCTAAAAAGTATATTATTATAAGTATTAAGTATATATTTGCGAATGTATTTTATTCTAAAATAAGATATAACATCTTAAGACGTATCTTCTATTACATCTTTTATTGAGGTCGTAAGAAAATGTGAGAACAATGTTTAAAAAAAATTATTTGCTTTTCAGGAAAAAAAAAGTGCTCTAAAACCTTACATCAACAACATCATCTTCAGCCTATATACTAGTCCACTGATATACATATACCTCTCCAAGTGCACGCCACTGAGCACGATCCGCGGCTACTCTCATCCAGCTCTTGCCAGCCACCACATCACTAAATCACTAAATAAACAATAAACATTTCCTAAAGAATGTTTTTTTTTAAATATAGCCTATGTTACTTAGCGCTAATGTAGCAGTTAATAAAACAAAATACTATTAAAATTAAATGTAAAAATACAATAAATCTAATAAAATATTATTATATTATACAGTAAAAAAAAAAAGAATAATTATAAATGCTAGTAAAAATAAATAAATTAAGACTATCATACATTCATCTCACAGTACTTCAAGCATTTAGATAGAATCACCTTCCATTCATCCGCAAACACATCACAATCCGGGATAGCGTCCAGAAGGGCATTGAGCGCAGTGAGGGTTCGCGGTATGGGGGATCTAGCACGGGCAACAGTTCGACACATCGGGACAGCAAACATCTTATCTTGTCTGCTCCGGCGGTATTTATTTATGACGAAAAAATCGACACAGCTCTTCGTGAAGACTAAGAGCATCCACTTTCCCTCTAAGGATTTTACACATAGTCACTACATCATGTGATCTTCTGACTTCTAACGAATTGTAACCCAAGCAACCTAATAGATATTTAGTCGGGTACATGTATGGGTAGTAGCCATACGTGCGCTTGTACAAGTACTTTAAAAATGCCTTCTGTACTCTTTCTAATAAAAGCGCATACATGCTCTCATGCGGGTGCCATACACACGCACTGGCCTCAAGCTTGCTGCTGACTAAGGTGTTAAAAAGAAGCTTAACAACCTTGGTGTTTTGGAAATCCCGAGAGTTCCGGAGTACAAAACCCAGCCGTCTAAAGGACTCTTTAGCGACTGTTCTGATATGGTCGTGGAACGTGAGCTTTAGGTCGAATGTTACACCCAAGTCCTTAATAGTAGTGGATCTCGATATATCTTTGTGGCCCAACTTGTACTGGAATTCAATTGGGTGTCGTTTTCGGCCGAAAGTCATCTCGAATCACTTTGCAGAATTAAATTCCTTTTTATTTTCCACACTTCATTGATACACCGAGTCGATGTCTTGCTGGAGCTTTAAACAGTCGTCATGTGTCTTAATCTCAAGGAACAACTTTAAGTCGTCAGCATAAAGGAGATATTTAGCGTACTTAATGACCGTGGGAAGGTCATTGATCATTAAGATGAAGAGCAGTGGTCCAAGTATAGATCCCTGACTTACTCCAGAACGCGTGTGATAGGATCGAGACTCATACTGGCTGTGCCGGACAAACTGCTGGCGGTCGCGAAGGTAATCAGTGATGAAACGAAGAAGGCTGGGGGCAATGCCCAGGGCACTAAGCTATTCCAGCAGTATGTCGTTGTTGACCCTATCAAACGCCTTCCGGAAATCAAAGTACAATACATCTACTTGCCCTCCGTAGTCAAGTCGAGTGGAAATATAGTCAACAATGGTTAGAAGGTTGGTGTTGACTGACCGTTTTCTTCTAAATCCGTGTTGCTCGTTACATATATAAGGCTCAACCTGCCTGTAGACTTTATTATGAATTATGTTTTCGAATATCTTAGAAGGAGTTGAAAGAATAGCGATCGGACGAGCATCTTCAACGGACAGCTTATTAGAACTCTTAGGAATAGGAGTAACCCGCGACACTTTCCACTGAGATGGATAGATTCCAGTTTTAAGCGCTACGTTAAAGATGTGACAAAGAGGATGTATTAGAAATTTTTTCCCTTGCTTCAGAAGCCACGATGGAATTTTATCAGATCCAACTGAACTACCTAAGTTTAGATTTTGAATTCCCGTAGCCACGTCACTAGGAGTAATCTCAGATATGTTAACGTAGTTACTTGTGAGAAACAGGTCTCGGTTTTTAATATTTTCCGCATCTAGTTTTGGTATCTCGGACAAAAAACACACTGGAGAAAAAATCGGCAAAAGCTTCGGAAGCTTCTACTCCACTCAGAGCATTACCCTTATATATTGTTTTCTAAAGTTTACACGAACACTACACATTGAAATGAAACAACTTTTACGGATCTACTCGCGTTTATTTCCCTTATAGTTAACTTTGGGTTCAAATCCTCCCTTTGACACGTGGCGCCAGAACTCACGAGGATTGATTTTAATGTAATGCTCAATACCAGCTATATAAGAGTTGTAAGCAAGCGGGATACGCATCTTTAACTTCGCTCTAATGTCAGCAAATGATTTGTAGGCTTCTTCGGACCTACTTCGCTTCCAGCTGCCATGCAATTTAAGCTTTAGTTTAATATCCCGAATTATATCATTTGTAAACCAAACAGGGTACCTTGTTTCTACTGAGTTCTTACAGCGTTTTTTGGGAGTACAAGTATCAAACAAACTATATATGATATCATAAAAACATTGAGTACTAAGATAAGCGTCGTTTAAGTGTTGGAGCTTGTGCCATGAAACGTTAGAGAGCATTTCAAACAACAATTTTTAAAATTCTCGAATCGATATTACTCGGCTCAATGCGATCCGATCTACGAGCCGTTGCAACTTCTATATCAATATCGAGGGGCGGGTGATAAGCGTCAGGCAGCACTATACCTTCCGTAGCCTTCACGTAGGTCTGTCGCGCGTCTATGCTCTCCTGAACTAACACAACATCTAACATTCCTCCATGCAAATTCGTTACAACATTCTTCTCTATCAAACTACAATACGACAGAAAATAACAATAATAATTATTAATATTTAACGAGGCACTATTTAAATTAATGTTGCCTAAGATAATAATAATTCCTTTCAAATTGTTTACAAAACTTTCAACTTTACAAAACCATCGTAAATAATCATCGTCACTAGCACTTGGTTTGATGTAAATAACGCACACATAAATAGTACGGCCATGCCACACGAAACTGGCCCATAGGTCTTCACCGCAGTCTGTCTCCAGCTCAGTGTGCCGGCACAGCGCAATGGGATTGAGCGCGGCCAGCAGTACGCCTCCACACGGTGTGCCCCTGTCGCGACGCAATACGCTCCAAACGCCGACGGCAAGCTCAGAGTCCTCAACCGACCCGTCAAGAAATGTTTCCGTAGCCACTATTAGTCCATGTTCTGACAATAATAAATTATTCCGCCACGTTTTAAGTTTGGTTTTGAGACCGCGAACGTTTTGGTAGAACACATTTATGGACTTTTTACTGTGTCCCTGCTGGACCACGAAACGGCTGAGGATTAGTTGTTTCCCCTTTACTGGTGGGCTGTAAAGGCTTTCTGTAGTTTACCCAAGGCTTGATCCTGGCGTTAACTGGCCACACACCGATTGAGTAACACAAGTCGTAATAGGCTACCAGAACACCAATCTTATAGGACCTATAATCACCCTTGGCAGCGAGCTCTTCCACCGAACATATCCCATTTGAACACAGAAGGCGGAGATATTTGCGTATTTCATCAATTTCCGACTCCATTTTCCACAAGTGTAGGTATTTCCTTGCTTCAACTTCAACGATGTGACCGTAGGTCCCGCAGTACCGCACATAGATGTTTCTCGTCGGCTTTTTCTTTTTACCTTAACCGACGACGCCTGGATGTCGTCGTTCTCTGGTTTGCTGAAAGAATGTTTTAAATCGGTCCAGTAGTTTAAGTTAAGTTTATTCGTTGCAAACATACATACAAAAATACAAAGGTTTTCTCTTTATTATATTAGTATAGATTAACACATTCATAACAGTCCTGTTAAGCCATCCAGAAGCCTTCGCTTGTGTTTAAAATGGGTTAACGTCAAGTCTAACGGAGCTACGGAGATTGAACCACGATTCCCCGCATTCAACCGAGCATCTATCCATCCAATATTGATATGCCAAACAACACGAGACAACAAAATAGGGGGACTGCAGAAAGTATGCTTCATACAAACGCGCTCGAGCAACGCATACATAGACAACCTCTCATGGACACGGAATCTCGCAACGGCCAGATGCGCTCGGACTGTTCCGACATTCCTTGTCCGTGAGAGGGTCTATGTATGCGTTTTTTTTTCCTTTCGTTGATGGCTTCGTGCGATTAGCACATTTAGCCAGTGTCAAAGTAATTTGTCTTAATAGTAATACATAAATAAACAATATTTCCTTCCTGATGATGATGATAAATGATAATAAAAATGAGAAGTGAGAAATGGTGTACCCCCCCAACCTTTCGAGTATCTCAGTAAAGATGTGGGGCTTTACTAAGTCCTCACGCGGACTTCTTGAGAGAATTTGAAAAGTGCCGTTGCACTGTTTTGTTTTATTTGCCAACACTCATGCACAATCACGAATACTTAACGGTTAATAATCCACCATTATTACACATTTATATTAGACATAACACAAATTTTAGAAAATAAAACAAAACCGCAGACATGATTCTGCACTTTCCCGCCAAGAAGTATATGTATATGTGTTGCTCGAGCGTGGTATCTAAGGTTACCTTCTGGGTCGAGACGATGAGTCGTTTTCAATCTAACGAGACGGAAAACTATAACATGCAAAGAGCACAACTGTAAAATTGTTCACTAGTTTATGCAAATGGCGGGAATCTATGTAAGAGGGAATCGATACCGGCGATATTGCGGTATAGGCGAACCATTCAAAAGCGAATAGTTGATTATGAGACCACACGGAGAGCTAGAATAGCTGATTGCTTAGCTTATACCCTAGTCTTTAAGACTTAAATTTGATAAGTGTGAATAGAAAATATATAAAAATATGGTTGTATGAAGACTGAACGTTACAGTAACACAATTGCTAGATCACTTGTCTGAGTGATCTGTGATTAGGCGAGGTTGGTTATATCCAAATCATACCCACCATTATGTGGGAATGCTTGACAACAGCAGTGGAACGTTTATTAGGCTTATGATGATATCAAAACAGACACAGAGTGGAGACCGCGACTCGGCAGACGTAGTGTAAGACGCGGTGGAGCAACGATAATACGCAAAGTGGCTGGCAGTGGTTGGATGAGAATAGCCGAAGATCAGGCTTAGTAGCATGCATTGGGAGAGGCCTCTGTCCAACAGTGGACTGATCTGGGCTGATTATGATGATGATGAAAACAGAAATATGTCCATAAACATGAAGACTAAATATTACTGCAAAATAATTGCGTATAAACAATTCACAAGAACTACACACAGAAACACAATGCATAACATCACAATCAGCCGTAGTCGTTATTGATTTCCAGACGTCAACGACCGTCGACACATCGCATCGGCGGAAAGAAAACTCGTATCAGCTATAGGTTTAACCGATCCCTGTATTCGGAAGGAGTTTTGTTCCCTTTAAAAGAAATACGGACGTTACAACTCGTAATATTTAGTATTATATGACCTTTTTCCTGGTAATATAGAACCTTTTTGCATGCGAAAATAGCCTACAGCATTTTCGGGACATACAAATAGATAGGTCCTTTCTCGTCCTAAAATTTTCCGTTGAAATTATGTTTGTTTTTGAATACAGAGCAACGGATTGACAAACTTTTTAACATAGCCTTGTGTAAAAATCAGTCAGCGGGAGTTTGTTAGATTATTGTACTAAATTAAGCTTTTTTAAGCCTACCTGCCTGCCTACCTACGACTATATTATCTAAGTCTGGCGCCATAACTACAACGTCAGCGTTGCTACAAGCAATTGTTGTTTTCAGATATGAGATAGGCTATGAGTCAGTAATTTACTATTCTGAAAGAAATACGCCATCCTTATCGTTACAAACATTACAATATACTGAAAAATCACGACATAATTTGATCGGATTTCAAAACGCTATCCGTTCCAGTTACCACACCATAACCGACTGTGAAATCTCATATACCCAAACCCTAATTTGAAGCCGTAAAACAACCGTCGATAAATATGTCGCTAGACATCGTAAAGACGCCCGTAAAAGAGTTTCCACCATATTAGATTGGTGGCGTTACTTTGTCAAGGCGACACGTGTTAATTGATACGTATGTGTCTGTAAACAATGGTTGCGTCATTATGTTTCCTCTCCATTTAGGATGTATTGTGTTGTAATGTTAGCCGAGATTTCTGTAGAAGAGACAAAGGTCGTGACAGCTACATTTAATGTCATCAAACAACGAAGTAGACTACGGATATAGAATGAAAAAGTTTTGTACAATGTGCATGGCCTATGACCAGCAGTGGCCTAATATAGACTGATGATGATGATGGTACTTTAAGCGTTACAAGAAATTTGGATGAAGATAATGTAATAAAAGGATTCTAACTATTTCTTTTCGAAATATTTTCCAGAAGGCCTGTAAAAGGAGACATTAAAAAAACGGTTGAATTATAGATAGCCTTATTCAATGTATATAACTACGTCTGTGAGACAACTAATAAAAAATTTACAAAACAAGGATCATATAAGAAGAGGCAAGCTTTGCTTATACTATTGCGAACTAGCTTTTAGACCGCGAATTTGTCTGCGTGTGCCGACATACTTTTTATCAAAATATAATAGATTACTATTCCTATAAAACTAAGGGATACTGTAGCTTTCTATAAGCGAAAGAATTTCGAAACAGTTTAGTAGTTCGAGAAATTGCCTACAAACATAAATTTTACCATTTCATTTTAGCAACCGCGAACATTTTACATGTAGGTACGTACAGCAACTTAAAAAACAACAAAAACAAACAACAAGTTACAGATGACAATGGTAAATTCTTTTGGAACTTTTTTGAGACAATTGCTCAAGTCGAGAAGCCAATTAAAATAAACTGCAAGAGAGGGGAAAGTGGAAACAAAAGTTGCACGCCTTATTAAAGCGGAAAATTTATGTGACGCGTATTAAGTCGGATAGCATTTAAATCATAGCAATTTCTCTTGACTTTAGTATAGTAGACTCCTCAGGTCGACTCCAATCAAGGACTGGTCGTTGTGGAGATCCCTGGAGGTAGGCCAGGCGTCCGGTTTTTTTTAGACCATGTCCGACGAATTATTTACGAGTACGGCCTGTCCGGCTTTTGTTAGAATTTTTGTCTGTGGCTGTGTAATCGTGCGAGCGAGCGAATGAAACACTATAATAAGTAAATGAAAAATTATTGTTTTTCTTATTGTGGAAGTTGATGTCACTAGTAAAAGTGTCCGGCTTTTACGGTCAAATGTCCGGCAAAATTTTGCACCGAGACCAACTTAATGAATTTATGGTTTTTGTCGGGCAGTGGACGTCTTTCGGCTGAGATGTTGATGATGATGTTGATAGGACCCTGTGACCCTGTCGCTCTATTGTATTAATGGTTGCCAAATATAGTTTACAGTAAGTTGACAGTGTACAAATGTGCTTAAAACGTTATTAGACTCGACTACCATCACGGGACGTTTGGACCGATATGGCAATAGTTCACATACTATGATATCAATTATATTCCCTGCATCACCGGTGAATATTATATGACACAGAACACGAACGGTTCCTTAACAATATTCATAGTCCGAAGCACATGGGTGCTATTGTAAATTTTTGGGAAGCTATAGCTTCAATATAGACTTTTTAAATTAAAAAAGTTATTAACGAATATCACTCTTATAGGTAAATTTTTTGTGTTTCGAGCCGAGGGTTGCCAATTCTCCGGCTTTTAAAGGTCTTTAACATAGACATAGACATGGTCATGTCTGGACTGCCCAGCTTTAAGTCTATGTAAGCGAGCGGGTGAAACAAACAACAGCGGGTGGTTGTATTTTTTAACAGTGGAAGATAATTTCAGCAAGTCCGTCTAATAGGGCCAAAAGTGTGGCTAAATTATGCGCCGAGTCTTCCGATTTTTTGATCTTGGTAACCCTATTCGCGCCGTGTCGTCATTCCTACAATGAATACAAGTTCTCATAGCACGAACATAATTCATTCATGGTTCAAGTAGCTGAGAATAGGCCCACGAAATATGGGCGAACGTGCTTTCGACATTATTAAGATGTTATCTATATGAAATAGCCAAAAATCCGATTTAGGGAGCTGTAAAGCTTGACACTGGTTCAAATAACAATTATTCAAAATCACAGATGCGGAAACTAACTTCAGAAACATAATGGTTGGATAAGTGTGAGTTAATATTATTTAATGCCATAACTGGGTAGCGTTTGACGTGCAACTTAAATGAGTGTTCGGTGCTTAGTGCGAGTTTATTTGCCAATCGAAAACGAAAACGAATAATTATGTGACAAAACTTGCTATAGAAGTCAGTAGAAGGCGTAGCTTTAATACCATACAAATTCTCGTAATGGTTAACGTGATCTAATGGTAAATAAAACTCGCACTTGGCATATGATAAAAAATCCTATTTAAAACAAAATTGTGCCATAAACTACCACGACGGTGGCCCAATGCGGGTTGGTGTTAATATATTAGTTATCTTACGTCAACAACCGAGAATTAACAAAATAATTAAGTCACTCGTATCCAGAACCCCGCAATATTAATGTAACTTAGCATTCACGATTGCAACTCGAACGCTTGTCGTTGCACCAACTAGAATGTAGATCTCTACTACCATCACCAGCTCATAATGTGCACACTGCTTGGGCACGAGCCTTCACTATGGATGGATAGGGAGGACGGGCCATAAACCACCAAGCGGGCCCAGTGCGGATTGGTGGTTATTAACGACTCGACTGCTAATGCAGCCAGGACCAACGGCTTTACGTTCCTTCCGAAGTGCGGAGAAGCCCGAGATGATATATTTCTGGTCACCTATCCGATGACCGGCCATTGAGAAAGTTGCTTAATGTCTGCAATCGCAGACCGGGCGCGTTAACCACTGCGCCATTGAGATCTCTACTACAATGTCGTACAATATATGCAATAAAACGGTTTATTGCTCGTACATTATGATCCTTACTGGTTAGTTAATAAAAATCATATTCTAAGGTAAAGTAAACAAGTATTCTAAATTATCTATGAAATGGCTGATCAGTAGACATTCCCCACGGCCAGCTATGGCCGCCTGAACTTTGTTAGGGCTGCCCCAAACTCGACGCATCGACGCTTTTGCACAAAATGGCTGACTACATTATTTAGTTAAACCACATGGTTAAACGCCGGTTAATAATCGGCAGTCATTCGCAATTGAACCTGGTCGATTTATAGTAAACTTTTCAAATTTATTAATAATTATTAAATAATCGAATATGGTACATAATGTTTATCTTTTATAGTTTAAAGCAAAATATTATATTATAGCATCCGTGGCAGCCTCTATTTGAGTTAGTTATTATTTGTATTTGTGTTTGTCTTGTTGGATGTCCTTTAAATAAATAAATAAATAAATAATCGACAAAGGATAGCGGCTTGTACTCCAACGACGGCAATGATAGACAATACTATTGTAACAGAGTAAATACTCTTTTATTTATATTATATTTTTATATCTGTCAATCTTCTTTGGTTCGGTTTTCCCTCCTGGCTTTTCATCGTTGATGCTATAAAATATTGGTTGGGTTTTCTCATGTTAAATTATAAGTCTATTTTTTTTGCCTTAACTTTCCCTAATACAGTCCACTTTATTTATATTTGTCTCTTTCCGTTACACTACCACCTATTGCTTACAAAAACTCAAAATAAAGATATTCGTGCAAGTTGCAAGTTTTTACTCTTTTAATGCTTGGCGTACAGGACGTAGTAATTTTAATCTGTGACTACTTCTAGAATTAGAACTAGAACTAGAATCTTTTGACGACCTCCGTAGCCAAATGGCTTGCACGCCGGACTTTGGGCGGCGCTAACTCTGAGGTCCCGGGTTTAATTCGCGGTCGGGTCAATGTCGAAAACGAACTTTTCGATATTGTGTCGGGTTTGGGTGGTTGTGGTACCGTAGTTGTTTCTGATTTCCATGAAACGAATGCTTTAGCTACTTACCTTGGGATCAGAACAATGTATGTGATGTTGTCTCATATTTAAAAAAAAAATCTGTGGTACTAGGAATAAAATAAGGAGACTGCAGAAGATAAGTTTCATACATGACAAGACTTTTTTTTGGAGAGAGATTGCTGATTGCCTCAGACGGCATTTTCAGCCTCACCGGGCTTGTTAGGGGGCGGCGAGAAACTTAAAGGGCCAAGCCGTGTGAAACGAATCACCTTCGGGGGTTTTCTAGAGGGACCGGCATCACGCACTATTGCGTGTCACCGTGCCCTACTAGATTCTCCGAAGGGTTCGGATCGGATCGGGGAGCGGAACAACCCAAGAGCGCCTCTAAAGGCAGTAAAAAAAAATCTCCTTATTTTGTTTACTAGGCCTGGCTTATATCCTGTAACAGTCAAAAGTTTAAACTACTTTTTTACAAATTATCAAGGTCTTTTTACAAACAGTATCGAAAGTATTGCTTTGGATTTTAAAACCTTCCATATTTGGCAGCTGTAGTAGTTTAATCTAATGGCTACATACGTAGATAAGATATCGCAATTTCATGGACATTTAATATTATCTAGACAATCTGTTAATCTGCCGGATCAGTTTCAACTAACATATATGTATGGTGCTTTTCAGACTTTTTTTTGTAGTTGTTCACACATGTAATTTTGATTCAAAATTAAATACAATGATGATAGCTTGGATTTGCAGAACGTGCTATACGAAAGACGTAAAAGCTTAAGATTACTATTTATAACATCAATAAAGTTTACATAAAATAAACACAGTTATAAACAGTTAAGAGATAAGATAGCCAGTTCCTTAGTAGTTGAGGATTTCGGGTGAAGTGCGCTTCCATATTTAGCCTCATCGTCATTTACCATTAGTTAAGTTAAAAGCCAAGGACATCTCCGTGGTGAATAAGCAATAAAAAATAGATAGATAGATGATAATAATAAAATAGTGAAGCTAGAAAACGAAAACCATAAAGCACTGAATGTCGCTGCTAAAACAAATACACCTCTATGTTGGTCTATTCTCGTCGAGCGTTGTTTCTCGGAAAGCCCCTTATAAATAAGTCTTCATCCAATGTGCCTAGAGACTATCAATTTTAAATCGACGATATGTTCACGCCTGTTGAAAAATAACAAGAAACTTGCTCCGACGACTATATAGAACTTGTGACATATTGAAATATTACAACTGAAGATTTAGTACGCCAACAAGTCGGAAAATAATGAAATAAAACGAATGGTAGAAATAATCAAGGGCAAGTCAAACTTGCAGTAAGGGGGGAGATGATGGATGAGACATATTAATATGTGGAATGTATGTTGAGGGAGAGGAAAACACAACTCCAAATGGAGAAATGATGATCATAACGACGGATTCTGTCAAATGCCTGGCTATAGTGCACTTGAATTTGCAGAATTTCTACAGCAAAATAGTAGATCCTAATATTGAATAATATTTTTTTTAGTTATGTGCTGTAATTTGTCTAATTCATGATCTAATCGAAACGAACGCAACGACTAGCATATAGATATTTTTTATCTAAAATCTATCTCGTACACCTAAATGTTGTCTGAAAGAAGTCTTTTATCACATTGTTTGAATTGTCTGGACGAGGTAACCTGTTAGTGATGAGACTACGCTTCGGGCTTTTCTTAGTTTCTTTGCCGAAATTGTACAGTTTGCTATAACCATTTCATTAATATCTTCATCATAAAACAAAAGTTTGCCAGAATCTTTCGCGGCAATAAATTATAACATCAGACAAGATTATTTTAACAAATTACATCTTCCTTATTCAAGTGGCCGTCCATTAGGGAGACCATTATTAACTCTTAACACGAAACGTAACGAACTCTCCTAATTAAAATCAACATGCTCTCCATGCACAGAACAGAAATAACTTTATGGTTTTCACGACCAATTCCAATTTTCTCGTGACATATATTTTAATTCTCTTTGTTTGCCGACTTCAAAGGAGGATGGCATCTCCAAGATTTCATTTAATTTTTTAATACAATGTCAAATTTGATTATGGTCTGTCCCTGACCCTTATTATGCTCTGGGTATGTCTGTCTGTCCGCTTCCGCTTTAACCAACATTGATTTATTGTTAGCCTCTTAACGTTTATCAGCCGGGACGAATCTCAATCAGTCCAATTCGAGACTTGTTGTCGAGGGCGTGAAATCGAACGCTTTCCGAACTAAGGGTAAGCGACTAGTTGACTCCAGTAAAGAAACGAACCGTGAAATAATAAATGTATGCTACCTTTAAACCCTTAGAAGTACGAAAAACTGCGCCAATTCTGATGTGCATTGCTTTGTATCAGGTCTGCCAAGTAAAATTTAGTATAAAACTAAAAATAAAGCGAAGACTTTTTTTTAAAATAATATGTTAAATATCTTTATTACTTATTAAATTAAATGTGACATTTGTTTATAGAAATATTAATACTCGTCGTCGGAAAATACGTCGAGGAGGCCATTATCATCATCAAACTAAATTACCTCTTGCATTTTTTCTTTAGGATTATCATGAGGAAGCTTCATTGCACAGTTGCTAGAGCGAGACTCTCAAGACCTCAGGTTGCGATCTTACCAGTTAAGTAACCTTCAATTGTCGTAAAATGATAGTTATTCATTTGAAATAGTTGTAAGCTTGTGTATCTGAAAAATAATTATAAATTAATTAATAATATTCCAATACGCATTGAAACAGCGTAGTCCCAAGAGGGAAATCCTGAGTCCAGGGATGGAATGTTTATGGATAGGCTGATAAATCATGATGACCAAGAAGTGTCACATCCACGCTCCAACTCAAGCCAAAGAATCTTCAACTGCAGAAGAAAGTTCAAAGGGATGCTTCTATGTTTATTCAATGAAACATAAACTACTCTGTTTGAATTCGAAAAATCAAAACACTTCGAGTGCAGTGCCCTTGCGCGACCATGACTCAAGCCGCAAGTGCATCGCACGCTCTTCTGTAGTCTGTACCGAATTAGAAAGATAACATGGCAGGAATATTTTTAGGATTGGGAGGCCGAAACGAATCGATGCGAGTAATAGTAGTCGTTATGTGATGGTAAGAAGGCAGCGCAATGGTTTTTACGTAACCAATGCATGAGGAAACAGAAAATAATGTAATTATTATACTAATATGTCTTTACATCTTTTTATCTTTATAAAACTTTTAAAAAGTGAAAAAGTGTAAAAATTTACAAGTGCCCTTTTTTCTTTCTCGAATCACATTAGCCAATGTCTCAGTCATCAACGTGGTATGTCTGTAGAAATTTAGATTAGTTGGTTTAGCAGAATCTCAATTGATGTTCACGGGCTCGACAAATTCCACTTCTCATTTAAAAGAATTAGGAAGTCGGAAGAAAGCGCTCGTAAATTACCCTAATCGCATTAAGCATTTTTTTTTTCTATTTCTATCATGATTAATGTTACCACTTATGAGGGTTTGGTGTTGACCGCCCCTGAGTGTACCGTCAAAGCAAAGTGTTAAATTCAAAGCAAATCTTTACTTTGTTCAAGGGAAAATGAAACAGTAGATTATACTGGGTAAGTTTACACAAACACTTAAAATTGAATTAAACACTTTGCTCATAGGGATCTTCACGTATTTACTTTAAAAATTTCGTATTAACAGGACTGCGGTCGTCTTGATATTAATTTGTAGTATGATTAGTTACAATCGGTTGCGTCCCGTTTAACGCAAGGGGTTCGAAATGTCAAGCTAAAATAAAATGTAACCGTGACTAGATTCTACATTTCACTTTTGTTTGAGATTGTTTATGTTGTCGTTTGAGCAACACTCTTTAATGTTAATTGTTTAATTGTCATCTACTTTCTCTGTTTTCCCTCAAGTAATCTCTTTTCCATAGGTCATTTTAATTCTAATGCACGTGGCTGTAGTAAAAATAAAGAAAACCTTGAAATCATAGAACAAGAAATCCTACAAACAAGCACAGATTTGACTACGATTCCAATGAAAAACACAATTGTAGCCGTCCAAATCAAAAGGACCCAAGTTCCAGATGGCACATACACCGTAAAGCGTTCAAATTCTATACACAAACATTTGAAAACGGCGTCAACACATGACGCATCTCTTTTGATTTGAACTACCGCATATGTATTTATTTGTTTTTTTTTAACTGCGTTCAGTGATGACTCGTGCTATGTCGCTCTCATCTGTGGGAGAGTCTAAATACGACTTGACCAACGGATCGCTCTATTCCAACCTTTTTGCACGGACTTCTCGATACGTTAATAAAGAACTACGTGTGAATGGGCAACTATTTAAAGACAATACGCCATTCGCGTTTAGAGACTCATTAAGATTTGCGAGATAAGTTACGTGTTGCGTATTTTTTTGCAGAAGGGTTCAAAGATGCTCGCACACCAGGCGATCAATGATAAATGTGGCGACGAGGTCACAACGTAACGGTGAGTTAAGACAAAATTTGTGATTTTTCATGACCCCTTTTGGGAGAAGAACGTAAGAGTATTTATGTATGCACATGCATTTGGAATATTCTCTATGTATAATAGACGTCCGTCTATTATACATAGAGAATATTATAGATTACACGTCCGTGTAACCTACTCAAGTACAATAACTATGCATTGGTCGCCGTACAGTTTTAATGAGTGACACCTAGAGTGTGTAAATATATGCACTAAACTAAAAATAACAGATAAATATATTCATCACTTAGTGTACTAACAACTGGCAACTGTAAAAACTAAATTATCGTGAGAACCAGTAAAATCTTGGAAGATATTTAAGACTACTCTAAAAGAGGAGAATTTAAAATTTTCTTCACAAGTAAATCGTATTCATTTCTCTTAAGATAAGGACGACCCGGAAACGTCACAATAGTTGGCATGTCTAAAAATCTAATAATACTACTACGTTCTATGAATATGAAATTTTGTCAGGGAGGAATACGCAGTTCTATTTAGGTTAATAAATAAGTGTTGTTTTCTAAAGTTTACGCGAACACAACACATTGAAATGAAACAACTTTTACGGATCTACTCGCGTTTATTTTGTTTGCCACGGACCCTGCGAAGGGTCGAAACGTCAGGATAAACATTAATTAAAACTAATGTGTAAAATAAACGCGAGTAGATCCGTAAAAGTTGTTTCATTTTAATAAAATAAGTAATTTCAACAGATACTATAAAGTTTACAATAGAGGATAATTAATACAAGTCAAGTTATTACAATCAACAAGTCTGAACTTTCAAGCGTAAATTCTATTATTGGGAGTCAAATGAGTTCCAACTGAAAATGTAAACTTAGGGAAGCAGCAAAATTCTCAGAAGAATGGGTAGTAACTAACTCCAATGAAGTTTATTAAATGTAAGTACCTTGTAACAAAACGAATATAGAGTATAGTCGAGAGTAATGTAGGTAAATGAGTAGACAGGCAGGCAGACTGGCAGGCAGACTCCGCTCTTCCTGATGATAAGCAGAAGCGAAGTCCAGATGCGAGGACAACTCATTAGCTGAGCAGGAGCAGGATTAGGAGCAGGATTGTGCCTTGCTAGACGTCTTTACCTTGCCGACCCGTTTTTACACCTCTTTAAAGTACCCCATGATGTAGGAAGGAGAAATTAGGTACCTGAAATGTTAATTTTCAAAATAAGTCGTTAGTGTCCAAATGTCCATTTGTGTAAACATAATCCACACGCAAAAAGTATGCACTTGCAGGAGAAACAATGGGTGCAAGCGAACGTGCACATCAACACCGATACCCGACACGTGTTTCGCCCTTCCACGGGGCATCCTCAGGAGCTGTTGACTGGTCGAGAGTTGCGCACCGACTGTCAGGCTCTATCATTGAAAAACAAGTCATCAGTACAATTGATGGATAATGGCTAAACATAATATAGTTTTTAATTTCTATGAAGTGTATTCAAGAACGCGAACTTAAAAGAGCTGTCTTGTCTGTATATGCAACAAAACTTTATAATGCTTCAGAGAGAAAAGTTGATAGTTTATTTCCTACTTACTTCTACGGACTTAAGTTCACTCGTTCGTACGTCGTCTTAGGCACTACGTTTCACTTAGCGGTTGTGCAGAGCGCGTTTTTAATGGAAGCTGTATTTTAAATATAGGGCAGCTCCTCTATCACTGACAGACTTATAAAAGATTTTCCTCACGGCACTCAAATTGGGAAGATGGTATGGAATGGTGATGATAGTGGAAAAAGGGAAGATCGTTGGCACAGTGGCTTTTATCACAATGAGGAAGCGCTTTGCTTTCGTCTTACCATCAGGTAAGTGCCGATAACTCTAATGGAAGTGCAGAAGATAGGTGATCTAGCCAGTAGACCACAGAAGCAGCTTAAAGCACGAGACGATGAAGGTTGGTTTTGACTAAATTTCATAATTTCGCAATAGTAGTTGTAGATTTTGACATTTTTTTGTACAAATAAAAAAAATACAAAATGTTTTTAAATAGCAGAATCAGAGCCTTGCATAAACACGAAAATTAAAAACCCCTAAGTTTACAAAGAAGCAAAAGAAACAAAACGTTGTATCGCGAACAATTAGACCACGATAATCTCGAAACGAAACATCGTAATTTAAAAAAAATGCAAATAGGTATACAGTACCTACAGCAAAATTTCAAGATGAATTTGCAACAATTTTACACGTCATACGTACATAATTGCAATCATTTACGCGTACGTACGGTCGTAATTAAGTTTTCAAAATGTCCGACGAGACGGCTCGCGTGGCGTAATGGGCAACACATATTTCTTTATAGCACGAAATCTGTGTTATGCACCAGAAAAAAATCGGTGAAACAATTAGAAAACAAAGATAATTATATTCAAAACATGAATGCCTAAGATCTGCGTAGATGATCAATGCACAGCATTGTAACGTGGTACTAGTCTTCTAGAAAGCTGACAGAGAAGGGGTGGGGGGGGGGCAGTCCACCAGTAAATGTTAAGTACAATAAAATCCTATTTATGTCCTCTGTCCTGTATCCTCTTTCTAGGGCGAACGGGCTATAAACCCGGGCGCGTTAACCACTGCGCCATCGAGCTCCTCATTGGCACGTAAAGCCGGGACCTTTACGTGCCTTCCGAAGCACGAAGGAGTTCGAGATGAAAAGTGTTTGTTTAACCATGACTTGTTACAATTTTATTGTCGTCGTCATCATCATCAGCCAATTTTGGTCCCGCAGCCTTCCCTAAATTTAGATATTTTTTTTGCATATGAATAGGGTACATGAGGAGATGTTGTGACAATTCTACGGTCATCCCATTCAGCCAACCACGGTAGCATGCAAAAAAAAATAATTAAATATAGTGAAATTGGAAATAATGTAAGGGACTTAATTTAATTAATAAAATAAAAGACAACTAAATCAACCAAAAGAAGCAACTTTGATAATGTATGGTGCAGCTCCTCTGTCTTGTTTGTACATCAAGGATACAAAAAAGAATGGGTCATAAACCACCACGTGGGCCTAGTGCGGATTGGTGGTTGTTTACTGCTTAAATGCCGCCGGGACTAACCGCTTCATGTGCCCAATAACTGTCACTGTCTCAAAAACCGTGGAATTTTAGAATTCATCGCAGAGCGAACATGACTGCGATAATTATCCGGTGTGGCGTGAGACAAGCAACGAAGTCGCGACCGCATCGAGCCACAAGCCACCGAGTTGCGCAAACGCATCACGTCGCACTAGGGTTGTCACTCGGTTAGCCCTGGAGGCGGATTGGTGGTGTTGTATCTTTTTTTTTAATGACCGGATATTGTCTGGTGTCAGTACTGTTTGCGAAGGAACAATTGCGAGCAATTTCCTGTAGGGAGTGACATAGTCGTAACATATACTTAAGGGGATATGACCGGTTCTATGGGTATTCTTCCAATCAACAATGCATCCAATTCAACGCTCCCCTCCCCAGGGTGTAGAAGCAAGATTAAGCATTACACAAAGAAAAGACGGTATGTTTAGGTTTTGTAGTTGGTAGGCCTCCCCCCTCCCATGTCAAGCTTTTTGTGGCAGGATGAAGATAGGAGACGAGTCCCACATAGTTCGGAGTCACCCCTAGACCCGCCCCCCGACCGCCTAACTCTATCGCCATCGTTCTCGCTATCGCGCTCTATAGTTTACGACGTCATCTTGTCATTTCGAAATCGATATGAAAGCAATATCGAAAGCTATAGCCTAAAGCTTTCGATATTGCTTTTGTATCGTTTTCGAAATGACTAGATTACGCCATAAACTATAGAGCGCGATAGCGAGAGCGATAGCGAGAGCGATAGCGAGAGCGATAGCGATAAAGTTAGGCGGTAGGCCCCCCGGGGCCCCCTTGATTTTGGGATTTACCGGGTCAACATTTCATAACATGACCACCGAAAAATTAACGACTATTATCAAAACTACAACAAATAGCGTCAATCTTTTCCAAAAGTTATTTTGCCAGCCTTACTTGTAGGTACGTCTCAGTATTTAGGATAAAACGCTCGGCTTATTTCTCGTGATAACCGGGGTCAGTGACCCGCATTCTGTGTGATGGCCACTATTCTTGCCGGCAGGGAGTTTGGACTGACTGCTGAGGTAAGTAATTAATCACCTAATGGACATGGATTATGTTTGGACAAACAAAAGCATTTGAAAGTAAATACTTTATACAGACCGACACGCGTTTGTTTTACTTGTATTATTTAATGCTGACGTTTCGAGAGGAGCTTGGTAGCGAGATCGAGTTGCGTTGCGATCTTGCAAGTTAAGCAATTATCGCAATGTCGGGTAAACCGATGGGTGACCAAGTTAAAATATCACGACTACCTCCTTGCTTCGGCAGGCACATTTAGCCACTGGTCCCGTTTTTGTAGTTGTAGTTGGCAGTCGTTCAAGCCGCATTGGCCGGCGATGTAGGTTGTGGCCTGATCTCCTCAACTTAGTGTTTTAAAGAAAGGAGTTTGTTTTTTGTTGAAAGGAAGACTTGAGGTTCCGTTTAAAGACTGATAAAAATGATGATGACACTAGATTTTTCTTTTGGGCTACTTTGTTTAGCAATGGAAACAAAGAAAGAAATATGGTGAATCGTTTCTTTGTCGCACCTCCAAAAGATGGAATAGTCTACCAGCACACGTTTTCCCTCCTTATGATATGGAGTCCTTCAAAAGAGGCGTGAAGAAGCACCTTGTGGGCCGGCAGATGCTACGTTTGTTTTCTCGCTACACCAGCTGTTGTTGTCTTCGCATCTGGACTCCATGTCTACTTAACTTAACATCAGGTGGAATGGAGTCATTTGCCGAGCTAACTATAAAATAAATAAAAAACCGGACAAGTGCGAGTCGGACTCGCCCACCGAGGATTCCGTACAAGTTTATGGGTACAAGAGGGAAAAAGTATTAATTTTTTCATTCTTCGTCATAAATCGAAAACTATACATCATAAAAATAATTAAAAATCTTTTTTTATTTTTTATTTATGGGTAAGCACAGTGCCTTGATCTCACCTGATGTTAAGTGATGATAAGGCCAATGATGGAAGCGCACTTCACCCGGGATCCTCAACTAGTGAGGTACTGGTATCTGTTTAAGCTTGTGCAAATGAAGCCCTTTCATACGATACCTCACATGACACGGTTAAACTCACTTCAAAATTTAGACCCCCGTTCCTTGCATAAAGACCCTGTTTTTTTTTATTTATATACAAATGTATAGTTTTCTGACTTTTCCCTGTACTTGTAGTATAAGACGATATTACGATATTACCTCCACGAGTTCCCGAGATAAAGGGTCTTGACAGACAGACAGACGGACAACAAAGTGATCCTATACGGGTTCCGTTTTTTCCTCTTAAGGTGCGGAACCCTAAAAATGGAATTAAACACAAAACTCGAGAAAAGTTATTATGGCCTGGTATCAAAGTCTTCATCTTCTTTCGTTGCAGATTGTACCTATCTTTTTTTTACTTACATCTTTCCACAACTGGACAAAGATCTCCCCCAAATATATTTTAAATAAATGTCAACGTCAACTGTCTTACTCGGCCTACTGCCCTTTAAAAGCAATAAGGTTTTCAATAGCCCCGTCACACTATACGACTGAACTAAACGCTGTTTACATAAATAAACAAAACACAAAACGTGATTCATCATTTTGTAGCAATCATCATACAATTCACGCAAAACGGCGTTAAACTCAACAATTTTCACTGCCAGAGATAAGTAAACGCAGCTATACCAACATCCGCGGCAAACAATCGAATAACCTTACGGCACAAACAAAATAGGTACAGAAGTGAGGATTCAAACAAATAAGCGATACAGACTGGCACCGCTCTGCGTGCTTCGGAAGGCACGTAAAGCCGTTTGTCCTGGATGCATTAGCAGCCGTTAAAAACCACTAATCCGCACCAATCCGCACTGGCCCTGCATGGTGGATACGAGCAAAGCTCTTTGAATAACGTTAAAAATGAGGTAACGTTACCTCTATCATACGAAGATGATGTTATGCTTGGTAAATTAACGAACCGCTCTACGCGGATTGGCATAAGATAACGAAAAAAGGAACTAAACTTTACTAGGTAACTTTACCTGCATTATTCCTATCAATTTAACTTAATAGAAATAACATTACTTCACGATAACTGTCAACACACGATTCGTTCTATGATCTCGGCTATACTTGGGAAAACGCCAGTCGTGTGTGAGTCAGCCGGAGCGCCACGCGTACTTTGTTACAATGACTCGACAAAGTTCACAATATAAAGATTGTTGCATATACCTATACTGTTTAAATACAACAATAAATAGAATGAGTTGACGTTTTTTGCCTTTGTATGAAAGTTAAACTTTACAAATCATTAGACTAGTAGCGCCACGACCGAGAGTAGGTAATTAAAATCGCAAAAACACAATGTTGAAAAAATTTCCACGAGCAGGATTTGAACCTGCACCCTTCTGACATACCGGGTCAGGTGCTCTTCCAATTGAGCTATCGTGGTTCTAACCAGCCCGCCGAAACAAAATTTGCTTTAAAATTATATAAACAAAACAAAAACATTTTAATTAAAATCGCTTTCGGCCGGAGTCTATTCTGTACCTATTTATTTTGTGCTTATGATGCAACAGTCATTTCCACAGTTGCACTGTCGTTATTGTTACAAAAACCAGCTTTACGTGAACTCAATAAAAGTGTAAACGAAAGGGGAATCGTTCAACGTACGCAGCTCTTTAATAACTGGACGCATTATCACCTGCGCCAGCGATACTTGACCTGGTAAAACGCCCAACAGCGCATGAAAGTAAGAACTGATTCAATAATTACCATGGATCTCGTGAAATTGGTTTTGTGAACACCGTTCTTCGCACTTGGCCCCTTTCGCAGAATCGCAAACAGGGTTTTTGATCAAGATCGTACTGATTCCTATTGCCATTGTTTTTAATGATGAACTCACCCACGATATTTTTGTTAATAACGATTGTAATAATAATTTGTACACTACATTATAAATGATTTTTACAATGAAATTAAGCTGTAACGTTTGTTTACATCCCGTGATACCAAACTGATTTAAATAATAAAACATTTAATTAAGAATCTAGATAATTAAAAAGCGGGTAATTTAGCTGTTTACTGTTAAACTACTGCTTGTGTTAGGTATGGATTCACGTCACTTCTAACTGAGCATTTTAGAATTTTAGAATTCTGCATTCTTTCTATCACCGTTGACTATTACTGCCGTAGAATAACACGCAATGAACTAAGAGTAGAAAGAAACCCGCTCGCCGCAACGCAAGACGCTCATTTTTTTTGGAGAGAGATTGCTGATTGCCTCATACGTAATTTTCAGCTTCACCGGGCTTTTTGGCGGCGGCGAGAAACTTAAAAGTTTTCTCAAGCCGTGTGAAACGAATCACCTTCGGTGATTAGTGCGTGTCCCCGCGCCCTACTAGATTCTCCGAGGGGTTCGGATCGGATCGGGCAGACGCTCGTGCTCGTGCGGAGTGTCGTAGCGGCCTTATACCTATATAAAATAATAGTGAGTTAATCCTTATATAAAGTGTTCCAATACGGCACACCGCTCTTTATTCTGGGACGGTGATCTTATAGGAGAAAAGGAGCGCAAAGTCGGTCATTGTCATTCCGTTCGAGTCGACGCTCCACTTTTGCCTTCAGTGTCATCGCCGTATCGGGTAAATGGCGAGACAGATTAGAAATTGTGTGTTTACACTGAGAATCTACCGGAAACCAAAGAATCACATACTGTTTCGTTAGTAAACAAAACAAGGAGTCAGACTAGGTTTGGTAGTAGAAAAGCACCGATAATCTACCTGATGAGGAGTTGATGCAAAAGCTAGTCATCTCATCATCACCAGCTTCGCGCTGCTGAGGCACGAGCCTTCCTTATGATGGGTAGGAACACCACTGGGAGAACGGGCTATCCACTACACCACGCGTACCCAGCGCTATGCAGCATGATGCAGTTCATACCAATGGCTTTACGTGCCTTCCGAAGCAAGAAAGAGCTCGAGACGATAAGTTTTTAATCACCCATCCGATCACTAAAGTATCTAACATGCGCTCATATCATAAACATTTTAACCGCCTCTGTGGTCTAGTGGGTAAGACCACCGGTTTAGACCCAGGGGCCCCGGGTTCGATTCCCAGCGGGGGGTACATGTTTGTGTACTCGGTTTGGTTGGTGGTAGGGCTTGTTCGTCCGCCTGGCTAGCTACCACCATCTTATCTAAATATGTCGCCATAACATCAATATTTGTAGCATTGTTGTGTTCCGGCAGCTAGAGATAAGATAGCCAGTACCTCACTAGTTGAGGATCCCGGGTGAAGTGCGCTTCCATCATTGGCCTTATCATCACTTAACATCAGGTGAGATCAAGGCGCTGTGCTTACCCGTTAATATAAAAAATTAAAAAAAAATGTTTTACATGGTATTACAGAGTTCAGTTACTATCTTTGCTGATCGTACCACCGGTTATTACATGACAGTCATAAAGTTTACGTCACAAAACTGACCTCACAAACAAGACATGTTTGCTTCAATGAAACAAATACGGCCATCTACTTACAGACACACAAACCCACTTATTTCTCATCGATGCGTGTATTCGCCTACATGATCATACTAAATACTATCGTATCGTCTTCAATCAAACATCCTACGCGGTTTGATTCACTACGGTTCGGCTATAGACAGTAATGAACAAGGTATTATTACATGACATGAACGGCTGCGTAGGTGGAGTATTAATACGTTCGCACATAAAACAACGCAAGTGGCCACGGTTAATCGGTGACACCGAAGTCCAGCACGTGTGTTCCTGACGAAAGGTAGAAGGAATTAAGAGAAAAAAGTTCGCAACGACGCTACGGCTGTCATTTTAAAAACACACAAACCAGCGCGGCCATCTTAAGTTGGCTAGCGGCTCACAGGACCAACAAAGTTGACAATTAAAAAAGTAAGCTTGTCAAATGTTTCCAACGAACGGTTTCTACGTAAAACCGAGCGAAGGGATAAGACGTTGTCAAACAAACACGACAAAAGTGTCTTCGAGCCGAACAAAAGCGTCACAATTCGCGGTCGGCCATTTCCTAAGTGCGCTTCAGTAATTTGTGGACTGGAATAAAAGAATTGTAACGTAAACTGGCTTGGGGTCCGCCGGGTCTATTATCGACTAAGGAGTTTAGATGGAGATCTATTCTGTTAGTAATTGGAGTAGTCTTGATAAAGAGGTACCCGGGTTTTTGTTAATATAAGATAGCAGTTGTTAAAACCCACCATAGTCACACCATGTACTTTGGCTTCAGCCAATCAGTGGAACGTTTAAAAGCTGATGATGATGATGATGGCGATGAAAACGACGTGAAAGTGGTTGGGTGCGAAAGGCGGAGGACCGGGTGTGGTAGCGATCCATTGGTAAAGCCTATGTTCAGCAGTGAACCTCTGCAGGCTGAGGGTGATGATGAGTATTTTAGCGGGGTTCGAAACAGCACTCAGGCACCAAATAAAACTCTCACTAAGCACCCATCAGGAAGCGCTGTTCCAATGCTATACAATTCCTCGTTTTCGTTAACGGATATGTATACTATAAAATGTTTTTGTTTTGTTTATATAGTTTTGACGCAAATTTTATTGCGAAACAAATTACAAAAACACAAATGTTGAAAAAAAATAGACGAGCAGGATTTGAACCTACACCCCTGACATACTGGGTTCACAGTAAAAAAGTAAATAGTGTTGAATAATTTTGGGGGGCTGGTTAGAACCACGATAGCTCAACTGGGAGAGCACCTGACCCGGTATGTTCAAATCCTGATCGTGGAAATTTTTTCAACATTTGTGTTTTTGTAATTTGTATCGGTATATTTTATCGCCTTTATCATGGTGAGTGCTCTGAGGAATTGTTCGGTTTGATCCCTGCCGCTGGTTTCCTGCACCGCACTACACGCAATCGACTGTCTTTCATCCTTACCATCTTGATGGATGGCGGTCCACTATTGTGCGTTTCTCACGTAATTTTTTACCACGAACTACAGTACTGTGGAACCAGCTCTTGGCGGCGGTATTTCCGGACCATTACGACTTAGGGATCTTCGGGAGGGGACGAGCCTATTCCTTCCTTAAGTCTTTAATCGCCGTGGTGGTCACCGGTGACCGACAAACAATAAATTTTCTATTGTGTCTGGTTTTGCGGCAGTCAACGTGTTAAAGGCCGGCAACACATCAGTGATTCCTCTGGTTTTGCGGGTGGGTGTCCATGGGCGGCGGTGATTGCTTCCCATCAGGTGACCCGCCTGCTCGTTCGCCTACTACTAATATAAAAAATAAGTGATCGAATGGTGAATGCAACCTGAATTCAGGATGACTAGTGCGAGTTTAATTAGCCATTTAAAAATTTACATGGCAATATTTTACCTCTAGCTTCTCGTTTTCTACCCGTAGGCGCTGCTTCAATGTAATTTTCGTTTTCGTTAACGTGATCGAATGTCAAAAGAGTCTCGCACCAGATAGTAACATTCTAAAGCGGCCCTGCAGAAAACAGCAATATAGGGTATCTTTCCAAATTTAAATTTAAGTTTGTCGTTTGATTATACGACCACCATCTTACGACGACACTTACGATGACGTGGTAGGTAGGTACTAAAGCGTAGTCTTCCGTAGCTGACCGCGCATAGACTTTTGCTTTTTAAATTCAACAAAAAGGTTGCCATAATGTTATTCCCTACGCGTTTGGGGGCAACGCCCTGCCCGCTCTTATTATTCTGTCGTATTCTTTATACCACCACCGTCTTGTCTATAAGACGCAGCGCACATGCGTCCGATACGCCGTAAAATCGAGCCCCAAACAATGCTATACACATCTGGCCCTGGGGTTGAGTCAGTATGACGTCACACCACGTGGCGAATGGCCCAGTGAAATCACATAAGAGTGGCGACGAGAGTTTAATTGCTGATGTATCAAAAGTCTGGTAAAAAAATTATTGGACGATTCAAAAGCACTTTTCTTAAGTTTATTTGAATAAAACATGTTGACTTTGGTCAGCCATTCTATTTACTACCTAAATTAAGAAGTTCCGGATAGACTGCTGCTGATAGAAAAGTGGCACAAATCAAAATCTAAGCAATCTTCGTTGTTATTTAACTTACCTAATTCTTTTAATTTGCTGTGATTTAGAACAATTATTTTGAAAGGAATTATTTTCGTAACTCGTTTTATAAAAGATCCAATTGTGCAATTCTGATGTAAGAAGACACTTTGAACAAATTATAAATTTCAATAAGCGCTGTAGCATATTGCCAGATCGCATGATGTAATAATAACTCACTTTAACCGCAATTCCGTTGGGTGTGTGGTTAATTAACAATTTATTATAAAATGTAAAATTTCCTATGGCAACCTTATATTATTATATTGTCCTTTCTTCTTTACATTCCTTGATTTAATAAAGTTCAGTGTCTCGCTCCAAACAGTGTTTAAATGTAACTCGCAAACCCTGCACAATCATATACAGGGTGCCTAATAGTTTCATTCGCCATTCGATCACGTTAATGAAAACGAGTATTTGTATGGCAAAGTTTTAACGGCTAAACTGTACATTAGCGTAACCAAAGTTGAATGTTAGAATTTTTTTTATTGAAAAGATTAAGGTATTAAAGAAGTTGTTTGTGCAAAGTTTCACACCAGGAATATTCGTAGTTTCTTTGAAAAAAATTATGAAATCGATATTTTTTCGCTTTGATGGACTCCATTTTGAGAGGTATGATTTTTATTGTAGGTACTTGTGAGTTGTGTAAGCAAAGATAATAAGTTTATAGAGCCACGAATATTACGTTTTTATTTTTTATTTTTTAATAACATTACTTAAAACTGACAAACAATATCTCATAATTCAAAAAATATGCGTAGGTAGGTACTTATGTTAAAGTGTTAAATTTACGATATTTGACAAATTTTTTTACAGTAAAATTGTGTTAGTCGGTTTTACTGCAGTTTAACGAAACGCAAATACGACGCCATTTTGCTGCCAACTGTCAGCCTCAGAAGTCAGCCGTCAGTCACTGTTTATTCGTCTTGCAGGACTTCTTGGCGGGAAAGTGAAGAGTCATGTCTGCGGTTTTGTTTTATTTTCTAAAATTTGTGTTATGTCGAATATTAATGTGAAATAATGGTGGATTATTAACCGTTAAGTGTTCGTGAGTGTGCACGACGAGTCTTGGCAAATGAAACCAAACAGTGCAACGTCACTTTTCAAATTTTCTCAAGAAGTCTGCGTGAGGACTTAGTAAAGCCCCACATCTTTACTGAGATACTCGAGGGGTTGGGCAGTATATATAATTTCTCACTTCCCATTTCTATTATCATTCATCATCATCAATATTGTTTATTTATGTATTACCTAAGAATATAGAACGAACCTTAAACGTATAATGATGTAACTTTTATAGATTCATAACCTCAAAATTTCGTTATTGCATATCTCTGAAATTATGCGTCTGCGGCGGCGGGGGGAATAGTAAGGGGGACTAGGGGGGATCTCCTTCCTCCCCTCGAACCCCCTAACTTTGGTAAAGACGACAAATTAGCTGAGGACCTGATGAGAAGGGGTCGTTGCCGCCGGTGGACATCTGCATCATTGGTTGGCTGCCTATATGTATTAAAATATTTAAAATACCTAATTTAATTGTATTTTTTTTTTGGTTGCCCAGGAAACATAAAAACAGTGAAATAATAAATTTTACAAAATAAAATAATTAATATTTTTAACATTTTTAACATTCCTGTATTTTGGACACGTAGGTTGTCCCTTTAGAGACAGGCAGAATATTGAACTCTAGTCAATTGAAATGAGATTAAAAAGGTATAAAGGTATGAACATTACAGCATGCAGTGGCTTTTAAAGGGCAAGTAAGCCCCCCTATTAGTTACGTACGGTTCAAATGCTCATATAGAAAGGTCTAAGCCTAACAGTAGGATGTTTATTGACTGAAAATTAATGGAATAGATCTAAAATTATCAACTCATGTTTAAACAACTAGTATATGACTAACTACAGCTGACACTGTAGGTAGTTGCAATGACGTAAGGTTACCTAGAAATGGTCATTAGAAAAAACTCATTAGAGAGAATAGGTAGTTATAACTATTTATTTAATGAAAAGTGGTGTTTTTTTGTGTAAAAGTTTTTTTTTACCTATTTGGTGACAAACAAGCATAGGTACAAGCAGATTGATGAAAATCAGTTTCTGTACCTAGTTTATTGGATGATTGCAAAGACACTGGTAGCACTTGCTGTTGCTTAAATAAAATTGTAATTCTTATAGAAAACAAAAAAAAATGAAAAGCTATTAGTTTCAGGTGGGTCTTGAACAGATGACTCCACTATTCAAGCAAATGCTTTTCCAATTGAACTAGGTGTATTAGATTCCTGTTAGCTTTTGTTTTGAGAACTGTTTAAAACAAATTCATTTTTAAATTCACATTCTTATTATACCTAGTATTTTGGGTTAGTCAATTTGGTAAGTTTAACAAACTATGAACAGACATTAAAACTTTTGTCTTATATTTTAAACAAAGATTTATAGGGTTATTTATCGCAAACAAGGTAAATAGATAGTATCTGAGGCATACCTTTATAACTGTCATTCTTAAGTTAAAAGCAATGTATATATACTGTGGTAATGTCTCGATGGGTGAAGAGCCTGAGGTTGGGACACAGGTTGAGAGTCCTATTTTTCTAGACGGACAGTCGCACAGTAAGTGCTGTATTGACTTTGCTGTCTCTCCAGATGCCTACTAATAAACAAAGTGTTTAAAAAAAAATTTGTTTACAACTCAAACCAACGCTTTACACATAATCTGAGAAGTAATACACAATTTGTAAAGCAGCGAATACCTCATGTTTTCATTAATATTTACTTTGCCGGATGTTAAAGTTGACAAGGAAGTCGCCAATATCAGCAAAGTTAACTAGGAAGAAAAGAGGATAGGATTATAAACAAACATTTGCAGAAAAAAAGCAGAACAACAGTCTTTTCTTTGGCTTGGGCACACAATTAAGAGGTTCACACATTTTATTATGATTGTACTGCATTGTATTATTTTACCCTATGAAAAGAATTAAAAATTATATTAATATAGGAACTATTAAGAACTTCATTGAATGCACTCTCTTGGATACTTAAAATAATGCACTTACCTACCCTACCTATAACAACAAACAAATTATATTTGATATGTAACTACTAAAAAAATAACCCATTTTTTTACCTTCTTCAAGACATTGGCCAAATTAACAATATCCAAAAAAAAAGAACCTTACAGTTTTAATATTTAAAATACCTACATAATTAATATATAACATTTATTAAAGTTTTGGCACATTATAGGATTTATATCCCAATGGCAATACCTACCTTGTTTGTTTACATTAGCAAAATTATCTAGATGACATGTACATATATCTACTAAACAATGTATGTAAATAAATTATTCCATTCCTGTAGGTATCTAATTGGACGGTTATTGTTTAATAATAATGTAGTGAGACTACAGACACGGTCAGTTTTGTTCTTTCAAGAGCTTGTGAGTCTCCCTCCAACCATCTTACAATGATCCGAGTTCACGAGTACTTAGGAAACGAATTGTTTGTAGAATGCAAAGTAGACGCATTTATATTACATCTGGTTACGAGTCACATCCATTGTTTACATTTAAAGGCGACGAATGGAGACTAAAAGGGGGTAAATATCGATCATACACTTACCACTACATGATAAGCCGGCGAACTTGAAGTAATCACACCATCTAACGTTTTATGCCGCGATTTAGCACAGAAACGGTCACTCAAAATCACTTATGAACACTCCACTGCAATCGCCGGCAACCAATGTTGCGATTCAACACTAATTTCTGTCACAATTCATGTAAAAAACACGATATTCACATCATTTTCACGACAAGTATGTTAAATTTAACCGACACGCTAACTATCGACATCAACTGCGGCGACAGACTGCCACAGAATGATGAATCCGTGCCGTACGTTTCGCCGGATTCGGGCGTCCCTCCATAGACACTAGGTACTCTCTGTATCGACTTCAAAATACTGTTCGCAGTAATCCAACAAAATAGAATATGATATTGACATCAAAAAGAAGCAACCGATGACATGAACATTTACAGGGGACGGGTAATATCAGCGCCATCTATTTTTGATAGCAAGATATTAATATAGCAAGAGAAATGGTGAGTGGTGCCGCCCTCTTTTGGAAGTTTGTAAAGTTAAATACTACTCTTATAGCGAGAGCTGCAGCTAATTTTGAAAAACTAATGATTAAATTTTATATACATACTTACATAAGTTAAAATTAATGTGATTGCATTAAATAAGATTAAGATTAATTAATAACATAATAGTACATTTTTTACTTTTTATTTTTAAGTGCTAATTGCTGCACTGAAGCTGAATTAAATATTTATAAAATCCAGTGAAAATAGTTAATACTCGTTGAAATTCTTAAATCTTTGAAACAAAAATATGTGTGATTAATTGTTAATGTACTTAATTAGGTATCTAAAGCTACGCTTTTAGACCCTTTTTTTATCAAATCACACAGTTTTGTATTATGTTGGCTTGTGCCCTCTTGCGGAGACTAGAATAACCAACTATTAAAGAGATTTTTACTGACATCTGTGCACATATCAGCGTACTATTTGATATTTTGATGTTAGGTTGCAGTGTACAAAGACAACAGCAGGTAGCGCTAATTGTAAAAACATTTTATAGCTATTAAAAAAAAACAAGAAACTAGTTTTGTGTGTGATAGATAACTTATTTAATATTTAAAATGTTGCATTTTTTGCAATAGGGATTCTCAAATTTTCAATCACGCTAAGCTTGAAAATGTACCCTATGAATGGCCCTAATGAAATCATTAATTACTTTTACTTAATTTGGAGCAGTTTTAAAACGGGGTCAATGACAACTTTACAAAAAGCACTAATAACTCACGGACAATAATAACTTAAAAGTGAATAGTTTCAAAGTTTGCCACAGTTTTGTAAACAGCCTTTATTATATTATGTACTTAACTGATTTTACGTATGCCGGATGTAGCTACTCTTAGCTACCAACTTTTAATGTTAAAAGGTACATAATGCCTTTATTTCATTTTACAAGTAAGTCCTATTTTGAACAAAACAGCCGCTAGGCCCTTGGAAGTTCGGTCTGTCACAAAACTAAATACAATTAACATCTATGAAACCCTATATTTAAATATAATTAAAAGTTGCCTAGTTCGCTCGGATTTAACAACTATCTATCAACAAAAAATCACGTCAGTCCGTTCCTCCGTTAAGACTCGAACGAAGAACAAACATACAACACACTTTCACATTTTTATTATATCAATCAGGATCATGCGTAACGAAGAAGAGCCCTTAGAGCCTTTCTAACGTAAACATGTCATAATAACAAAAAATCTTAGCCATATCTATATAATTATGTAAACTTTCATAACTTCCCTGACCTCGGAGGTCAATGTGAAGGTCTCTTACTCAACTCAGCTCTTAAATTTCCACCCATTTAGTAAGGGAAACATTCCCATAGAAGCAGCGTTTCGAGATTACCGTACCTATTGCCCTTTTTGTTCTCTTTTTTAGGTCATAAAGTTTCCGAGAAGAGGTGATTGAGAAAAAAGGTGGGACATGTGTAGGGTGACCACATTGCTAAAGTATGTTAATATAACTTTACTGGCAGTAGGTACTAATTGTTGGTTAAAATAATATAGTGGATTGTTTAAAATTCAATTACACACATTATTAAGAGACATTCACATTTCAGTATTCCGTACAAAGTTAAAAGATCTACTCTTTCAAATCAATAATCCAAACATTGTTTTGGGCTTTAACACATACCTACGTACGAACATACAGACGTAGTAAAACATTCGTCCGTTAAAGTTTCCATGAAGATTACACGGTGAAATTAAACAAGTTTTAAGAATCTAGCCTCGTTTAATTTTACATTATTCTTTATCCTAACGTTTCAAACATTTTAATGGGTCCGTGGTCACATGGAGTGTGTTTTGTTTTGAAAATTTGGCCTCAGACGGACTTTTAGAATTGTGTTGCCTTGGTCGTCTCATAATAAATTATTATTATTGGTACAACTTTATGTTTCGTAAACATCAAAACCTGATAACGGTTTCTTGATATTCGTGAACAAATTCAAAGCAGTTAGTTTCGCTTACCAAAACACGAGATATAAAATATGATAAATAAGAAATGGTAATTTTCTAAGAAATAGCTAAAGTCAACATTGCATGTTATATGAAATCAAATTTGTTATTTTAAATTTATATATATGCTGCGACGAGTTCGACTTCATTACTAAAACTAAATAAACGGTGATCAGTTTTTTTATACGCTAAAAATAAAATTAATAAAATTTTACAGTTTTTGTATAGTACCTACCTACTAACACAAAAAATAAAATTAATATATTTTTTTAATCAAATCCTGCAATAAACTAAAGGCCTGGTCACTGTACTTTGACGGAGCTTAGAACGAACGCTTTCGGCCGACTTCCGCCGCTGACCGTTGCAACGCCATGGGTGCTGGGGTGTGAGAACAGAGGTGGTGAAGAGTGGCACCTACGCATTTATTTGTCACATGTATTTTCGCCTTTCGCCTAAGGAGCTCGAACGCGCTCGGCAGGTTTATTACTGAAAAAAGCAACTAGTTATTAATTGTAAAATTGCAACGCGACTGCAAAGTTGCGGTTGATTAATTGGTATTACGGACACCAATTTATCAACCGCAACTAGAGCAGTCGCGTTGCAATTGCACAATTAACAACTGGTTGCTTTTTTCGGTAGTAAATCTGCGGATATGCGATTTTTTTTAAATCTTACAAATTTAAATTATTCTCCTAGTTTAATAATAGGACAATAATAACTACATTATATGCTTACTCATTGTGCTATAACAGTAGCTTTAGTCTGCTACATACGCGTGATTCATGAGCTGGATGAGAGTAGCCACGGATCGTGCTCAATGGCGAGCAGTTGAGGGCTATGTCCAGCAGTGGACTAGTATAGGCTAATGACAATGACGATGATGCGCGTGATTTCCATGGTGACTTAAGATGACACCTCGTTTTGTGAACTTTGAAAACGGATGATCCTTACTGGCGCTGACATAAGGTCGAAAATACGTAGCGCTCGCTACGATTGAGACCGCTTATAAATTATCATAATCTTAAAATATTTAAAAGAAATGGTATTTGTTATCAAAATATGCAGTTACTAAATTACAAATATTGATGTTATCAATGTATTTAAGTGGTTTCCAAGCATATAAATTAAGTAATTTTCGTTGTAATTTCAACAATAGTGATTTTTTAAAGGTGTTTTCGAAAATAATTGTGTTCGTATCAAAATTATACAATCGTGTATTTGAGCTAACAAATTCAAGACAAAGATATGAATTTACATATATTATCATTTCAGATTCGTAAGTCAAATTATAGTCCTAAGCTGTTCGACGAAAGTTGGTGCATTTTTATAGTGTTTCGCCTTGTACCAAACGCTGGTGCCATTACCTTGTATAGCTAATAAAACTAGGCACGAATAGTAAAACCTACTCCATAGTTTTCTTGTCTATGGCGTGAAGAATGTTATTAAGTGGATGAGTGGAAAAAACAGAAATCTCTTCATTGGGCTCGACGTGGTAATTAGTGGCAGAGCCAACGTCACACCATTCTTTAATTGTACGATTCTGTTATAAATAATCCTACGTGTTTGTTTGACTTACCTATTGTTTACCTATTACGAACGTTTAGTAATGAATAAACTGAACCAGCTTACTTGTACTTAGATAAGAGATTTTTTTAGTGTTATAAGACGGCTTACGAGCTTGTCATGAGAGGTCATAGCTGCCCATGGACACCTGCAGCATCCAGGAAGGTTATGACAATACGCTTTATGATGAACTTCATGTTTTCAGGGGAAACACCTACGAAGGGAGCCCGTCTTACATCCTATAGGTCCACCGAAAGTACGATCTAATTACTTTTAAAGGACAACTATTTCTAATTCAAGTATCTGCGTCTATCTACTAATTCAAAATACTTTGAAACAATATTTGTGCATTCGCACCAAACTTGTAAAGTGTTGAAAAACCTTTCATAAATCATCAATCATAATAATTAAATAATAATACGACCTCACAGATCTCTGTATTATCCTTATGCAAAGAACGGTTAAAATTGGTTTGTTGGTTTAAAATATTGAACATTGGTATGGAATACCAAAACGTAAGTTTAAAGAGTCCCAAGTCTTCAATGAAAGAATAATAGTTAGGTATTGTGAAATTGGTTAAAACCACGTTAAAACCGAGCCCCATTTATTGATAATCGAACGTCCTTTAAAATTCTTTCCAATCTTCATCCAATGCCTGACTAATAGTTGAAGCGCCGGTAAATGGAATTAATAAAATGTATTATTATTATACTCTTTATTTATTTTCTTTCTTAAAACTAGATTTTTACAATATTTTAATAAAAAAACAATAAAACATTATAAAAAACTAATTCTAGAGTACCACCAGCAGCGGGGCAGGGCCCAAGCTACCGGTGATCAGGGCTGCAGAGTGAGGAACCTCCTGACAATACGTGCCGTGTCAAGGAGTACTGCCTTCTGAATCTGACCCTTGATCCAACCATCAAGCGAGAGCCTCTTAAGATGTTGGTCGAGGCTCTTCGCTATCAGACCGTTCGCTGAAACGACTATCGGGACAATAATGGTTGAATCAACATCCCACATGGCGGTCACCTCGTGAGCTAAGTCAAGGTACTTACTGAGCTTGTCCTTCTCGGCTTTCACGAGGTTCTCATCATGAGGTATGGTGATATCAACCAGTATTGCCCGGCGCTGGGATCGGTCAACCACCACGATATCAGGCTTATTGGCGACAATAGTCCTGTCCGTAATGATAGAGCGATCCCAGTAGAGCGTTGCATGACCATTTTCGAGTACTGGCGCAGGTGCATATTTATAGTACGGCACCTCCGATTCAACAAGGCCATATCCAAGAGCAAGTTGCTGGTGAATTATTCTGGCTACTTGGTTGTGTCTGTGCAAATACTCTCCGTTAGCAAGATGAGAACAACCAGAAATAATATGTCGGAGTGATTCTCCTGGACGGCGGCATGCCCGACAGATGTCGACCGTACCGTCCCTCATAATATATTTCCGGTAGTTATTCGTCTTGATAACTTCATCTTCAATGGCACAGACAAAACCTTCGGTTTCCCCAAAGAGGTCACCAAAACGTAGCCAGTTCACCGAGGCAGTTAAATCTACATCAGGCCCAGTTAGAGCCCGATAGTAGCGCCCGTGTAGCACCTTGCTCTTCCATATGTCCTTGCGATCGAGAGTGCTTAGCACCACTGGTTTGCGCCAGTTTTCTGTTGCCAAGGAGAGCGGCGTAAAGTGTCTATCAATTGCCACGACATCCAAATGCATCCCGCACTCACTGTTAAGTAAATAATCCCTGAGACTGCACACCTCACGGTTATGTAGGTCCTTGACATTTAAAAAGCCGCGACCCCCACATTTCCGCGGGATGTACAGCCTCATAACAGATGAGCGCGGGTGTAGCATTCTGAAAGTCGTGAGCATTTGACGGACTCTCTTATCCAAGGCGTCCAATTCGGTCTGAGTCCATCTTAGTATGCCAAAGGAGTATGTGAGCAGAGGCATAACCCAGCCATTAAAGGCACGTGTCTTATTGCCACCCGATAAAAGACTGTTAAATACTTTTCTCAAGCGGCAAAAGAATCGCTCCCGTAATGACTGTTTTATGTCCCCGTCATCAACACCCAAAGACTGTGACATACCAAGATATTTATATGTTTCAACTTCAGAGAGAGATCTGAAGTCTATCGCATCGGAGAGTTGTAAATTGGTTGAATTTACTACTCTCCCATGCTGTACATGCATAACCGCACACTTATCCACCCCAAACTCCATCTTGATGGCACTGCTAAAAGTCTCAGTAATTTTTAGCAGTTTTATCAAGTCTTGGCTGTTTGGTGCGAATAACTTGAGGTCATCCATGTACAACAAATGCGACAAAACTTCACCCCCTCTCCGCAGTCGACAGCCTAACCTTGAATTTCTTAATAAAGTACTAAGAGAATTCAAAGCTAGACAAAACCATAAAGGACTCAGACTGTCGCCCTGGAAAATGCCACGCTCTATCCTTATAAAATCCTGCGTGGCAGAAACTCTATCTCGACATCCTGGTTGACACAAGACCGTGGTCCACTGCCGCATACATGACATCAAAAATGATTTTAGAGTTATATCAATTTTATATAACTCTAAAATCCTTACCAGCCATGAGTGCGGCACCGAATCATAGGCCTTCTTATAGTCAATCCAGGCTGTGGAGAGAGTCCCTCTGCCTCGCCGAATCTTCTGGCATATGGTCATGTCAATGAGGAGAAGCTCCTTAGTACCACGGGACCCAACCCTACATCCATTCTGAGTCATGTCCAAAATATTGTTTGCAACAATGTGCGAGTTAATTTTTGTTCTCAAAATGGATGTAAGGAGCTTATATAATGTTGGTAAGCACGTGATGGGTCTATAATTTTTCGGTTCCGTGGTACTACCTGATTTATGGAGCAGAAAAGTGACACCAGTAGTCAACAAACTTGGGAGTGAGCCGAGCTCTATGGCTTCTTGGAATTGCGTTGCCAGTAACTCGTGTGAACATCGAAACCACTTGATCCAAAAGTTGTGCAATCCGTCCGGTCCTGGGCATTTCCAATTTTGGGCCGTACGGATAGCACAACTTACGTCAGCTGTACTAATATGTATAGCCTGCATGGTCTCGATAGGTTCACACGCCTCCCTGACAACACTCATCCAGTCACCTTCCGTGTGCTCGACGGGCACCGACCAAATGCTGCGCCAGAAATTAGTCATGGCATCAACATTTGGTAGCTGCCCGTCGCTCACACGTTGATCAGCTCCTTCCCAACGTCTGTATACTTTTCTTTGGTCACTTTGAAAGAGGCGATTTTGTTGGTATCGGTCCACACGCACTCTGTAGCGACGTATACGGTTTGCCCACGCATAGACTTTTTGCTTCAGAAAGTCAATACGTTCCGTCACACAAGCCATATAGTTTTCCGGACGAACATCAGTCCCGACAAAGGCTTGCGTGACGAATCGCATGACGCGAGGCCGATTATTACCATTTCTGAAACAAATTAGTTTTGCAATGAGTGTCCTGAACCTAACAATACGCCCCTCGATCCTCAATTGCCAAGCAGGGGCAGCCCCGGTTTGCCGCGGTACTCGGCCAGAATCCTGGAATTTGACACGAGCAACGCGACACACCGCGATGGCCCCACAATAAAGGATTGAGTGGGTATCAATTAAATTTTCACTGGTCCCAAGATAAGGAACCAGTAAATCGTTCAAGGCACTCATTAACGCCAAATTATGCCTATTCGTGGGCAAACAAGGAATACGCGGCCTAGAGTTACGCGTGTCACGATACTATTATTATTATTATGATCATCGGTACCGCTCGGTGTCCGATGCCACCGTAGCACAGAACACCGAAACAGCCTATTTGGATTTATTGAGAAGCCGCCATGTATACATGTGCACGAAAACCATAACTTTATTTTTTATTAAGTGAAAGCCCATGGCACAGTGGGTAACGCGCTCGGTTTGCGAGTGCTGAGGTCAAGCAACTATCGCTAAGGCCGGCCATAGTATGGGTGACCTAAAAGTTATCATCTCGGCACGTTAAGACGTTGGTCCCGGCTGCATTATCAACCACTACCAATCCGCACTGGGCCCGCGTGGTGGTTTATAGCCCGTTATGGATAGCCATCCATAGGGAAGGCTCGTGCCCCAGCCCAGCAATGGGGACATAAAATGGCCTGAGGATAATGACAAGATGTTTTTTTTCCCCTTTTTTGCCCAACGAGTAAATGGTCACGGTGCTGACACCGGGGTTTTAGCACTTGTATAAGTACTATTTTTATACATCACTCAAGCGGCTGATATCCGTTACGCCAGACTTCTACTGACTAACCACCCAATGGGAGCCCAAGAATATAGGCTTATAGGCTTCATTGAAGTATGAAATAAGTGTTGAAAAAATTTTACGAGTGGGATTTGAACCCGCACCCTGTGACATACCGGGTCAGTTGCATCTTTATGCTATCGTGGTTATATCCAACCCGCCTTTATCAATACTATCTACTTTTACTTTGTAAGCCAAAGAAGCCTATTATTATTATTCATTTATTATTATTATTATTATTTAATTATTATTTCTATTATTCAATGGCAACAATTTTATCAACATCAGATTATAATATTTTTATGAATATTAAAGTTCTATTAAAGCTATTTTTACGATTATGTATTGGACTAGTCGATCGGTGCGACTCTATTTGAACACTTTTATTTCAAAATGTAGACTTTTAAGCCTGATTTAAGCTGTTGCTGTTAATTTTATAAGGACAGTAAACACAGCATTAGTATTAAACCTGGTTGTTTTTTTAGTACACATTTTGGTTTTGGAGTAAAAGTGATAGTCACATAAATAAAATAAAAAAGTATTGACTTAATTTAAAAGAGTAATGTCATAAGTTAACGGTAGCAATTAATTGACAATTGGTATAGACTTATCTGCCAACTATTATGCACTATAAAGTCTGTATAAAACTTAGGATGAGTCTCCTCTATTATAGACGCTATAAAAAAAACATCTTCAATATAATAATCCAACAAATACCTGTGCAATTTGCCCAATACATCTGCAAAAGTATTCAGTCGGCAAATCTTACATTATCGCTATAATCTTTCACTAAACACGCTTTTTTCGCGATACTTAAGTACCTGTACACATAACAACAATAGCTTGAGCGTCTTCTGTCTTCCATTCCCGCAAAATCTCCTACTGTAGGGTAAGACTTTATTGTTCATCCCACAAAGACATCGTTGTCTCCAGCGACGATGACAGCGTAAAAAAAATACAAAAATCTGTCAAAAATAAAGCATTTCTTGGAACACTTGTGTCGACGACGGTCTCCAGTAGATGTAGGTATGCAAGAATACGTTTCGTTTTAGGAGAAAAGGGTCCGGAGCCTGTTTCCAGCTGTTATATTTATGACTCTATATCATCTTAGCTCTTCAGTATTTTTTTATCGTTGTATCTGTTTCTGTGTGCATATGCGTAAATGTCATTGTTATTGTGGGTTTGCTGGTAGTTATGTTAAATCTTCAGATGCTTACAGATATACGAGTATGTAGTTTTTTATAAATGATATGGTGGGGTGACTCACATTTTTAATGAAGTCTGAAGGCATTTCTTTGCGTCGCTATTGCTATAAAATCTTAATTTGTTTACATCCATATATATATATATATATATATATATATTCAAAACACAGGAACAGGCATAGGCATATACAAATTATTAATTTTTTAATTCTTCAATTCTTGTTGTATGTAACTGGTCGCCTTCTTATAAGCTGGACAAATAATGAAATTTTTTGTGTCCATTTGAATGGATATATTCTTGATTTGTAAATTATTATTTTTATTATTTTATTTTTCAATTCACAATTGGACCCGGTGGCGCTGCATTAGGGATCCATTATGAGGTCCGGGTGTTCTCAAGCAAACGAAGTCGGGAACGGGCTACTTGTTTCGTATAATTATAGTAAAGGTGTTATTTATTTATTTATTTATTTATACATAAAGACACAATAACGGACACAAAAATAAACAACATCATCATCATCATCTCAGCCAAAAGACTTCAGAAGAGAAAGGCCTCTCCCAAGGATCTCCACAACGACCGGTTTTGTGCTGCTCGCATCCAGCGGCTTCCCGCGACCAAAAGTACATACCTGTGCCCAATTAGAATTGAGCACAACATTTACCAAAATGGTTGACAATGATCAGAAAAAAAAAGGATTTGAAATTAATTAATTAATAATCTTTTATTAATTATTTTAATATTTGTATTCACTATGCTATAAATAGTTACATGATAAATTTTAACTAGAAAAAATCAACCAGTCTCAAGTAGCGCGAGTGGGAATCGAACCCACGGTTCTGGGATTACCGGTCCAATGCTCTAACCGCTGAGCTAGAGAGATTTATTTTCTAGAACAATTTTATTTTTAGTTTTATCTGTAAATTTTTTATATACTGTAATGTTGCCCACTGAGAAATCACTTGTGAACTTTATAGTGTAACATTGGCCCGTTGTCTGGGGCGTCGATAATTTAGTCCCAGACACACGCTGGGTCATCTGTTGCGGTTGCAAGTTCATTTTGCTTTTTATGTTGCGAATCGTGCTAATTAACCGCCTCTGTAGTTTAGAGGTTAGACCACCGGTCACAGACCCAGAAGGCCCGGGTTCGTTTTACCTGCAAATAATACTAATTAACCATCCCTTGACTTCAGACTCTTCATCCTCAAAGACATTGCTTATGGCAGCCATCTTTGCTGAGGAAGAACAGTGAAAGGATGGGGTTGCACAATTAGTTCAACTCTTTAACTTTCAACCCAATTTGTATTTTTTTATTTGCACTTCAATCTTAATACAATTGAATAGGGTTTAATATTTGTTGGAAAGATAGCAGCTGCCGTTACCTTCCAAAGGGTTAAACAATAAACAAATACAGCGGTGTTATAACGACAGTACTGTCGACAGCTTGTGTTAAGTCACAAGATAAAATTATACTAAAAAAAATCAACCAGCTTCGGGGAGCACGAGTGGGAATCGAACCCACGACCTTTGGATAACCGGTCCAATTGGTCTTGTAACTATATATAGTATTGTGAATGCCAAAAATTCAAAATAATTAAAATATTGTGTTAAGTTACTTTTGTTGCTGACTGTATTAAAGTGGTTAGACGCCATCGTTACTGACTGTACTTTGGCAGGAGAAAACACTGCCACCACCTAAAATTCCTTTATGGAAATCAGAAACAATAATGAAGAGTAAAGTCAGCCTCACGAGACTATCAGTACGGTAATCTATAAATTCTGTATCGATTAAAGTTGGTTTCTGTATCGATTAAAGTTGGTAGGTTCTTAATAGGCGGCAAATGGAGTCTAGATTCTAGATGGGGCTGTGTTCTCGATAGACGCCCATCGTACTCGTTACGGCTAGACCTAGTGGTAGGCGGGCTTGTACTTACGTACGAGTAACGTAGACTTATAAACAAACAGAAAAGATATCGCTAAAGCCGGAAAACATGCCTCGGTGGTCGAGTGGCAATTGGCGCTAGGGTCGATTTCCGGAGGTCTTGGGTTCCATTGCCGACCTCCGTAGTTTGCACGTCGGACTTTGGTTTGGGCGTAGGCCTCAATCATTGAAATCAAGTCATCGGTACAATTGATGGGTACTGGCTTAATCATCACGCTTGACAATTGCGTGTTGGTGATTACCAGAGGTCGGAATTGGGTAGAGTTATTTATGTACACAGGCTTGCACATCAACCTACCCAAAACTGTCAAATTTCTTCAATACATTGTCAACTATCAAAAGTCTATTGAGGAAATTTGACAGTTTGTGGTAGGTTAATGTGCAGGCGTCTTTACTTACACTGATTTCATACAGCGAAAGAATAAAGAATATGCCTCAAATCCCGAGATTAATTTTAAAGAGCAGAAAAATCCCGTGATTAAAAAAATAATAATTAAAAAAATATTAAAAAGCTAATGGTTATATACTTCAACTCTCATAAAAGTTACACAGTGATGTCGGAAGCGAACGCTTCAAATCTTAGTGGTACTTTGAATGAATCGAACAAGCAAACCCTCACGAGTCTAGGCTAGAAACAGAAGTATTTTCATATTTATAAATAAGTACGTGAAAGACTATTAATAATTTGTATTGTGAACTAATGTAAATACTAATAAAATTGTATGTTAATTATCTTTGTTTTATTTGTCTTATCTATCTCTGAGGTTTTTATTATTATTTATTTGTAATATTGTTAGCCACACGGGATTGTCCATTAGTAATCCCAGAAAGATACGTATTAATATCAACATTTCGATGTAAGTACAATCGCCTGCACATCAACCTACCACAAACTGTCAAATCTCCTCAACAGACTTTGAACTTTATGTTTAAGGTTTAAGGTTGACAATGTATCAAAGAAATTGGACAGTTTTGGGTAAGTTGATGTGCAGGCGTGTGTACATAAATAACTCTACCTAATTCCGACCTCTGGTGATCACAAACACGAGTTAAAGATCGTTAAATACGGAACACACTTTGCCTGACCTGGAAATTGAACCCACCCACCCAGTATTTTCAGATATCAGAACAACAAACAACAATAACATCAATGACTACAACGATAACAACAATTATGTTTATCATCATCATCATCATCATCATCATCATCATCATCATCAGCTCATTTTATGTCCCAACTGCTGGAGCACGAGCCTTCCCTATGGATGGATAGGGAGAACAATTATGTTCCTATATTTATATGTATGATGTATTGTATGAGATAAAGATTTATTCTATTCTATTCTTAACAATGATAGTAGTAGCGTTTTGCCACTCGACCATCGAGGCAGTCTATAGAAAATATTAGCAATGCAAATTAAATTATGCGTATACATTTCAATAAAGAAAAACTGTTAAAAACTTATAGCAATAAAACAAATTTTAATAATAAAACCTTCTAACACTTTCTTAACTCTACAAAGGGCACATATTATTTAGTAAATTGATCAGCCATAGGTGTCGTCTGCGCATACAATAAACATAAACGCTTGTACCGAATGCAATTTATTTCAACAACGATCTTGTACAGTCACGGGCATTAACGTGTGAACAATCTAGTCTTTAATACATTGGAATAAGAGTCAAAACTATTCAAAAGTGTACACATGTTAATGCTCGTGACTGTACTCTCGCATTACACAAGACCCGTTTTAGTTTATGCAGTAATGTGCACGAGGCATGCCTACTTACACGGCTAATTGCTAAGGCAAGTAGGGGGATATACAAACGATTGAAATTGTCAAAGGAAAATTACGTGAAAACTTCCGGTGTCATTTTTGGAGTTTATACTGTATTCGGTTTAATATATTATAAAGATTTACTAAAAGTCTTCTTACCCCCCTAGAAAGTTAATACGCTAGTGTTAGGCATGGGTTAATGGCTATCCGATCCGATCCGAACCCCTCGGAGAAACTAGTAAGGGCACGGGGACACGCACTTGTGCGTGATGCCGATCCCTGTAGAAAACCTCCGAAGGTGATTCGTTTCACACGGCTTGAGGGACCCTTTAAGTTTCTCGCCGCCTCTAAAAAAGGCCAGTGAAGCTGAAAATGCCGTTTGAGGCAAACAGCAAACTCTCTCAATTTTTATAGATGGCACGGCTAATGACTCCACTCCATTGGAAATAGAGTCCCGACGCTAAGACAACTGAGTGCTTATTGTGAATTTTCTTTACTATTCGTATTAATTCGATTACGTTTACGAAAACCAAAATTAGTATGGCATTGAAGCATATTAACGTGATAGAATTGCGAATGAAACTCGCACTTGGCAGTCACCCTGGTGCAGCGAGAAAACGACGCATCATCAATCACCATCTGCGCTGGCCCACAAGGTGTCTCTTCACGCCTCGTTTAAAGGACCCCTATGTCATAGGAAGGAGGGAAGGTAAACTATTCCATTTTTTGAACCTAGAAAGCTATTATGCTTGTGTTGGGCATGGTCAGTATAGTCTAACAGAGCTATGGGGATTGAACAACAAATTTTCACAATTCAACCTTAGCATCTATCGGTTAGATGCTCGGGTATCCAAAGGGATAGATTCTATCCCTTTGGCTACCGATGCGTTATATGTATATCGGTTAAAGGGCTCGATTTAAGACCGTTACCATTAATCTAAGTCTATCGCCATAAAAACAATGCACACACACAGTACACGGATAGAAAACTCTAGTTTAGTGAACCAGTAATTGTTTCTTTAACTATAATCTTGTAAAATATGCGATTGCCTTTTGATTTAACTACTAAAAATTCTAGGGTTACCAGTGTAACTATCTAGGTACACACGCCTGCACATCGACCTATCCAAAATTGTCAAATTTCTCTAATCGATATTGATCTTGATACCCAAACCCTAAGGTGCAAAATTTATTAAAGAAATTTGACATTTTGTGGTAGGTTGATCTGCTGCCGTTTGTACCTAAGTTGATTATAATTTTGGGATACCTACAGCATAAACATTTTTGTTTTGTGTACACAATCCGATTTGTTGCTGTTTTTGATAATAAGATGCTCGATGGCGGCGCAGTGGTTAACGGGCCTGGTCTGCGATTGTTAAAGTTAAGTCACTTTCACATTGGCTGACCATCGGATGGGAGACCAAAAATTTATCACACGTCTTGAGGAACCCTTTAAATTTATATTCGTGTTCAAAACGTCCGGTTACACTGTAAAGGCCACAAGCAGCCAATAGCAATCTCTGAAAAAAACACAAAGTAATTTAATAGGTACTTATTAATTCGTTTCCCGTCATTAACTTCTTTATTTATAATTAAGATATCGACAATTAATTAAATGTTTATCAACAATTGAGTCATAACTGGCCACAATTAAAATGGATACGGTAAGGTTTGGTGGTCATCGGATAGGGCCAGTGTATAAAGATGGGGACCCATAAAATTGTCAATAGATAGGCCTTGGGATCCCACGACCGCGACAGAAAAAGGTTTTGACCACTGTGGGCTTTTGATTACCACCCTTTTTTGGCTGGATAAGCATTTCACTGCAGTTGTTATGTAAATTTAAATTAGATATATATTAGATTTAAACATTACATAAATAGGTACAAAGACAAAGCCAAAAAACGCGAGTGTTCGCGTTCCATTTTAATCAAAGGTTATCTACGGGTATTAACGCAAATTACTATGTATAGGTATCATAGAGATAGACATTTATAAGCGTCGTTTCGACTGAGTTGCACAGGGTGCCTAGTGTGAGATTCATGTGACATTAGATCACGTTAACGAAAACGAAAAAAATATGGCATTGAAGCAGCGCCTCATGGCGACAAACGAGTAGAGTGTAAGCAATACATAATTAACGTAATAATTTTTCATTAACGTAATCGAATAAATACGGATACAAAACAAAATTCAAACTAGGCACTCCATGAATAAATTTAGAAAAATCTTTTATTTTAACATCCTCCGCCGTACGACGACCACCGTAGCCGAGTGGCTTGCACGCCGGACTTTTGGCGGCGCTAACTCTGAGGTCCCGGGTCCGATTCCCGGTCGGGTCAATGTCGAAAACAAATTTTGTGTCGGGTCTGGGTGGTTGTGGTACCGTCGTTGTTTCCGATTTCCATGAATCGTGTGCTTTAGCTACTTACCTTGGGATCGGAACAATGTATGTGATGTGGTCTCATATTTATTTATATTTTAACATTCTGTTTGTTGTACCTAAAAAGTATTACGGATTTAAATTAAAAGACATTAAGGAGGAGGGGAACCAAAGTTTTAGGGTCGCCATCGGGTGCATGATACCCATAGTTGCAAGCGTCAATGGTCTTCAATGGCCGCTTTCCATTAGGCAGGCCGTATGTTCATTTGCTGGCTCTCTAACATATAAAAAAATCATAAAAGACTTTTTGAAGAACGATATTGGCGCAGAAGCATCTTCGTTAATTTAACATGTTTATTAAACAATAAATCAGTTGAGCGCTTGCCTTATTGAGCCCTGTAAAGCAAGGCCCTTGGTGGCAAGAAGGCTAGCATTTTTTTTCTCTTTTGTTGACTAGATCTTTTTCCTAATTGTCTTGTCTGTGTTAAAATAAATGATTTGTCTTCTTCATCATCCTATTCTTCAATGGCAGCTAACTCTCTGCCAACGTATAGAGAGGTAATGTTAACTTCTATTTATTCTGTCAGCCTGTCTGCCTGGCAGCCAGCAGATCTTGCTTGCCAGCTTTCTTGGAACTGTTTCCATGAGCTCATAGTTATAGAATCTTTTATTTTAATTTGTTATTTTTTGTGATAAGTTATTTTTATTTTTCTATTCCACTCCACTGAGTGGAGCCGCAGAGGAGTGGCTTTTGCCCAGCAGTGGGACACAAAATAGGCTTATAAAAAATATACTAGCAGTTCCTACATGTATATAGCGGTTTGTGATGCCCTTTAATAAAAACCCAAAGTTAAGAGGGGCGAATCAGACAGAGCTGTAAAGAGCCCACCACACCGGACACCGTATAAGATTTTTTCTTTTTTAATCATCGATTAACATAAATTCCGTGGCGGTCGGTCTGTGACACGTCTCCCTTATCAGAATAAATGTTTACTTTTTTTTTTAGAGTTAACCCTGTTAATGCCGCTGCCGCTGATCGCTTATTTGAACCGGTCCGGGTGAGAATTTCAATGTTCGGAATTGGGTGTTTTTTGTTTTTGTTTCTTTTCTGTTGAACTCTTCTTAACTAGTTGTCGTCACGCCAAACAATTGAGGGTTAGAGTTAGAGGTTTTTAACCTGTAACCCTTATAATACTACCAATGCGTGTAGTTGGTAGGCTGGAGCCCAGCTGTGGGCCGTAAGGCTGATGATGATAAACCTGCAATAGTTGTTTGGTTTTATGTCTAGTGGTTAAGACCACCGGCACAGAAGAAATAATAACCACCGGTCTTAAACACAGAGGTCTGTTCCATTCCCAGCGGGGAATACATGTTTGTGTACTCGGTTTGGTTGGTCAAAAAAATTCAAAATCATTTATTCAGTTTAGGCTACAAATAGCTCTTATGAACGTCATTATGCCATCGGTTCGTAAGTCTACTCTGGGCTCGAGACCTTGTACTGAGAAGAACCGGCAAGAAACTTAGCAAGTGTCAAGCTCTTTTCTCCCTTACAGCGTCAAAAATATTGGAAAATGTCCTATCATAAAAGGACACTATCCATCACAAATAAACTCACAAAAAAAAATAAAGGACAATCACAACACACAAAACAACAACAAAATAAAAAAATATCTATTTTTACAAAAATTACAACAGGTAGGTACCAAATTTAATTTTCACAATGTCGTACAGTACTTGTTTCGATGCTAGGGAATAAAGCAAATGGTCTCAGCGGAAAACTCAAAACTTTATTATGATGCACAAATTAGTAATAGTATTTCACAAGAAATCTCTATAGCGCGATTCAGGCACAACGTGAACAGCGCCATCTAGTGACGCGCGGATAGAACTATTCTCTATTTAAAAATGTTGGGCTGCTCTTACTTTCTAAACATTCCGCCCCCCAAAGGACGGCTAGTCCTTTAAAATGAAAAGGAAAATGAAAACTAACTACTATACTAAATAACAAACTATAAAAAATTGTTGTTTAACTAACAATAAAATAACTTAAATACTATCAGTTGGCAAAACACAAAGTTTATGAATCGGCCTTTTGATGACAGTATTTTTACACTTTAATGTAACAACTCTAACTAAGCCATCGCTGCCAGGATGGGTATCTATAATTTTAGCGATTAACCATTTAGAAGCTGGAAGCCTCTCATCTTTTACAAGTACAATTGTACCTACATTTATATTGGGTTGAGTTCCAGTCCATTTCTGGCGTTTATTTAAACTTACTAAATAGTCATGGCTCCATTTATGCCAAAATGATTGCAATTTTTTCTGAAGATAGATCCATCGTTTTGTGTATGAAATACTAATATTACTTAGCTCCGGTTCGGGAACTACTAATAGGGATTCACCAATCAGGAAGTGACTTGGTGTTAAAACATCTAAATTATCATCAGAATTTGCATCAATGGGTGTTAATGGACGGGAATTCAAACAACTCTCTATTTGACATAATAATGTTGAATATTCTTCATAAATTAACTTAGTATCACTAAGTACTCGATTGAGGTGAAACTTGACAGATTTAACAGCTGATTCCCATAAACCTCCCATGTGGGGTGCTCCAGCAGGATTAAATTGCCAGTCAGTTCCATCTCGAGCGAGCAAATCAGCTATTTCTACAGGTAAGTTATTTTTGCTATCTATAAACATTTGTTTCAGCTCTTTACTAGCTCCTATAAAATTTGTGCCACAATCGCTAATAAGTTTGCTACAATGACCTCTACGAGAGGTAAATCGCCTAAAAGCGGCTATAAAACTATCTGTACTTAGACTAGTTACTAGTTCTAGGTGTATTGCTTTGACTGTGGTACAAATAAATACAGCTATGTACGCTTTTTGGGTTCTATTTGATCCCCGGCCGTTAAATAATTTTAACACTACAGGACCCGCAAAGTCCACACCAGTTACACTAAATGGTCGTTGAGGATTAACTCGATCTCTAGGCAAGTTACCCATTTGTTGTAAACTTAAATTAGCTGCATTTTTTACACATATTACACACTTATGAATTACTGTTTTTACAATGTATTTAACCCCTATAATATGAAATTTAGTTCTAATATAATTTAACATCAGCTGTACCCCCCCATGTAAAGTTTTGTAATGTGCATTTTGTACAATTAAATATGACAAACTATCTTTTAACAATATATAAGGATGTTTCATCTCATTGCGGAGAGTAGAGTAATGAAGTCTACCTCCTACTCTTAACAAATTATTCTCATCGAGGTAAGGGTTTAATTTAACAATTCGTTTACCATTCTTTAATTTATTCAAACATTTTATTTTATTTACATCTGTGCTACTAATTATTTTAATCTCTCCAGCAAAGGTTTTATATTGTGATAAATGTAACAATGTTTTCATGGACATATCTAATTCACTAGTTGTAAGCCACTCGGGGTACGTTAACTTACATTTATTTTTAAGCTTATTTTTAACAGAATTAACAAATCTTAACATTCTAGACATAACACGAACGAGTGTAGTTAAACTAGAGTATCTACTAAACAACTCTTGAGCTAAATCACTTTCACTATTGGACTTTTGACTCACAACACTATTATTCACTGACATATTAACTATTAATTTCATCTCTAACTCCGTGGGTTCGACGACAGGGTGATTGACGGGCAAGGTGCTCATCTCTCGCAGCCAGGTAGGTCCTCTCCACCACAGCCGATGCCTCGGAAGCTCTAACGGCGAGATTCCTCTCGACGCTACGTCAGCGGGATTATCTTCGGACGCGACGTGGTACCATCTCTCCTTCTCAATCAGGTTAGTAATCTCTGTTACTCTATTAGCTACAAATGTACACCAGTAGCTTGGTGATTTCTGCAGCCATGCCAAAACTATTGTTGCATCAGTCCATGCGTATGTATTGCGACTAGGGATACGCAATGCAGACTGTACTCGATGTAACAACTTAGCTAACAATAAAGCTCCACAAAGCTCTAGCCTTGGAAGTGAAACTTGTTTGACAGGTGCGACTTTTGTTTTGGCTTCTACTATTGTTATGTTAACTTCATTTTGCTCTAGAACTCTACAGTACACAACAGCTGAGTAAGCTATGCTCGATGCATCAGAAAACCCATGCAACTCTACTTTGACCGTGTCATCTGCTATACCTAACCACCTCTGGACTGTAATAATTGGCATATCTACTAGTTCTTGTCTATAAGTCATCCAGTTATGTAAAAGTATATCAGGTAATGATTCGTCCCAGTCGACCTTTTCTATCCATAATCTTTGAAGCATATGTTTTGCAACCACAACTATGGGTGCTAACCAACCAGCAGGATCATAAATGGTAGCTATGTCTCTTAACACTGTACGTTTACTTACTTTGTTTGTTGGTGAAGGTAATACTATTTGCAATTCAAACATATCTGTGTATCCATTCCAGTTAACGCCTAGTATTTTACGATTGGATTGTTCTGCACCCTCAACTTCTGAACTGTTTGACGCCCACTTGTGTAGTGGAAATCCTCCTTTATTTAATAATTGTGATATTTTATGTTTCAGATCTACGGTGTCTCCAGAAGAATCTCGTCCCCCAAGGAAATCATCTACATAGAAGTCATGCAGTAAGGCGTCTATGATGTCATCATCGAAGTTCTCTTTCTCGTCTTCCGCTAGTTGTTTCAGCGTTCTTATGGCTTGATATGGTGCACATGATGTTCCATATGTGACAGTGGTTAATCTATAGTGCTGTATAGGTTGCTGCACGTCGCTACGAGGTCTCCAAAGGATTCTCAGGTAATCTCTGTCTCTAGGATCTAATATAATCTGTCTATAGTGTTGGCGGATATCGCCTATTAATACTATTCTATGTTTTCTCCACCTTAAAGTAACGTCTCTAATATCATTTTGTAATGGTGGCCCAGACATTAAGTTGTCGTTAATGGATTTGCCATTACTAGTGTTGGCTGAGCTATCAAACACCACTCTTAATTTTGTTGTAAGGTGCTCGTCATTAATCACAGCGTGATGTGGAATATAACAAACTTCGTGTGGCGGCTTCTCAATCTCATCAATAGGTATTAATTCCATATGACTTTTTTCTATATAATCTGCCATGAAGTCATTGTATTTATTTTCTAGTGTTGTGTCTCGTCTAAGCTTATTCTCGATAGCAGTAAATCGTTTAAGAGCTACTAGAAGTGATTCACCAATATCTGGTGGAGTGGACAAAAAAGGTAAGCGAACTAAATAACGTCCGTCTTCCTGCCTTTGATGTGTAGCTTTAAAATGATTCTCGCATTTCAGTTCTAGGTTTGTCAAAAGACGTTTCTCTGGGGACTCCTCTATTTCCCAAAAACGACGAAGAAGACTATCTATTTCCACCTTCACATGATGGACGGATACTTCACCGTGGTTAACGTTGTTTGACGTATTTTTGCCAGATATAAGCCAGCCTAGTATGGTTCTCTGTGCGACAAGATTGTGTGTTTCGCATTTGTGTGTCAGAATGCCGTGTTGTATTATCTGTGCAAAGACATCTGCACCTAGTAATAAATCAATCTTGCCTGGATTCTCAAAAGTAGGATCCGCCAAGTGTAGCGTTCTCATCTGAGGCCAATCTATAGCGTGCGTTTGTTGTGGTATGTAACTTGTTAACGATTTCATAACGAACGCGGTTATTTGGACCTTCACTTGTGGATTATGTCTTGGACTAATCTCTAAGTCTACTCTAGCTCTAGTGATAGATTTGACTGAGCCGACACCTGTTATATTCCCTTTTACAGGATCTCGTTTAAGGCCCAGCACTTGACACGCAGCTTCGGTAATGAGGGACGCTTGAGAGCCCTGGTCTACTAATGCACGAAGCGTGTGTGTTGTATCTAGTTTCTCGGATCTAATATTCACTAATGCAGTCGCTAGTATTACTGCATTAGGGTTGCAGTTGGAGCTCTCCACAGTATTGCTTGCTATCTCTACAGTACTAGTCATCACCGGTGTACTATCTATCTCTTTTGGATTTGCAGTTGCAGTTAAATCTCTCATTGCATTGGGAATTGTAAACCCGTGCAATAACGTATGATGTTTTCGGCCACATCTTTTGCATGCAGTGGACTGTAAACACGATTTGACTGGGTGACCTTTTCTCATACAATTAAAACAGATCTGATTCGCTTGTACAAAGTCTTTTTTTGCTTGTAAATCTAGAGTTAAAAAGTCTTTGCATCTAAATATTGAATGTTCTCCGTTGCAGTAAATGCATTTTGTGTATGTGACTTCAGTGGCAAAACTCTTAGATGTAACATGTTTGACGGGTTGTGGGTGGCTTGGTTCTTGTCTAGATTTTACAGATTCTAGTGTGTGAAAGCGGTGTTCTAAAAATTCGCTTAGTTCACTCCATGTAGGTAGCTTCGAAATCGACTCTAATTTTTGCTCAAATAACTTATGTGATTCTGTATCTAGTTTTTGTATAATAATATAGACAACCAAATCATCCCACTGATCCGTAGGTAACTCTAATCCCTTTAGTGTAGCTAGGCATTCCGTAGTGACATCTAATAGGTCTCTTATACATTTAGCAGATTCGGAATTTATTTTTCTCTGATTAAGCATTTTACCAATGTAACTATTAACTATGCTTCGCTTATTATTGTATCGCTTATTTAGCATCTCCCACATAATGTCATAGTTTGTTTCGGATACTTGTATCATTTTAACCAAAATCTCGGCCTCTCCCCTCAAACTGGTTTTTAAATATTGACACTTGTTAACTTTACTAATGTTGTTATTATCATGGACGAGGGACTTAAAAATATCATGAAATGAAAGCCAATCTCTATAGTTACCAGAGAAGGTAGGTATTTGAATAGCAGGTAATCTTGTACTAACGGTTGGTTGACTATCGCATTCTAGTTGTGGGTTATTACTTGCAGGTGTAGATATGCTGTTTAAAGTATCACGCATTTTGGTTTTAATCTCTAAATAATAGCTAAGGCAGGCATCATACTCCTCATTTACAAAGTAAGCTAAATTCTTTCTCTGTTCTAGTGTTGCTGCAAGTAAAGACTTATGATTTGCTTGATAGTCTCTCCAATATGATTCTAACATTTCTAATCTAGTTTCAACATAACCTGATGTAAGTTTATCTTTAGAAGTCTTTTTGTAGTTTTTTCCAAGTTTCTCAATTTGTTTATAACAATCTAACTGTGATAGTTCAAGTTTCTCCATTTTGCAAAGTTATTTTTTGAAATTTAATTACACTTTTATTTTTGAAAGTTCAATTGTTCCTAGGTATTTATATATACCGTTTACTATTTATAGGTTGTATTTATGTATGTTCTAATCACTTTTACATCTATAACTTACGGTTACCGAGTCCAGTTCCAATAACTTATAAAATCCTTGTATTTGTTTTGATGCACTCACTTACACTTCACTAAAAGGCCATTGAAAAGTTCATTGAACTTTGAACTTTTATCACTTCACTACTAATTTATTATCACTAGTTACTGATGAACACTGCAAAATCCAGGTAATGATAGTCTGTACGTGTGGGGTGTATTTGCTCTAAGTAGCCTTGCGTACACGATCCATGTACAGCTACCCGTGTGTGACGCGCGCGGCGCGGAAGTTCCCGAGATATTCAACTTTATTACGTATAAATCCGGCTAGAAGGACCAAATGTTTCGATGCTAGGGAATAAAGCAAATGGTCTCAGCGGAAAACTCAAAACTTTATTATGATGCACAAATTAGTAATAGTATTTCACAAGAAATCTCTATAGCGCGATTCAGGCACAACGTGAACAGCGCCATCTAGTGACGCGCGGATAGAACTATTCTCTATTTAAAAATGTTGGGCTGCTCTTACTTTCTAAACAGTACTGATTTAAATCAAAAATTGTCTAATAAAAACAAAGTTAAAGTATACGAGTATAATAATAATAAAAATAAGATAAGTGATCAAGAGCAGACGTGCTGGAAGGGCCTATTTTTCCGCCTAGCTACTACTTTCTTATCCGGAGAATTGTGCGTACTAGCGGTCCTCACCTTGCCGACCAGCAAGTCGCTTCTTTACACCTCTTTTAAAGGAGGAGGAAGGATGTAAGAAGGCTCTATCTAATCCGCCCCCATCTACCCACTGCTGAATATAAGCCTTCTATTATTCACGCCATTTTTAACTAAGCAATCATATGCACTTCCAAGTTTCATGCAAGTTCGATTAGATTTGTGGTGTAACACAATTTCCAGACAATATTTACCTTCATGTTAGAAAACCGCCCAAACGATATGTTACTCAAAAATATCGGTACTTTCCTAATCAATAGCTTACGACTTACTCACCATCTACCCACTGTTGAGTATTCTCTTATTATTTTTTTCAAGTCTAAGTTTATTGTCTGCCAGCTTAAAAACAAAGTTACAACAGTGACCAAACTTGACTCTTACCACTTACATTTGAGTAATTATTATTACAATGAAGAAAGTGGTATTAATCAGTTAATAATAAACTCTAATCGAGAATACTTGTTTGTACATACCTACTTATATTGATGAAGAAATGTTAAGATCCCCTCGGCCGATCCTCTAAATGCCACTACAGATATTTACAGAATACACTAAACATGCACACTAGGCGAGGTCTAAGACACCGTACTTGTAGAACAAGGGTACGATGAGCCGGTTCACGGGCGCTCTATACCAGGTACAGATATAATGTATCTGGGTGCTTCGCCCTACCACCACAGCCCGGTCAACCCGGTATGCGTAGTCCGAGCATATAGAGGCGCCCTCGGGTTGGTCCGCTCCCCGATCCGATCCGAACCCCTCGGAGAATCTAGTAGGGTACGGAGACACGCACTAGTCCGGGATCCCGTTCCCTCTAGAAAACCACCGAAGGTGATTCGTTTCACATGGCTTGAGGAACCCTTTAAGTTTCTCGCTGCCCCCAAAAAAGCCCGGTGAAGCTGAAAATGGCGTTTGAGGCAATCAGAAAACTCTCACAAATGAAAGGAATGTTGAGAAAAATATTTTTTTTTGCATTTTGTTTTATTGCAAAATTCACTAGTGATGATTAAGTAGGTACATAACTAATAAACATCCTACTAATATTATAAACGCGAAAGTTTGTAAGTATGGATGGATGTTTGTTACTCTTTCACGTAAAAACTACTGAATGGAATTTAATGAAACTTTCCTCATATACAGACCATGACCCTGACCAGCATATAGGATTTTTTTTCTTTTTTTTTTTTTTGAGCGTAGTCTTCGCGAACGTTGTCGCGGGAACAACTAGTAGGTTCATATGTTATCTCGATTTAACCATAACAGTCCCACACTTCTCAATGACGCATTACTCGATTCGGCAAAATCTTTCTTGTTGCCGATCAGCGCATTCGCAGGTGTCGTTCAAATCAGCTTATTTAGCTAATAAATTAATATGAAACTATGAGTGCAATAATTGTGGGTAAATGTGATGTTTCTTCATACAAATTCCTTAGTCTTCTGAATCTTTATATATATATTCCAATTTTTTCAAACCTATAATCTAAGTTTCATAATTTATCGCATCGGTGGTTGAGTGACTAAGTGCTCGGCCCGACACCCAAAGGTCCTGGGTTCAATTTCCAGGTTGGACAAAGTGTGTTTCGGATTTTTAGATGCGTAGCCCGGGTTTACCATATTCACCATCCATGTTATTGTCAAAATCAAAAAAAATAAATCAATTTTTTTTTGATTTTTTGACTGCCACCTTTTTATCTAAGCATGTCACCAACAACAACAACAACAACAAGGTAGCAATAGCACTGTGTTCCGATGACGACCAAGTACAGACGCCAGCACATCAACCTATCCAAAACTGTCAAATTTCTTCAATACATTTTCAACCATATCATTAAGGCATACATTTCAAAGTCTATTGAGGAAATTTGACAGTTTGTGGTAGGTTGATGAGCAGTCGTGTGTACAATGTGTCAGCTGAACCAAGGGCACCAACCAAGGGAACATTATATCTCGGTCATGTTTTTTTTTTTGGAGATAATTTGCTTATTGTCTCCAACGGCATTTTGAGCTTCACCGGGTTTTTTTGGGGGCGCGGCGGTGAGATACTTAAAGGATTCCTCAAGCCGTGTGAAACGTATCACTTTCGGATGATATCTAGAGGGAACGGCATCACGCACTTAGGCGTGTCCCCGTGCCCTACTAGATTCTCCGAGGGGTTTAGATAGGATCGGATCGGCCATTTGGTGTTTTTCGGGCATGTTCACAATTTTCCGGGGCTCTATATTATACCAAACATTATTTATTAAAAACCATTTTGTATATATTATATTTAGACAACATCACATACATTGTTCTGTTCCCAAGGTAAGTAGCTAAATCACTCGTTTCATGGAAATCAGAAACAACGATGGTACCTCAACCACCCCAACCAACCCGGACCCGACACAATATCGAAAAGTTCGAACCTAACCCAACCTGACCGGGAATCGAACCCGGGACCTCAGAGTTAGTGCCGCCCAAAGTCCGGCGTGCAAGCCACTCGGCTACGGAGGTCGTCTAAATATGTTTAAACATACGAGTATGAAGAAGCGCCTACACTAAGCGTATCGCGCATCTGTCTTTTGTATACCAAGTAACACCTAACTGACTATTTTATCGCATTTGTAACCCTACAAATGCCTAGGGCACTTGAGTTGCTGACGTAAAATATAGTTATTTTACCGCCAAAGCTTCAAGCGTTGTACAGTCAGTGAAAAGATTTACTAACAAGTGAAGTTTCAAGCTGGCTATTCTAAAAGAAAAATAATTATATGCGTTTTCAAAGTTAAAGCGATCTTTTCCTACAGCCTTTGGTACGTAGAAAGTGTGGCTAGAATATGGTGTCAGTAGAGGACTTTTTTTATATCGAAGAGTAGGCATTTGACTGGCATTGAAGCAGCGCCACCTGGCGACATACAAGAAGAGTTAAAATTTGCCATACAAATTCTCGTTTTCGTTAACGTGATCAAATGGCGAATGAAACTCGATCAGGCACTCAGATGCGAAGACAGTTAGTGAAGCAGACACGTGCCTTGCCGACACACAAGATGCTTCTTCACAGCTCGTTTGAAGAACCCCATATAGTAGTTCTGTACAGCTCGTTTAACGGTCCCCATGTTGAGGAAGGGGGGAATGTCTCCCTCTCCATTCATCTTTGGTAGGTAGCAGGGTTACTAGAGGACGGTGTCAGGGGTTGATAGAGTAAGATAAGCAACCATTACAACTGGATCATCGGATGGGAGACCAGATAACCTTCTAATATTATAAACGCGAAAGTTTGTAAGTATGGATGGATGTTTGTCACTCTTTCACGTAAAAACTACTGAATGGATTTTAATGAAACTTTCCTCATATACAGACTACGATCCAGACTAGCATATAGGAAACTTTTTTTTCTTTTTTCTGTAGTCTTCGCGAACGTAGTCGCGGGCAACAACTAGTCTAAAATATTCTAATAGGCTCTTCGTGGTCCTTATCGAATTGTTCGTCAACTTTCCAGGGAACAGATGTACAAGGTAGCTTAACATCTGCAATTGTTCTAAGTAACGTTATTTAGTCATCATCGGTGTATGACGTGCCGCTGGGCACCTTCCACTTTGCTCCAGGGGGGGTAACCACGAGCTCTTATAGCAGTATTATTGCAGTTGTGGAAAAGACACGAGTATATTCGCCGCTACACGCGTCTCGTTTTCACAACTGCAATAATACTGCTCTAAGAGCTCGTGGTTACCCCCCTGGATAAGTTTGCTGTAAACGCATACCATCTTTCAGAGTGCTTCGTGCGAGTTTGGTTCATTCGATTGCGTTTACGAAAAGGAAAATTTGTAAGGCAAAATTTTAACTTTGCTCGTATGTCGCCAGGCTTCAATGCCGTACTAATTTTCGTTTTATTTAACGTGAACGAATGTCAAATGAAACTCACTAATAGGTACCCCGTACCCAAACGGCTAAACGTGCCTTCCAAAGCACGGTGGAGCTCGTGGTGTTCTTTGTCACCTTTCTGAAGAACAGCATTGTTATTGATTTTTGAAACCTGCTTTAACGAACACCGTCTCGGAGAGTTCAGTGGGACTCGAAGCCACGACACGAAGCGACAGTCTAGTAGCGTTTGCCAAAAAAACTTAGCCAAATCTACAAAGAATTGAAATATAAACTTTTGGACGACTTCCTTAGTAACAGGCAAACACACACAGTCATTATTTTAACACATGCAAGCCAAATGACCTCGCATATTATTTCTCCGAAAGAGAAAGAAAAAAAAGCTAAGGGAACAACGCACATTTATTTACTTTATTGAGTCGGTAACAAATGTGACAATGCAATAACAATACATCAGCGTGTTGCGGACCGCAAAACGTCATATTTGTAAAATACCGAGCGAAAACGGAATCTACAAAAAAAACAGAAAAAAAAACGAAATGGCGAAAATATTGTGTTTAGCCGAATATTTTATTTTCCGACAAATACCGTCTCAGGTGTTCGTAACGTTAACTCGCATTGTTATTCATAATAAATATACAAAATGACTTAATTAAAGGCCGAAAACCGGCATTATAAGTCAGAAAAAATACACAGCCTCCGTCTCCGGACCGCTTGTTTGCTATCTCTGTCCCGCGCGCACTACAACATCCCCCGTCCCTTTTCGCGCCAGACGAACTTGTAAATTGTTCTTTTTACTAAACGTCCGGCTCGAAAGAGCTTATAGCACTTATTGGCTGTTTATTTCGAACTGTGTTGCTAAGAACATAGAGTATAGTATTAGTTTGTACGGAATGTATACAACATTTAGACTATTGCGTAGCTGATCAAGTTATCTCCCTCAGACAAAACAAAATACAGCACAAGTCCTTTGAGCTTTCGAGTTTAGTTGCCTTACCGCGATTGCTTTTTGTAGCCCCGTCCCTTTTCTTGGTGCATTTCATTCGTAACGCAAACGGGTTCGATATTAAATCCTCACTAAAAAGGCTATAAGGTGAAACAAACTTTAGTTACCTCGTTTTAAGGGTAGCTTTTTATTGACGACATCGTTGCTCGATGTTGTTTATACTGTTTTCGTGAAGATGTAACTGTCACGTTCTATCGATGCGATGCTTTTTTGTTCGTGCATTGAGAAATGCTATGCTCATCTCGTACGTTACTTTTCGTTACGATTCAAAGTTACTAATACATGATTCATCTCAGCTTTTGCGTATGACGTATATTCAGACACCACTACTTGTCACCGACATTCCTCCATCCATTCCTTCCATTCGGTGATAGTTAGGGCTTGCGTTTCTAACTTTTTTTTGGTCGCGTTCAGTTAGTGTTGTCTAGTTACATCTCAATCTTTAGTTCTGCTTCAATCGAATACTGTTCTGTGTTATTTATTTTAAAGTTAGTTAAAGCATACCATTCATATAAAATTAAAACGTGCTAACCATAGCTACATTTTACAAACTACAGTAACACTTTAAAAAATTGTTTGTTGATGTATTTTATACGACTAACAACTCGTAGTTACAAACCTATTTGTGGGTTCAAAAACGAGTCTTTTCTTCTCAATTAACCCTTTTCGATTTTTATTTAATTAACAATAACAGTAAAATGTACAGTTCGAACACTTCAACAAAGTTAGTGCTAATAACGCGCTGCTATAAGATCATAGGTAAAAGAAACCTTCATTTGTCAATATCAAAACTAGTCCAAATTCTGTCCAAAGTATTTTTGTGAGGATTCCCATAGAATTTGTCGTATCGTATTCGTCTTGTCACTGCGGCAAACATTGGCTCAGTAGTCGGTACAGCAAACAGTAGTGATGAGTGTTGACTAACCACTTCACAAATGGATAATTATTTAGACCGTTCAAAGACAATGCGTTTGCTTATGCATGAAGGTTGAGTACAGGAGAATTCTTGCCTTTAAATTATTGACATGGCTTTGACGAGCAACTTTGATCGGTGATTTGTCATTTTCTGGTAAAAGTCTGGTCACAATGCTGAACATTGTGGCTCAAGGTTATTTCTGAATGTGAGGACTGTTTATTTATTGGAAACTTGCATTAACAATGCCATATTTAAATATCTAAACTGAAAAAATGACTAAAGAGAGGATTTCTCCCATAGTCCCATTTGAGGCAGGGTAGCTTCTTTTACAAGTGCCGTTTTATTTGTTTGTCCATTTGACGCTTTAAAATGTTTAATGGATTTTTATTATTATTTATTGGTACAGTTTTTACTATAACACAGTATCGTCTGTGGTATATGGTGCGCTGCGTATGTCAAATAAACATAACATCTTTTACTACACATTAGCATTATTGTTTTTTTTTAATATTTATAATTAATGCTGTTATGTTAACTTAATGGAAGTTTTATTAAACCCTCCAAATGGGGAATATAGTTGTGTATTTGAGAATTGATAAATTTCCAATAATTTATTAAATAGAGCATTTGCACGTTCGGTTAATCGACATTCATCGTAATTGTTGGTAACTGAAGGGTATTTAATAAGTAATAAATACTTTCATGGTATTTTAACTTACATAATAATAAATAATAATAATAAATAACTTTATTTACCTCTAACATAAAACACAGTATACAGAAGGGGTAACACCCAAGCAGAGTACAGATTAGAGTCCAAAAGGGTCTATGACTCTGTAATTGCAGACCCACAAACCCTGTTATTCTACCATAGCCTAACATTTGTTCATGGTTCGTCTGCATCTTACAGTTAAAAATAATAGTAGTTAATACAGAACACAGCTGTACCTATAGACAAATACAAACATTATAATTTAGCCTCTTAAAAACAGCCTACTGAAGTTTCGAATGCATTTCAACCTTTTTAACTATATATCTGTACCCTAATTAAACCATTCTTCGTTATCTCAAGTTGAGTTCCGTTGGGGCGCCTCAAAAATAATTTTAGAATTAATTTTCTTTACGTTTGTTTGATAAGCGACTGGCGTTAGTTTTAAAAGATAAAAAAAAGCTTTATTTGGTTACCTGAGGTAGAACTTACGAAGTCAAATATTTAACTTTGAAGTCAAATTTGAATTGGGTACAATGTTTCTTTTTTAAATTACAGCTTGGTCATTAAACCGGGAGTCTTCTTTTCGTTATTAATTGAATTTAAAAAACGTCTAATAATTAACATTAACGGCTTTGTATATATTTAAAAGGGTAAAATCCATACATAATTATTTTACTATTGTATATAATAAATGGCCAAAATCTTCTCGAGTTATTCCTTATTGAATGATCTAAATGGGATCATTTAATTATATTAAGCTTTCGGTAATAATGACAATGACATTGACTTTACTTTATGTATTTAAGGTGGTTTGCTAAGGCTCTCAGTTATTCTGGCTTTTTTTTTCACATATAAAACTTTTGTAAATGCCTACTCTTAAGAAAATAACAGCTGTTTTATATAAAAATTTGTTTACACTTTACCCCCCACATAGGCAAAGTTTATTGAAATGCGAATAAACCCAATAAGACACACTTAATCGTTTATGCAAATCCATGAATTATCATTGTTTATGTTAGTGCATCAGTCAGCATAGCGCTGAGAAAATGCGATTAAGACATTATCTGGTTAGCACTATCCGTGCCAGAACGGGACGGAGCACTAATTCAACCGCATATAATTTGTACGGAAATAACTTTCCGTGCGAGCGGGACGGCGCGATTGAAACGACAGGTTAGACGTGCGCATAATGAGAAAACTGCCGTCCCTTTCGCTCTTGACGTGTTACAATCGTTTATTGTCATGTTACTGTCTCGTTTCGACGGGCAAGATTGAGATGGAATTGCCAACGGCCGGTTCGGAGTCCTCCCGCTAATACTATATCCGATCTCGCCGCGTCGCGCGTGGACGTTGCTACGTTCTTTTGTTTTCGTCTCGTAAACTTTTTAAAAACAATCGATGGGTCTCGTTTAAAAAATAAAAACAAACCTCGTGACTGTTGACAGTTCAGTGTGCCAGTGACATTGCATAATTATTTTTTAATGTTGTGTCAAAAAGTTTGAATAACAAATTGACAAGTGAGCCTGTGTTGTGCCGCAATTATTAATATGCGAATGGATTGCTACCGCTGCGGTAGTAAACGCGATGGTTTGACAAACCGAGATAATTAATGGTAAGTTGCAGTGCTTATTAGCCGATATTCATTTGTTTATTAAAAATACATAATATGATACGGCGCTTTTGTCAAAGTTACAATTTCGTGTGTGACTACAACGTTTTCGGAATACCGTCTCGTCCCAAATTTTCGTTCTTCTTTTTGACTCAAGTGACAAGTTTTCGTTATAATAAAAGCTTTCAACATGTGGCCGGTGGAGCGTTTTGTACCTGCTTCGGCCAGAACGAGAACGGTCTGACTTTTTGTATGCTAAAAACAAAGAGATCCCATCGGACCACGGGGTGTCACATGCCGCAGTGCAGTCACGTTTTCAGCCTTTCCCGGGAATTGCTGCAAATATATTTTATTACTGAACGCGGTCGTCGTCGGTCGTTTGTGTTTTTTAATAAACTTGTAAATTTGTATTCTGTACGATACGTGTCAGACTGAGAGGCGTTAAATGTGTAAATAGAACCTTGTGTTCCTTATGTACCTTATATTTAGTTAGAAGCTTCATTCATTTATAAGGAATAAGTTTTTTGAACGTACCTATTTCGAAAGTTAAATGCATCACCATTTATTTATTTGAAGACCTCCGTAGCCGAGTGGCTTGCACGCCGGACTTTTGGCGGCACTAACTCTGAGGTCCCGGGTTCGATTCCCGGTCGGGACAATGTCGATAACGTACTTTTTGATATTGTGTCGCGTCTGGGTGGTTGTGGTACCGTCGTTGTACCTGATTTCCATAAAACGAGTGCTTTAGCTGCTTACCTTGGGATTAGGACAATGTATGAGATGTTGTCTAATATAATTATTATACTTTATAGTAAAATGAGATAACCTTTGATTTAACATAGTTTAAAAAGCTTTTAACTCATGTAAAAAAGAGTGACTTAAAAAAAATATTTTCTTGACTTAAATTATTATTAAGCGAAACCAGTCCAAAAGATTCTCTAACTGCCACATTAACTACGTTTCGTTTTTAAAAAGAAAATAAACTAGTGAAATAAATTAATGATTAAAGCATAGAGAAAAACAGTTAATTACTGAAACGTTTTGTATTTTCAAAAGACTCCATTCGACTCCTCTTTGGGTAGCCTTTCGCTGTTGTTTCTAATAATCCTGGTAGGTAGCTCGTCTGTCCTGGTTAATTTTTGAACAACTACAGGCTGTCGGCCTTGCAAGATCTGCCAGGTTCTAGCCTGATCATGATCAAGTGACATTGAAAAAAAACGGAAAAGGGTCATAGTAACAATATTTTTTTTCAGGTTAGTTTTTGATACCAAATAAATATTGATTTAACATTAATAAATACTCTTATAGGTTCTTGAATTTTCATTCGTATATTTATAACTTACATTAGATTCCACCTGCGGCTTTATCCATGGAAAAATTTCCAGTAGGATTGACATATTTCCCCATGTATAAAGTTATCCTATTATATAAGGCGCTCAAAATTGTAATAAAAATGTGTTTTTATATATCATAGTGTAATTAAAGAATGTTGGGAAAAATTAAATAATTTACTTACTTACTTAAATGCGCTTTAAATGATGCATGGTTTAAGTCAAAAGTACATAACATACAACGCCGAGAAAAATATATGTTGTTAAGGACTGTTTATATGCAATAATAATATTGTTTCCAAAACGCAGAATGAGGAATTTAGTCAATTACAAAAAAAAAAATATTAAAAGAATACTGTTCTGTCTGTATATCAATTTTATATAAATCCGTTGAGGCGTTCAACAAACCAACTCTCTTATTTTGCGTTTGATTAACACCCGTTTGCGCTAAACTTATGAATCGCCTAAGTCTTGGCTTAACTACTACCCGGTCAAGTTAACTCAGCACTTGGCTCGAAAACGTCGCTTACACTTAAGTGCCTAGTTAACTTGACCGGGCAATAGTTAGGCAAAGACTTAGGCGATTTATAAGTTTAGTGCAAACGGGTGTAACAGTTAGTAATTAAATGAAAAAAATAACATTATAATAATTACAAAAACACAATGTTGAAAAAATTTCCACGAGCAGGATTTGAACCTGCACCCTTCTGACATACCGGGTCAGGTGCTCTTCCAATTGAGCTATCGTGGTTCTAACCAGCCTGCCGAAATTATTCAACACTATTTACTTTTTTACTTTGAAAGCCAAAGGCGCCAATTCAATGTCAACAACTACCGTCATTAACATCATTTCGCAACAAAATTTGCGTTAAAATTATATAAACAAATTAAAAACATTTTAAAATTATAATAAATTTAATTAATTAGAAAATGTAGAACAAACAAAGATGTTCTAAAGGGACTCCTCTCAGCATTTGTTGCAGTGATCAAATCACTTCAACGCTGATCTTCACTCAGCATTTGTTGCAGTGATCAAAAAACTACAACGCTGATCTTCCGCTTTTTTAAAAATGCTGTTTTAAAAGGAGCAAGCTATCTTGCTTCTTGCCGGAATCTTTACGATAAGAGGCGGCATTCCAAACCGGTGGTAAAATCGTGACTATTAAAAAATGTCGAGAGTGAGTAAACTTCAGTAAAAACCTTATTACTATTTATTTTCCTTTTATTTAAGCTAGCTATGCAACATATACTTGATAAGGCTATCCTTGTTATTTATGTATAAGTTCTTAAGTAACATTTAAAAGAAAAAAAACTGTTATTAAATGGAATGAAAATATAATTTATATCGTACACTATACAAAAAGACATACAGAGGACAATACAGTATAAGTAATACGAATGGCATTAGATAGTATGGAGGAGCTATTGACGAAATCTTAAAACGTTAAAATGATCAATACATGCATATAACAAGAAAACAGATAATAATAAATTAACACAGATATACCATATAATAGGCGGCCTTATTGCTAACAAGCAATTCTTCCTGACATTATTCTAAATACATGTAATTATACACTTTTAACCTTTTGCGATACCTTTTAAACAAATGTTGTATTATTATTTAAACTGGTAGTCGTCTAGTGATCGAAATTCGGTCGTAATTTACAAAATATATAACTTTTATTAATATAAGTATACACAACAAAAAGAAACTACTCAAGTGAACTTAAAAAAAAAAACAGAGAAAAAAATAGAAAATTAAAAACTAAATACCTATAAATAAAAGATGTCTTCCAACTGTGGGCTCATGGGAACTGTCCCAAGAATGCTGGCAACTTAGCCCCTCTGTATTGCCAAGCTAATACGTTGGCAGAGGTAGCTGCCAGCCTTCTTGTCACCGGAGGCCTCAATAAGGCGAGCACTAAAAAATATATAGTGTAGTGTATATTATTAATATTATTCATAAATGTTATCTTTCTACACTCCTTTTCCATATGAAGTTTAACTATGTCAAATTTCAACTCACCTGCGTGCGCGCAATGCGCTTATAAAGAGGTACAAAGCTTTTTCTTCACACATCCATACAAAGATTTGAACACTTCCTTTATTTGTATATATTTGTAATTAGTAAGTACTTTAATATGTTGCATGTAACACATAATAAACCACATAAAAATTATTTAATAAATAAATATTATTTAATTATGGTTTGCCTGATTTTATATACAAACAAATTATATCGACGATAGTACCCGTAGATATATTAAAAGAACTTAATCACCCTAAACCGAAGAGCATGTATGAAGGGAATAATGAAAGTGGACGAAGCAAAACAAATATGTAAGGATCGTAGCGAGTGGAAAGAAGTGGTCTCTGCCTACCCCTACGGGGAAGAGGCGTGATTATATATATATCTTCTTCTAATATATAAAATTCTCGTGTCACGGTGTACGTTATTGAACTCCTCTGAAACGGCTCGACCGATTTTCGTGAATCTTAGCGTGCATATCGGCTAGGGTGGAGAATCGGACAACATCTATTTTTTAACCCTCTAAATGTTAAGGGTGGTCCGGTCCACCCCTAATTTTTTTTTTATTTTTTTTTAAACAAAATTTTTTATTTTTATTTTTTTATGATACAGCATACACACATACATACAAGCCTAAATTTTCACCCCTCTACGATCAACCCCTATTTTTATTTGTTCATTAAAGGCTTTAATCGGGTCAGCTAGTATATATATAATCATATCATAATTCCACCATCGCTGATACCAAATCTAACATACGAGAGAAGTTACAACATTCAAATTATTATTCCAATTCCCATGATCGTTTAAATATAATCCTTTTACGATCACCATAAAACTCAATATTAAAATATGGAATGTACACTTTGAAATATGATTTATATGAGATTTAATTAACATGCAACTTGATTAAAGCTTTTTGAGCTTATTTTAATTACTGTCTGAATATTATGTTTTATTACGTTTCGATAGGATTTTATTTGCATTGCAGTTAATAATTAATCCTTATCTCATAATATGTGTTTTATGGTTTTTTGTTTAATGAAAATATTAGTTTGAAATCGATTAAAATATTGTTTCCCATTAAAGTTTACTAAAATAGTTTAGTTTTAATGAAAAAAAAACGTGTACGAAAACAAAAATATATACAAATTTTACTTTTTATTTTCAAGTGCTAATTGCTGCACTGAAGCTAAATTAAACATTTATAAAATTATTAAAATACAGTGAAAAAAAATAATAAACGCCCACCCGACCCAGCCAGGAATCGAAAGCGGTCAGTGCAGCCGCCCGGATTGCGGAAGACCCAGGTTCGATTCCTGGCTGGGTCGGGTGGGCGTTTAATTTTTTCACTGTATTTTATAAATTTTATAAATATTTAAAAATATATACGTAATGTTTCGTATAATGTAATGTAACGTAACGTACGTATTTAACATTTTAGCAATTTATTACGTTTGTAAGCTAAGCAACATAAAATATAAATATACCTACTAGTTGTTGCCCGCGACTTCGTTCGCGGAGACTACAGTAAAAAAAACAAGTAAAAAAAATCCTATATGCTGGTCTGGGTCATGGTCTGTATATGAGGAAACTTTCATTAAAATCCATTCTGCAGTTTTTACGTGAAAGAGTAACAAACATCCATCCATACTTACAAACTTTCGCGTTTATAATATTAAGTAAGATTTTCGCATCACATCACAAGAAGTATGTGTTAAATTTCTAGGTAATAAATAATATACGTATTATTAACAAAAATTAAGATGTCAACCTTAATTTAAATAATTTAAACATAAATCAATAGCAGTGGACACATTATTATTGCTACACAAACTTATAAAGCTATTCAAATCTCATTTTGGTATTCAGAATTACGCGAGCCAATAACTTCACATTTCACGATCCCGATGACGCACGAACTTCCCCGACCGCCTCCGACCGATGATCACGATCTATAGGATCAACTTGCAATGATTCGCTAAGCGCCTTTTCACATTAAAGTACTTGTAATTCAAAAAACCAATAAGCCCATTTTGCTACCTTCCATGCTTAAGGGAAATACAGAGATATCTTGACATTTAATAGAAACCTTTAAAAAAAACAATTTGTTGAACTGAATTTATGCGTATGCATATGCGGGAATTAATCAGTATAACAAAGATTTTAACTTTATTTTAATATTGAAATGAAACAACTTTTACGGATCTACTCGCGTTTATTTTGCACATTAGTTTTAATTAATGTTTATCCTGACGTTTCCGTGGTCACAGGGAGACTGAGGTGTTGGTCGTCTCATAATTAGTTAGTAGCTTGTATACCCTCATTTAAATTTAATCAGGTGCGTTCCGTTTTACGCAGAAAGAGCTTACAGTATCTTTTGGTCTGGCAGGTTGGTGTTGGGGCTGGGATTTAATATTCTGTATGATGGGATCCCAGCCTGGTGGTAGATTCTAACCATCTTCTCTATTAAAATTAGGATGTTTTTTAATTTCAATAGCCTCGCGTATCATCCTAGGGATGAATCGTTGTTTATTTTAATAATCAATTTTAAAGTTCGATCGAAATAAAATACTTCGAAGTTCCTTAGTGATTATTGCAGGCTTGTTAAATTGCTGGTCTTTTATTGTTACGTTATTGTTGCATTATTGTTCTCCAATCTAAATACTTGATTTGTTTTGGTAAAAGCTTTTAAGACTGTAATCTAATAAATACTATTTTGAATTAAGCTAAGGTCCAGTTAAATAATATGTCAACAGATCAGTAGATATCTATCTACAAACGACCTATCTGTGAGATAGCTACCTACTTCTGTCAAATACGCTGATTGTGACAAAATAGATAGTAGTGCTCAAAGTGCTTATTGAAATATTATAGTAGAAATTGATAAAAAATCACATAAAATCGTCGTTTTCATTATTGAGCCCTCCTTTTCAAAACTACATTGTTAAACTACACTAAATACATTTCAAAACTTTTTGTACAATTAAATGAAAAGAGGTTTTAAGTATTTATTTTTTAATAAGGCACCATAGGTACCTCATTTATATTTTCTAACTGGTTTAATTGTTTCTAACAATTAGATCAAAAAAGGTTACGTAATTTCGTCTTTACTTTCTTGGAAGCACAATTCCTCCCCACAAATACAGCACACTCATTACTCTATTGCATCCTATCGACTTATGCATAGGTCGACGACTTTTGAGACGCCCGCCGACACGACTCCTTACCAGGGCTACCTCTAAGTTGAGTTGTTAGTGGCTTCATTACGAACCAGGACGTTGCACGTTCTATTTCCGCCGGGGGCGAAAACATTTGTGCGCATACAATAGGCGCGTTAAACGGATGTTGGTGGCTAACTGTAGTAACGTTCATATTTTATGACAAAAGTATTTACACTTTTACGTTTGCCTGTACCCCGATAGGTTTATTGAAAATTGTTATAACGAACGTTTCAGGAATACTGTTGAAACGTTAATATTTTATATACTCTTAAAGTATTCACAAGTTACCGTTAGCTACTACTAATACGTTAGTATTCTACATAATAGAAAGTATTCACAGTTTTAAGTTCGCGACTGTTAATATTTTTCAAATTTTATAAAACACAGTGAAAAATTAAACACCCACCCGACCGACCGACGAAAATAAAAAAGTAAAATTTACTATGGCGTTGTGTTATCAAATTTGTGGTATTTCATCTGTAAGGGTGAATCTGCATGGCCATCGGTTGCAATAACCGTTGGATAGATGGCGCACTGTGCGCTATTAGCACTCAAAAATTAAAAAGGAGTGACAAAATTCAGCGCTTACGTGAGCCTTCCCGGTAGCATAGCGGTCAGTGCAGCCGCCCGGATTGCGGAAGACCCATGTTCGACTCTTCTCTGGGTCGGGTGGGCGTTTAATTTTTTCACTGTATTTTATACAATTTTATAAATATTTAATTTAGCTTCAGTGCAGCAATTAGCACTTGAAAGTAAAAAAGTTAAATTCAAGACTGTACTCTGAAAGTGATTGGTTGAAAATTGTAATAGCGTAAGTTTCAGTCGTAGTTTCGTTTAACTAATAGCGTTTTAATTTAATGTAAGTATAGTTGTCAGCGACAGCAAAACAAAGGACATCATCAGTTTTAAACCTGGCTTTAAACTTTAGTCCACATTTTGGAAGTTGGTAAGTAGTGAATTATAACTTTTAGCCATATTCAATGTGCGATTTGCGGAGTAGAGATCAGTCTAGGCGTCACTGTCAATTATAGTTTTTATACAGAAGAAGCTACAAAAAGAATTAATGTACTGTAGTATTATTTCTTGTATTATCGAAGAATAAATTTCACAAAAAAAATACGATCAAATAGCGGTCTTATCATTAAAGTGATCTAATGAAAGTTAAGCAACTATCGCAATGCTGAGTCACAAGATGGGTCTTCCAATTTAAATATCTTGAACAGCTCAGTGTTTCGAGAGGTGTATTAAAACGTTTTAGTACCGGTTGTTATCGAAAGATATAATAATGATGGTGATAGAAAGATGTGACTCGTATAATAAGGGTAGGTAGGTAACCCACCATGGGTTATTATGGCTCAATCGCCCCATGTGCTATATGTAGCCCAGTAGTTGATCGTTTGTAGGCAGAGGACGGTGATGGTGAAGCTTTTTAAATTGTTTAACTTGCTTGAGGAGCTTGTGGCACAGCTCCTCAATGAGCGATGACGTCAAAATCATAAGATTTATGTATTAAAACGTGAAGAAAAACATTTGTAAGTAGCCCTTTTACACGGAGTAGTGCAGAAAACCAAAATTTACAAAAGTATATAATAATTTAAATAAACATTGTTTAGGTCCAATAACAAAGGTAACACTGGCCATAAATTACAACATTTAATTTTAGAGAACTATATTTTTTCTTAAATTTTTATTTTCATCTGACAACCCTATGAGTATTGAACGATGGGTTTGATTAAGCAATTACCGAAACTACACGTTACCGTCTATCACGTAGCGTTCGGTTTCGCCTGTTCGCTCTTATTGCTAGTTAAAGCGCGGTGTACGAACGATTTCGCAGATACAACATCGGAACCAATGGAATTATGTATCATTCAGAAAGAAGATTTTTTTATTACTACAAAACTTGAAACGCTTTGACTTCTACTGATCTGATCAGGGTGCTTAGTGTAGGGCTGCCATAAATGCTGAAATGCCGACCGGGACATTTGGAATAGAAGTAGGGTAAACCATGGATAATTAAAAAAACCCAATTAATAATAAAGCCGCTTAATTTTTTTTTTAAATCAGATTCTTTTACAAGGTTAGGAACTTTAAGTATTTATTAAAAATATTAAAACTAAATAAAATGTGAAAAATCAACAATAAATATCTATAGATAAAACGATAACTTTCTTAGGCCAAACCGGGACCACTGCCTTACTGGCCGGGACACAGCTGCAAACCGGGACATGCCCCGGTGTACCGGGACGTATGGCAGCCCTAGCCTAGTGCGAATTTCAGCCGCCATTCGATCACGTTAACGAATACGAGAATTTGTACGGCACTCTTTTCTTATGTCGCCAGGAGGCGCTGCTTCAATTCCAGTATAGGAGCAGTATAGCAGTATAAGGAGGCAAAAAGAAAAGTCACAAGAGAAATTGTATTGTATCTATATATTAATACGTAAAGAAAAAACTTTGTAGTTATACATTTGTGAGCATATATTGCGCAGGGTGGATGCGAGCAGCACAAAATGGAAATCCTTGTGGGAGACCTTTGTCCAGCAGTGGACGTCTTTTGCTGAGATGATGATGATGATGAAGCATATTGCGGCGCACTGAGGAGTGTGAGACTGTTACTAGTTAAAATTCATAAAATATGTGCAGACTGCAGAAAAATAGAATTTATAAATAAAATGAATATTTATTAATAATGAAGTGTTACATAAATTGTTTTCTAAGGTTTACGCGAACACTACACATTGAAATGGAACAAGCTTTACGGATCTGCTCGCGTTTATTTTACAAATTACTTAATTAATGTTTATTATCCTGACGTTTCGAACCCTTTGCAGGGTCCGTGGTCACAGGGAGACTGAGGTGTTGGTCGTCTCATAATTAGTTGGTAGCTTCAGTCGAAACGTCAGGATAAACATTAAATAAGAAATGTGTGAAATAAACGCGAGTAGATCCGTAAAAGTTGTTTCATTTCAATTTTGTGTTACATTACGAATTTTGAATCATCTCAACGCATCTGGGGGCATCTCAACTTTTTACAATATTAGTTTGGCCTCCATCTCATCTGGCGGGAAGTAATCAGAAGTCGTTATCTCATGTAAAATGGGTAGAAGTGTCAATAAAAATAATAGTAATGCACAGAAATAGATTTTTGGAGAATTTAAGTTGGTAAACAGGTCAACCTACCCTGCTATTCGGTCGAGGGGGTCATAAAAACGTTAAAATCATACTGAGTGCCTAGCGTGAATTTCGTTTGCTATCTGTATTCATTCGATTACGTTTACGAAAACGAAAAGTGGTAAACTTTAACTCTCCTCGTATGTCGCCAGGAAGCGCTGCTTCAATGCCATACTAATTTTCGTTTACGTTAACGTAATCGAATGTCAAATGGAACTTAAACTAGACACCCTGTTATTTACTTTGTTTCTCATAATTATTAAGCCAACACCATTTATTCTCCTTCATTATTTAAGTCCCGATTGCACAGCAGCGTACAATTTTACGCAATAATCTGTGGCCAACGAGCGAGCAGGGTAAAAGGGACCGAAAACGGCCTGTAATTTCGCCGATATCGTTAACTCGTTTAGTTATTTGGCCCCGGCTATCTCGGGCTGGGTCAAGCGCGGTCACGGGCTTAGATGAAGACATTCGACGGAATAGAGAGATGTGTGGAGTGGTGCTTCGAGTTTTATGGAGCTATAAACTGGCTACTCTAACTACAAAGCTGTTTTGTTTAGTTTATTTGTGATTGTGTTTATTTGTATTTGTGTATTTCGATATGAATGTATGTAATGATTATTAATATTTGAAAAAAGACAAAGTGTTGAAAAAGTTCCACGAGTGGCATTCGCACCCCAGATTAAATGACATGCCGGGTCAGGCAATATGTTGTTGTATATTTATTCGCAACAAAATTTTCACATAATTATACCTATATATAACCATAATCATAATTATAAAATATTGTTATTATTTTTAGGTTAAAGATTTTTTACTAAATTATATTTAGGCTAATACTAAAACTTACTTACTCCAAACATTTTAATTTAGGAGACAACATCACATACATTGTTCTGATCCCAAGGTTAGTAGCTAAAGCACTCGTTTCATGGAAATCAGAAACAACGACGGTACCACAACTACCCAGACCCGATTCAATATCGAAAAGTTCGTTTTCGACATTGACCCGACCGGCAATCGAACCCGGGACCTCAGAGTTAGCGCCGCCCAAAGTTTGGCGTGCAAGCCACTCGGCTACGGAGGTCGTCAAGAAAAAAATATGTTTGAAAATAAAGCATTCATAAAATTGTAAACGAAGTAATGAAACTAGTGAAGATTAAGTATACATATATTGGATTTACGATATAAGTATGTACAAAAAACTCGTAAACAACAAAAAACGGTAAAAACGGTTAGTTAACAATTTTACAGCATCATTATTAAAAGCGTAAATAGCAATGAGCCTTTAAAAACTTTATTATTGTTTTAATGATTTAACTGGTTTCTTTGCTCTAATTATCATTTACAGTATAAATTATTCTATAGGAAATAAAAAATATTTGAAATTTAATTACACCACTGTTAAGCTCTTATTGCCTATAGACAAGCTGACTAATTAGTAGGTATAATAGTTTAGTTATTAAAGACTAATAATAATAATAGTTGATTACAATAAACTATTTTTACGGATCAACTCGCGTTTATTTTATAGATTAATTTTATTTAATGTTTATCTTGACGTTTCGTGTTGTGTGTAGTGTGTGTAGTGTAAATGTGTAGTGTTCGCGTAAACTTTAGAAAACAATAGTAGATTAATTTTCCAAAGACTCAAAGTTGTTTTGTTTCAATAAACATAACAATAAAATCTTAGGAGAGACAGTTTCTCCATACCTTTTTTTAGCCACATTATTACAGAATGCTCCTCGAGATGACCTCGGGAATAATGATGGATATACCCACGACTTCATCAATTATGACCTCAACGAATATTGTTCTGCCATCAATTATATAGCTTTCGTATCGATAACGGGGCGCATGCGCATGTGAAACATTTATACGACTTTCTTATTAAATTATCGAGTAGACGAGAATTCATTTCGTGAGATACTGTGTATGTTGTTTTATGTGGACAGCAATTAGGTATTGATTCAGTAAAGTTTATAGTGTCGTAAAATACCGGTATACGTACACACATGGTTTTGTGTTGTTTGGTTCCTGCACACGTTGGTTTAAAACCTTTACTGGGGTCGGCATAGAAATCTTTGTTTATTTGCTCATTATTTTGTAATTTTGTAAAAAATAATCAAAATTTTTATCTTGTTGAAAAATGCGGTACAAAACAGAAATATACAACATCTGTATGACAAACATAACTTATTAAGGTGTTTTGCCTCGTACTTTTAAAACGGGAGTACAATCAAAGAAATGAAATACTTTAATTGTAAAACGCTGGACTACATAGAACCATACTCATTTATTAAATAATATACGCATACAATTTGACTTATATTAAACGGTGAAGAGAAAATTTTATGTGTGGGTAAATTAAAATAAAAGAAGCGTTTACTCATCATCATAAAAATGGTACATTATGCAATCGACCATTTAATTTTGAAAATATCTGCCATTTTTATTGAGTGTCCACATATATAAATATACGTATTTATATCAAAATAAATTAAGACGTTAAACCACCTGAACACGAGAGAGCTCACATACAAACAACGATTACCTATCTATTGTATCTACATTAAACGCCGAAATGAGAGGTACCGTGACACGACCAGAAAATACGGGCACAAAATATTTGTACTGTCAGCAACGTAATAAACGGACGGGAGCGCGTCGAATCCGGCCTTCACCAAATAAAAAGTAAAAAAAAAAACTTTACTCAGATAAGCGTCGAAAGAGTCATCTTTCTGGGTAGAACTAATTGGTCTCCGTTGGTTATAGTTAAAAAAGTTATTTGTTATACAGGCAACACTGTTTTGATTGATCCCCTCGGTCGGTACGTGAGATGGCCATCAGCAAAAAATATACAATCAAACGAAGCGTAGGCGCACAGTTTTAAAATGTGATGTGTCGTCACGAAATAGGTTGTATAGTTGCTGCAATAGTTATAATAAAAACTTTTTGATTTTTTATTAGTTTCAACGGTTTGACACTTCATAAATTAGAAATATAATTGCTCAGTGGTTTCAAGACAAAAGAGGACCCTTCTTGGTGGGAAACTAAAGAGCATGTTTGCGGTTATGTTTGTTAACTTGAAACTGTGTTTTGTCGAATATTAGTGTAAAATAATGGTGGATTACTAACCGTGAACATCCATCCAGTGTTAGCAAATGAGACAAAACAGTGTAATGTCACTAATCAAATTCTCTTAAGAAATCCGTGTATATCTTTATTGATAGTCAAGGGTTTTAAGGGAATGAACTAACACGAGTGAAACACTAAATAGTGTTAAATTAGTGAATACACGAGTAAAAAAGTAAATAGTGTTGAATAATTTCGGCGGGCTGGTTAGAACCACGATAGCTCAATAAGAAGAGCACCTGACCCGGTATGTCAGAAGGGTGCAGGTTCAAATCCTGCTCGTGGAAATTTTTTCAACATTGTGTTTTTGTAATTTGTTTCGCAACAAAATTTGCGTTAAAATTATATAAACAAAACAAAAACCATTTATAAATAGCTTGCCTACTTCTTAACTGATCTTTAGTATTTGTAAAAATATTATGATCAGATGTTAATGACGGTAGTTGTTGACATTGAATTGGCGCCTTTGGCTTTCAAAGTAAAAAAGTAAATAGTGTTGAATAATTTCGGCGGGCTGGTTAGAACCACGATAGCTCAATAAGAAGAGCACCTGACCCGGTATGTCAGAAGGGTGCAGGTTCAAATCCTGCTCGTGGAAATTTTTTCAACATTGTGTTTTTGTAACGAGTGAAACACCTTATTAAACACTACTTTTAAGTTGTTTACCGACTATACCCTCTTCCAACCTGAAACACAAGGTATCGCATTAAATTAATCTATTAGTGTGAATCTGTCATTGGTTTTCAGATGTATAACTGCATAGCTACTCTTGTTTTATAACTGTTGATTCACCTAAGTAAAAAACAAATAATAATAAGAAATTTTACACTATCGACAGGAAAATTTGTAAATAAATATATTACATACTAGTGGCCCGCTCGCGACTTCATCCGCTTGAAAACACCCGTACCCCATGATGGACCCCTATTGCAGCGCCACCCACCGGTTCCAATTGTAAATCTAAACAATTCTCGAATCCACTTAAACACACACAAAAAATTTCATCAAAATCGGTCCAGCCGGAGAAGGAGTTCAATTACAAACACACGCACAGAAGACTTATGTGTATAAAGATAATTAATAAAAATAAATCTTAATTAATAAAGAGTTAACGTTTGTGGCTTCGTTTGTTTGTATGTATGTCGGGGCTAATCTCTGGAACTACTGGTCCAATTCCAAAAAAAATCTCACTGATAGAATACTATATATATGCTGTGGGTAACATAGGCTATATTTAATTTTGATAAAAAAGATTTTAGGTAAAGTGCTAGTTTTGTTTTTTTTTCCTTTAGTGGATGGCTTCGTGCGATTAGCACATTTAGCCAGTGTCAAAGTAATTTTTATTACAAGTTAAACATATAAATAAACAATATTTCCTTTCTGTATGATGATGATGAATGATAATAGAAATGAGTAGTGAGAAATGATATACCCCCCAACCCCTCAAGTATCGCAGTGGGGTTATACTAAGTCCTCGGGCGGACATCTTGAGAGAATTTTAAAAGTGACGTTGCACAGTTTTGTTTTTTTTTGCCAACACTCATGCGCACTCACGAATACTTAACGGTTAATAAATCCACCATTATTTCACATTGATATTCGACCTAACACAAATTTTATAAAATAAAACAAAACCGCAGGTATAACTGTTCACTTTCCCGCCAAGAAGTCCATAGTGCTAGTTGTAAAAAAATATAAAGCCGCATTATAAAAAACAAATATTTTTATAAACTACGTAGATGCATTCACTGTTTCATGATTTTGTCGAATAACATTGTAACAAGCCATCTCTCACAACGTGCAGACGTTGCAAGTTAATTCGGTTCGGCCTTTATATATTCATGCCATCGCCGATTACTAACAGAATCATGAGCTTGTAGCCAGATAAACCGATAGCTACAATCTGAGGACAAGCACCTGTGCCCACTTATGAATATGTAGTCTCCCATTGTCCTCACAAAGGTGGTTCTATCAGAGGACTTGCTAACAAGGGTCCCGAGAAAAAACTCCGAATACACCAGATTTGTTGGCGAACAATGGATCAGACGGTCAGGTAGAATGAATTCCCTATTGTTGTATACCATTAGGACGTATACTTCAGAGTTCTGAACGTATAAAAGATTCATTTAGTTGTAATCTTTTTGAGAATTGAAAGCAATCGTTTTGAACACTGCATAGGTAGCGAAATTTTCCTCGCAGTTAAGGTAATTTGAATGATCAATATCTTAATTTAAAATCGTTACGTGTCAATTTATAGCTCGAAAGGTTACGATCCTTAATTCCGAAAAACGAGCAATACACAAAAAAAAAACCAGAAAAAAAGCACCGCGCCGCGCCACTACAAAAATTGTGGATGATTTATACAAGAACTCTATTAATATTTCCACATCTTGATCAAATTCCGTATAATCAGATATCGGTAACATATATAAAAAGAAGAAGAAATACACCATGGTCACATTACTAATCATTGGCCGGACGGCCGACTGTTAAAATTAATGACATTTCTTTCACCGGCCGGAGCGTAGAACCTTGGACCCTTTTACCTGCTGCTTGACGTGTCTATTTAGACATCAAAATACACGCTTTTTTTCTCTCTCTTATTCTCTAAAATATATCTGTGAAACTACCATTGGGAACACAAAACAATCCCCTTTGTGAGTGGCCTTTAATGATTTTCGACACATTTCGCCATAAAAGAGCGTTTTGCCGTCTTCCGCGAACTACACACGTGAGCTATTTAAGTGTTCAGACCAAAAAAAATGGACGCAAGGTGTTTTTGTAGTGAATGGGGCGTAATTTACGACTCTGACGCAAAACGTGATAAATCCGACACAGATGATACATTTAGATTGAGTAGTTTTGCTTCTTTATAGACCACGTACTGGCCACTGGTGGGTTTTGGCTTGGCTATGTTTAAATATGTGGACGTTTATATTTCAATGTTATCGGTTAAAGTAACAATTATCTCTGTAAATAGTAAACTGCTGACAGCTGACATAAATTAACATTTTGTAACACATACTCTTTGAAACGTTCAAACATGATTGATTTCAATATGTTTCGATCACGTAAATTACTTAAAACAACATAAATAATTGTTATTTGTTTTTTAACAAGATTAAAATAAAATGTTTTCGTTTTGTTTATATTATAATTTTAACGCAAATTTTGTTGCGATACAAATGACTGTAATGACGGTAGTTGTTGACATTGAATGGGTGCCTTTGGCATTCAAAGTAAAAAGTAAATAGTGTTGAATAATTTCGGCGGGCTGGTAAGAACCACGATAGCTCAATTGGAAGAGCACCTGACACGGAATGTCAGAAGGGTGCAGGTTCAAATCCTGCTCGTGGATTAAAATACCACATTTTGTATAGTATTAGTGGTGTAATATTCATTCTGAGCAGACGAAAAGCAAATCAACCAATATTTATTTAACATCCAAAGCTAATTTTAACTTTATTTACACACTCAAGTAGGTACCGGAAATCAAGAACAAGTATTAAACAATCACGCGATGGAGTGTGCTTAAGTATTATCTTATCTGAGATGAGACAGACAGACAGACAGGATGCCCGTGTTAGCTCCCAACAGTGACAGACGGATCCCGAAGCAAACAGATTGTTAGTGAATAACAGAAGATGATTGCTTAATGTTTTAATATGGCCGATGTATGGTCCATTTACCTTGTTAAGATGACCGGAAGATGTTCGTTGCCTGTATGTTTGTGTGTAAATATTGTGTAGCGAATTGTTATATTGAAAGGCGATGGTGCAGTAAGGGTTTTCTTAAATGGGAATAAGTATTAATGTCCTCATTATAATATTAAACATCCCACTGCTAGGAGCTCGATGGAGCAGTGGCTAACGCCCTCGGTCTGCGATTTCTGAAGTTAAGAAATTTTCGTAATGGTCGGTCAAAAAGATTATGTGTATTTATAAAATTTATAAAATACAGTGAAAAAATTAAACGCCCACTCGACCCAGCCAGGAATCGAACCTGGGTCTTCCGCAATCCGGGCGGCTGCACTGACCGCTATGCTACCGGGAAGGCTGATGTAAGCGCTGAATTTTGTCACTGCTTTTTGATTGATTTTCTTACTGTATTTTATTTTTATAAATATTTAATTTGACTTCAGTGCAGCAATTAGCACTTGAAAATAAAAAGTAAAATTTAAGATTATATATATGACAATTAATGTTTATATGTTTGTCCTATATATACCAAGCGTGCGTATGTATGACACTTTGGTAAGTTCATACACGCCCTCGATAGTTACTGAGTTGCTAAAACCATCACGATGGGTGTTGCATATGATAAACAGTTCTACTACATTGTAATTAGGTTCAAAACTGAAGACAAATACGACTCCTGCCTTTTTTACCAGCTCTTCCTGTTAGAAAGCTCTCCCAAAATCGGTACTGGTGGTAGATTCAGCAGTTTAGTACAAAATTATGGTAGAGCCAATAAGTGTTTATGAGATAGGTCATTTTCCAATATTTTCACGCTGTAGAAGAAAGGGAAAGAATAAATGCCCTTGTTGAGTATCTTGCTGGTTCTCCTTAGTCGTCGGTACAAGGTCTCATAATTTTTATTTATTTATTTATTTAAACTTTTGCAACATAAATATTACATGGCGGACTTAATGCCTGAGGCATTCTCTACCAGTCAACCATAGGGTGGTGCAGAGATAACATTGGTAGGTGCAATTATGATATATGATTGTAAGTAACTATGTAATACATACATAAATATTATTATATATACATAAACATAAACATACACAAAATACACAAAATACATAAATACATACATAATCATATTCATTGGTATTGGTAAACTTATAACATCCTACCCCCTGTGTAGCGACTTACAAACTGGCATACTGACTGATTCATAAGAGTTAATTTTTGTTTGTAACCTAAACTGAATAGCGTAAGGCAGGGCCTACCCCTATGGGAGACAGGCTGGTGGAGACAGGTCTGTGTACATGTACAGTAAATTACGTTAAATGTAAACAGAATAAACGATTTTGAATTTTGCCTGTGAAAGCTTATATTAAATAAACGATTTGACTTTAACTTTACTAGAGTAGCGTTTACCATTTTCCACTGCGACTGTACTCTCGGACTGCACTATCCAAACACATCACCTTAAAGCCACAGGTGATAATGACAGTTTGCCGTGTCACTTAACACGACCCTGCTAGCTACTGCGTGTGCGCACCCATCTCCCCTACAATCCGACAGAACCTTACCACTAACACATAAAGTTCAAAATCCCAAATCAAAATCCAAACCGAAAATGGAATTGTTATGTTTGAATATTGTTTCAATATAACAACTCATTGTTGTCCACAAACTCTATGGCGTAAGAAATAAGGTTGAAAATAGATTATGTAATTCTAATGTTTGGACGTTATTATTATCTTGACGTTGATTTAGGCTGCGTGCGCGCAGGATTATGCGTCGGGTGTATTGTTAGCTTTTTTATTACCACAGATAAAAAGGGAGTAGAGGTCTAGCAATGGGTTTGTGGAGCTAAACAGCGTTGTAAAAGCTGTCTGTCTAGTTTGTCTATTGTGTCTTGAAGTATATTTCGAGTTCTGAGTGTTTCATAAATTTATATAAGAGTTACGTAGTGAATTTCGTAGCATTGAATTTTTCGTAGTATGCTAGAGAATGTTTAGTTAAATTGATTTAATATTTGATTTCAAAACAGCGAGGCGCGTTTCTTGCGAATTATTGTCTAATAAAGTTTAAGCAAACACTACACATTGGTCGGATCCGATCCGAACCGCTTCGAGAATCTTGTAGGGATCGGGGATACGCTTAGTGCGTGATGCCATGCGGCTTGAGGAACCCTTTAAATTTTCATTGACAAAAGGCATTTAAGAAAAATGATATAGATATGACATCGTTTATCAAAATATTATATCCAAACATTGTACAATAAGCCATTTTAATTACTGTAATGACTTTTACAATTACTTTTATTGTAACGAAATCTTATTAACATATTATTAAATTATTGAGTACTTACACAGTTCATATAAATCGCTTTTAACATTATAATCAACATTTTAAAATTATTACAAGCACCAACTATAAATTCTCGGCGACTCACTAATAAGTTAATTCCCGAAACCAGTTCACAAGAATGTGTGTAGGCGTTCGTCGGTTCGATTCCCGACTGTTTAGACAAGAAAACTATTCGACAGTAGAATGATGCAACCAGCTCTGTTAATCTAGGTGGTATTTAGACCATTGGTTATATGGTCTAAGAGGTGGTACCTTCAATGCAAAGTTGTGTCTTTGTTGTCAAATATTATTGAAGCTAGCTCGTGAGATGTTTTATTAGAGATCGCAAAAACTAAGCAACTTTGACATTGTTCGGTTAATTGATGGGTAACCGACAGTTGTGATGTTACTCATAAGATTATATGAGGTAGATGACGAATCATTTAAATAAGTGATGTGTAAAAAGGTTTTGTACAATGACTGTAATGATATTTAAACTATGAAAGGAACTGAAAAGTAATAAGAATGCAAATGAAATTATGTACTCCTATATGACCGATGTCCGATTGATCTTAGGATCGATTCCTTGGTCGAACAAAGGATTTTGAAATGCATAGCCCGGGTTTGTGATTACCAACACGCATTTGGCAAGTGTGGCAATTAAACCAATTCCCATGAATTTTAACGATGACTTCACTTCAGTGATGGTGGTCTTTGCCCAGTTGCGGGACAGTATATAGGTTTACTACTTTTACTAATAAAGACATTAAAAACAATACATATACATACTCCAAATATGATAGTAGATGTCATCATCTACGCATGAATGCCTAAACATTTTTAAATGGTTATCGAAACTGGGACCTCTGGGTTTGAGACCAATGCTCTAACCATTAAACCACAGAGGCTGCCCATTAAAATGGTAGTTCCTAAAAATTATTACTTTTATTTGATTGCGGTATATATCCGTATATGTTTATGTTTAATAATATAGTATGCCGGTCGTAACGACAGCCAGGGGCCATCGCATCGTTAATTACCGCTTTGTGTTCATGAGATCTTCTAAAAGATACAAGTTAAATCGTAAAATACGCACCGTCCGCCGTTTGTTTGTGTAAAGATGCGTCCACAAGTTCATCCGCCTTCCGCCTTATGGTCAATATGGAAAACCATTGGTCTCACACCCAGAGGCCCCAGGTTTGATGTTCGCCGGGTGTCATCATTATAATTAGACAATATCACACACATTGTTCATCCCAAGCTAAGTAGCCGTAATCAGAAGCAACGACGGTACCAAAACCACCCGGACATCGGAATATCGAAAAGTTCATTTAAATTCGTCATAATATTGTGTTTGGTTAAGGGGTAGGGCTTCATAAAAGACTGCCAGGCTAGCTACCACTATCTTGTGGGAGAGACAGACAGACAAGTGAGTCAGATCCTTTAAGGGGTCCGTTTTTTCATCATCATCATCATCATCATCATCATCATCATCATTATCATCATCATCGCCAGCTCATTTTATGTCCCCACTGCTGAAGCATGAACCTTTCCTATCAATATAGAGAGAATTGGCCAAAAACCACCTCGCCGGCGCTAACGTGAATTGGTGGCCGCGACCAACGAATTCTAAAAATGTGCCTTCCTAAGCACGGAGGAAATTGATTGGTTGAATATTTGGTCCCCCGACATCCGAGTCTAGTGATAAAGCCAGACCAGCCTTTTTTTATATTTTTTATTATCTTGTTTATTTGGAGGTGTTTGTCTATTCATATATAGACATGTCAGCCTCATCGTAACCTAACCCTAATGTTTAACTTAATCTTATGTAAAAAACAGGAAAGGGACTCAGTGATGTGACAAACAGTCCACCAATCATTTTGCGGCTTTCGAAGTTGGTTCTGCTAGGATTACACCAAACTGCCACTGTGCCATCGAGCTCCTCAGATCTTTATCTTTAATCAACTTTGTACACAAAAATTTCACGGCATAATAAAACTATTCACTCAAATGGTATACAAGTAACTACATCTTCTTCGTTTAAAGTTATGGATGCCTTTTAACGTATCAATTTTAAAGTCTGACTATACCAGTTTTACCTTCCTTAAAAGTGCAAGATTTGTTACTATAATCAGTACTGGTATAACAATTACATCTTCGAATTTGCTAATGTTATTAAATGTTTGATTAATGATGTTTCATATATTAACGTCCTTACTAAAAGGTCATGTAAACATTTCACAATAGGCACTTTTATACACATTTAATGTTGTCAGCTTTCTCTCTTCAACTCGAAGAATCTTTTATCGTTTGGGAATATCTTCATCTAAACGGCGAGAGATGCTATCTGCCGTTTTATCTGTTTTTAAAGATGTTTTCAAACGATTCTTCGTGAAATGATTAAGAATGTGACACTCATTATGGTGTTATTCCGAAACGTTTTTATCATTTTGAGCTAAATTGTTTTGAAAAATATTCCCGCAATATCAGTATGTTCTAAATGTCTTATAAATTGAAATTGTATGTTAATAAAAACGTCTCTTTTATTAAGTTTTAATAGCTTTTTTCTTTGTTTTCGAATTTCAGTATCAGTATTAATATCAGTATCAATATTACGCGTAACTTCTTCTTAATTACTTACTTTACCATCAATAAATGTAAAGGATTTGAACAACCTATTACAAAAATCCTTTTCTTACGGCAAGTCAGAACTAGAGCTAAAATTGTTCAAGTTCATCTCATGCCCATTTGTCATGGCCCAAATATAAGTATTGTGTTTTGTACATTTAGAATACTTGTATTGAAAAGTTTCACAAAAATCTCGTATTAAATACGTATAATCCCTAAAATTTTATTGTTTAAACAAGTGGTCCTTAAAATCCGGCGATAGCCATTGTACGCTATTGTCAAATAAAATGCCATGAGGCAGTTCAAACAGAATTGTTGACAATGCACGAGGATTTGTGAAAATTATAAGTAAGTCGATTTTTTTGTTAAAGTACCTGTCATCTTTGAAGAGACGCTTGTTGAGTATTACGATGACGGTTATGGGTGTAAAAGATCTAATAAAACCGTATGCTACATCTGTATAAATAAATAATTTAATGTAATGACATTTTATAATGCTGCATAATTTACATTGATGATGTTATCGTGTATTTTTGTAGATAGTCAAATCTTTATATATAAATCTTATGTGCATGTGGTTGTAATTGAACTCCTTCTAAATGGCTGGACCGATTTATATGAAATTTTTTGTGTGTGTTCAAGTGGTTTCGAGAATGGTTTAGATTTACAATATGACCCGGTAGGTGGGGTCCATCGTGGGGTACGGGTGTTTTCAAGCGGACGAAGTCGCGAGCAGGCCACTAGTAGTGTATAAAAAATATAACCATGATTGTATTACAATTGAATAAATACAGTGTTGTATGAATGGCTATACTATTTCTCTATAACACAACAAAGAAGAGCTTTGGCATCATCTCTCTGGTAAGTAACGATAAGGCTCAATCAAATTCCTCAATAACCGAGCAAGGGGCAGTTTTACTTGTTACTGTTTGATAAAAATAATAATGCAGAGATGAAAGTAGCTTGCCTGGTACACTTAGAAAAATCCAAAACCTTTGGATTCGAGACATTTGGCTTTACCACTAGACTAAAGAAGCAGCTATAATTTTTCTAACACATCTTAAAAATGAAAGACGCCAAGCAACTTTAGAAGAATAATAATGTAGGGCCTAACTAATAAATAGAGAATAAGCTAGCAAATGTCTTTTCCGTTTTTAGTTTTCGTTCATGTAAACAAACGAAAGACGGAATTACTATTCGAAGATTAAACACTGTTTTTTAGTACGGTGGACAGTGTTTAAATCATGTTCAGTGTTTGGGATAGCAACAATATCACTAACCACAGCTATAACTACAATAATGATGGTAGTTGTTAAGCTCTGTTAACATTACTAACATTTCTTTATACTTCCATTACTCCTAAAATAAATCTTTTGCCGCAACCTATGTGACTCCACCTTCAACTCAATTAGTACCTAAACTTCCCACTGGACTTAAGGTCGAAAATTGTTTAACACAAAACGACTTTAAATAGACAAGTTTGCTCACAGTACCCCAGAGTTACACTAAAACAGATTCTTAGAAGGCGCTTTAAGTATACCCAATATTGACTGAGTCAAAGCGAACGGTAGCCTATTGGTACATAGGATATAATATTGTCAATATTGGTTCGGTACGTTTCTGGATTGGGATGCGTTTTTTTTTTACCAAAGTTTCTGGCTAACGTGAGGAAATGCTCGGTGTTAAGTAGGAGACACGGTTTGTGTACAGTCGTCGAGAAAAACTGTTTTGCGTTACTAAAATATAAAGAGCTATGTGATTCGTGAAACATTGGTATATCGTGCCATACACCTGATAGGTGAATTTAATGAGTTACTGTATATGCAGGTTAATTTGTTTACCAGTGCGCAAATTTTCTGGAGCGACTCAGAATCGGTAAGTGAACAACTTTCTCATAGTAACATGGGTTGAAATATGTCAAAAATGTTGAGACTTCATACAAATCAGGCTTATCAAGTGTTCCCTAAAGTATGGGAAGTCCAAAAATGTTTGACATATTGAAATGAAACAACTTTTACGGATCTACTCGCGTTTATTTTACACATTAGTTTTAATTAATGTTTATCCTGACGTTTCGAACCCTTTGCAGGGTCCGTGGTCACAGGGAGACTGAGGTGTTGGTCGTCTCATAATTAGTTAGTAGCTTGTATACCCTCATTTAATTTAATCAGGTGCATTCCGTTTTACGCAGAAAGAGCTTACAGTATCTTTTGGTCTGGCGGTATGGTGTTGAGGCTGGGATTTAATATTCTGTATGATGGGATCCCTGAGATATGAGGCTGGTGGTAGATTCCAACCATCTTCTCTATTAAAATTAGGATGTTTTTTTAGGATGTTTGACATATATCAACCCATGTTACTTTTTAGTTGTTTACTAACCGATTCTGAGACGCCCCAGAAAATTTTGCGCACTGATAAAAAAAATAATCCTGTATATCTCGTTTGATATGGGATATTGTTACCTTGTTCGATATGTCGTTGGATATGTAAATTAAGTGAGGCACAGTCTCGATTTCTAATAGGGTGTTATTTAAACGGTTAGCAAAGTATTCGTATTTAAAAAATGCTAGTTGAGCAGCAAGTTATGGTCAGCAAATATTTCTAAATCAGTCTGCAACTTATATTATTCTGAACAGCAGTCTTATGCCGCTCCCCCCTTCCGTGACTGGCCCTCGCTGCGCTGCGATTCGCTCGGGGGAAAAAAAATTAACTTAACCTAACCAACAGTAAGGATTTCTTATGCTGACCGATTGTATAATTCTGCTGACCAAATAATAATTTTGCTGACCAAATATTTATTTTGTAATACAGTTAAATTATTTCCTTTTCTTATACACCATGAAAATATAAATATTTCTGTAGAAGGTATCTACCGATATTTTTTTTCAAAAATTATACATAGGTATATCAATTCCTGATTTCCAGTATTCAGTGTCTAATCAAACTACTTTATAAACGCGGAAACAATGGCATTTCTACATTTCTTAATTTATTTTACAATTTTTATACATTGAGTTACTCACCTATATTTAAAAAAAAAACAAAAATCAACCTAGAGCGTGCAACATGCGTCGAAAAATCTTAATCACAAAACGAGAAAAAAATCGATCAATACTTCGTTACATGTCACGATTAAACATAAAATATTTCAGGACATATTTTAATACTAAAAGAAAAAAATGCATTCAAATAACGTAACTTGGCGACTGTCTTCGTATATATGTATTGCAATTAACAATCGTTCCACAGTAAACATTGAAAAACTGCTATCGAACCAAATATTGACAGGAGAACCAACAATTCATAGTCATTTGTGCACCTAGACAAACACACGGACAAGCTTCCACAGAGCAAACAACACACAATGTTTTAATAAGTGACATATAAATTTAATTGAGCAAATAGTCTGTGTTTTATTAACATAAAAAAAAATCACGAGCGGGTTTCGAACCCGCACCCCATGACATACCGGGTCAGGTACACTACCATTATGCTATCGTGATTCTGTCCAACCCGCCGATATTTATCAACACTATATACTTTTACTTTGTAAAAAAAGGAGCCTTATTCAATGTCGACAATTACGACATCAACGTAAAAAATTTCGCAACAATTAATTTGTTTGCAACAAAATTTGCCTAAAATTACTTAAATAATCATAATTATTTCATCGACTTGTTTCGGCTAGTGTATATGAAAACTTTGTTTTAATTAAACTTAGAGTAAGCTAAATGTACTTTGAAAGAAAACTCTTCATGGTCACATAAGCACTGCTCTAGAAGTCTTGAGTAATTTAAACAGGGTTGTCACTAGTCAATAAGAAGGATATAATGAAGAGCTGTGACCGTTAGAACGACTGCCAAGCAAGTAATAACAATTGTATTTTTGTACATTTATGAATAACCCACTTAATTCTGAAGTTCTTAAGAACTTCTATACACATCGTAACATAAACGTCATTCATGTTGTCACGCTTCTGTCATAAATTGGCGCTGTACCAATATCCAATTAAACATTCTTCTTTTACACAACAATACGGTTTCAATAGAAGTTAGTGCAGTTACCCACTGCACCAGCCAAAGTAGATGATGCTGCATGCTTCGGGGTTGAGGTGATGGTAACGAAAAGCAGCAATTAGTAGCAATGCAGAGCTCATTTAATGGACTTAGACCGATAAATCAATATTAAATTACAAAATGTTGGGGATCGTGCTGCGTTTACATTGTAGTTATTTTCAACACTTTTTAGAAAAGTGCGCGGATTTCGAGGGCCTCGTAGACTCGTAGCGCTCTCCGGCGTCTCCTTATTGGTCGGCTACGCGATAACACGTCGCACGCAGCCAATGGTAGCGGACGCAGTTGATGCAGCGCCCGACATCACGATGCACGCAGCCAGTGGCAGCGGACGCAGGTGATGCAGCACCCGACATCACGACATACGTAGCCAATGGCAGCGGACGTAGGTCGATGCCTAAACAGTGGAGGAAGAAATAAAATGTACTACATATTTTTGTGACAGCCCTGCTGCGTGCCCAAATCAATATTGACAGCACAGTAAGTCGCGACGACCCATCACGAACTAGCGCGCTCTGTTTGCGCTCATCTATCGACGCACGGTACCGATTCACAGGGGAATATTGTAACAATATAGTTTTTATTTTCACGTTTCGATCACTGATGAAAGAGTGTATTTAGCCTTTCACAATATGATCAGTGCCAATAATATGCCTGGCACCACCTGGCCTGCCCGGTTCTTGTGAAATTGTTAAAAATTTTTGAGACACTTTCTTAATAAAGTCAGAATATTTAATTGACTTCACTTAAGTGAGATGAAGATCAAGAACTTCTAAGTTGTGGAACAAAATGATAACACATTTTGTGTACATCCTAACCTATTTGCATGTTTACAAACAATTTTTTTTATATAATATAATTTTAACGCAAATTTTTGTTGCGATACAAATTACAAAAACACAAAGTTGAAAAAAATTTTTTAAAATTATATAAACAAAACAAAAAACATTTTATAAATAGCTTGCCTACTTCTTAACTGATATTTAGTATTTGTAAAAATATTATGATCAATTTGATCATCATCAATTTGAATCAGATGTTAATGACGGTAGTTGTTGACATTGAATTGGCGCCTTTGGCTTTCAAAGTAAAAAAGTAAATAGTGTTGAATAATTTCGGCGGGCTGGTTAGAACCACGATAGCTCAATTGGAAGAGCACCTGACCCGGTATGTCAGAAGGGTGCAGGTTCAAATCCTGCTCGTGGAAATTTTTTCAACATTGTGTTTTTGTAATTTGGTACATAAATATTTGTACATACTTACTAAAAAAACTTTTTCAATACAAAAGAAAAAAATTTACGAAATATCGCTAAGCATAATAAATAATAAATAAAAAGTATATTGCAAAAATTAACATACCAATAACACTATGAAGTAAAGCGCAAACCGCAGGACCTAAAACACCACTCGCCGACAGCAGACAACAAACAACAAACAACAAAACAAACGGGCACAATGAAGAAAGCAAGCACGGACTTAATCGATAACTGAGCCTTGCTTTCCAATATAATGGTCTGGGCGGGGCGCACTCAGGGTTGGCACAAACTTGGTCCTTTAACCGGGTGTGGGCTGGTGTTTTATTTTTATTTTATTTTATTTAGAAACAAACGGCCACATTAATCGAACAAATAACTGTAAACAGACCTATAGTTCCATTATATTTTATCAAGTATCTACTAAAAGCACAAAAAAAGGTTACTACATTTTTATACATTTCATTTTTATTACAGAATTATACGAATTAATATTATAGGTTTTTTATAAGGATAAAATATATGTGTAATGTGTATATTGGTGTCTCTTATCTCTTTGGTGTTGAAAGACCACCTACTGGACCAACAGGAATAGTAGTGACATTATAACATACCTAAATTTTACTTTTTATTTTCAAGTGCTAATTGCTGCACTGAAGCTAAATTAAATATTTATAAAATTTATAAAATACAGTGAAAAAATTAAAATCCCAACCGACCCAGTCAGTAATCGAACCTGGGTCTTCCGCAATCCGGGCGGCTACACTGACCGCTATGCTACCGGGAAGGCTATGCTACCTAGTGGTCAGTGTAGCAACAGCCGTCTTATTATCATCAGAGCATAGGGTTTTTAAAACACAAACGGAAATGGCGTCTTACTAAGACAATACATACCATAATTTCTTCATCTTGATCTTCGCAGGATTCTTGTAATGTCACATTTGGCATATTTTTTATTGGTGCCAATGAAATAATAATAATAAAAAAACTGAAAACGAAAGAAAAAGAAGATAAATGGTTTTCTAAAGTCTACACAAACACTACACATTTAAATAAAACAAACTTTCACGTATCTACTCGCGCCGATTTTACATATTGATTTTAATTTATTTAAAGATAAATTATTAAATTTGTGCAAGGTAATTCATTTCCACAATTTCTGTATTTAATAAAATATAAAGGTTTTTTTATTTTGTAACTTTGCAAAATGTTAATTTTGCCAAACATATTATAGTCTGCATAGCTTTTTAAAGAAAACAAGGTTACCAAAACAGATATGTTCGACCACTTGAACATCCAACGTAACCTTACACCAACGTCCAGTTGCATCATTGAAAATGTGTTTTTAACTAAACAAATTGGCAGCCCTACTCACGACCAACCAAGATTCATACTGGTATAATATTACGCGACGAATATACGCTGATGACCGCACGCACGAAACAAGTGCGCAAATTGATAGTCCGGCTTCTGTTGATTGAAGCTGTATTGGAGATGTAGCTTTAACCAGCGCGATTGAAGCTGGCGATGCAATTGAAATTTATGTTTAAATTAATACTGTGTTCGTATGTTTTTGTAAGAACAAGTTATCGTTACATAGTCGTTGCTTCGGAAGGCACGTAAAGCCGTTGATCCCGGCAGTGTTAGGTTAGGTTAGGTATTGGCTAACAACTAACAATCCGAACTGGGCCCGCCGCGTGGTGGTTTATGGCCCATTCTCCCTGTGCTTTCCATCCATAGGGAAGGCACGTGCCCCAGGGGACATCAAAATGAGTTGGCGATGATGATATGATGAGTTTATAGATTTTGTTTTAACATTATCGTCGATTTAAACGTCCTACAGCCGGGCTCAGGCTATCCTGTATAAACTAAAGCACATAAACGGGTTTCCGCTAGCTATTAGTATTAGCTGTTAGTTTTAATTCGGTATATGTATAAATAATGTTCCGGTGTTCTAAAATTAAAATCAATGATCAATACTTACCATCATGTTAAGTATCTACAATTAAAATGGTCTGAAAACTTGTTTCAAATTCAAATCTCCATTACCCTATCGTACGTTAGTAAATATATAAAAAAACACATCTCGCTTAAGTAAAGTTCAAAGTAATCAAGATGAATCTCGTAGTCGTTTTCCAATCCTTCGCGCTCAGCGTTACGACTCAAAATGCGCACCGTCGCTGGTCGAATGTGCTGTAATGATAGTGATGCGCCCGGCTCTATATAATTTTGTACAGATTGAGTTATTAGTAGCCCCAGTAACACTGTAAGTGTAGACAGTATGTTTAAAACGGAAATGTATGAGCGAGAGATAAGGAGTGAGCATTTGGTATATGTTTTCATAAGAGTTGTTGAACAGTTACTAGCTTTCTTGCAAGTGCAACTTTCTGAGCGAATAAGAGTTTTTTCTGAAGTAAAAGTATCCTATGTGTTAATCCAGAATATGTTTTATCTGTCTACCAAGTTACATCAAAATCCGTTCAGCCGTTTCGGCGCGATTGAAGAACAAACGTAGATCCAAACTTGCTTATATGTTATACCGGGACAGCTCGGTCCCGGCGGACTTCGTACCGCTTTGACAGTTTCTATGACAACAAAACAAACAAATTCCCAATATCAAATCCAAGACCTAAGTAGTAAATTGTGGAACCAAATATAGAGAAAATATGTAGGTATGAGTTTCATTCCCGTGGGAATATCGGGATAAAAACTATCCTATGTGTTAATCCAGGTTATAAACTATATGTTTACCGAATTTCATCCAAATCCATCCATCCGTTGCAGCGTGAAGAAGCAACAAATATACACACATACACACAAACTTACGCATTTATAATATTAGTGTGATTAGCAGACTAATATCTTATCTAAGACTGTCGCAGGTAGTGCTGTGTAAGATAGCGAGATCCTATGTAGTTGAGGATTCTGGGTGATCACTTTGCATCAGGTGAGAAGGTCAAGAAGTTCCGCGTTGTATAAATAAGGTTCTTACTAATAAACTAAGAATAAGCTTCGTATTCCGTGTTTTGTCTCTATTACTCTAATTTGAAATGACGTCGACGTTTGAATGATGATGCCAGGAACAAAGCACGGAATAACTATTCGGAGCTTATTCTTTGTTTATTTGTAAGACCCTTATTATACAACGCGGAACTTCTTGGCCTTCTCACCTTAAAGCGTCTCGGTATCCGAATGGATAGATGCTCGGGTTGAATGGGTGAAATCGTGGGTAAAAATGTATTATATTTTTTGATGCGTTAACATGGCTAACATTTAATGTAAGTGTAAGTAAGTGTATAGCCTATAACTGTTCCACTGCTGTGTAAAGGCCTCTATCATTGAAATCAAGTCTTCACTACAAAATTGTAGCCAATACCCATACCAATACCCATCAAATGATGGGTATTGGCTTTATCACCACGCTTGCCAATTGCGGGTTGGTGGTCACAAACCCGGGCTATGCACCGAATAAATCCGAAACACACTGCCCGACCTGGAAGTTGAACCTTCGGGTATCGGGCTGAGAACTTTGCCACTCGGCCACCGAAGCGTTCTATACTACGGCGTTATCAGCGAATTAATAGTATTTTTTTCTAAAAATAATAATAATTAAAATAATACTCTATAGGCTCGAAGTCAAAGATGTTGTACTGATTGTATATTTTTACATGTTACAAACAAGTTTTAACGCGACCATATTTTTTTAGATGTCTTAATGTGATTTTGATATGAGAGTGTTGAGTGTAGGTAATGTTTTTTTTAAGAATCACGCGTTAGCGGTCAGACGGTCATCAATTTCGTCAGGAATGTGTAATGGTGATGGTGGTAGGACGATTTCTATCACTATTTAAGGTAAATGGATGATTTTTTTTTCTTATCTTCAATAATTTTTTTTTTATTATTTACTTTATATTTAAAAATAATCTTAAATATATATACATACATATATGTATACATTGTGTATTAGAACCCTTAAGGGTTTGTTTATACACATTGGAGTCACCGACGACGATGACCAACATAGTCGTAATTCGATCCGGTATTGTATAGACTACATTAATGAACTTTAATTTGACCCGGTCATCACATATTCATTCCTTGACTTATCTATCAATTAATCGAACTTTGTTAGTGTCTCATAAAATTTGGCATATATGTGGAATTAGTCGTCTGTAGAATCAGTAATTCCTAGACAATGTAGTCATTTGTAGTTATTTGTCGTTAGTTATTATTACAGTACTCGTCTAAACGTATAAAATATTGTGAATTTCCTTATCATTTTCCTATTATTTTCATTCAAATTATTGTCGTGAGGTCATACAAATGCAATTAAAAACGTTTAAAAATTTAAATCGTTATTCTAATAAAATAATTACAATTGTCGACCTTTCTGTCGTTGACTTGCCTTTTGAAATCTAACCCTATCTTACACCGGGATATGAATACTAATACCATCACCAAATTGCATGACCGAACGAAACAAACTGTAAGCTCATTTTGCGTACATCGAAACGCACCCGACAATTGACAGTATACAATTTACAATTTAATAACGTCAAACAAAACACGAGCAAAGTTTGTAAAAAATGTCTTCATTTCATATGTAGTGATCGCGAAAACTTTAGAAAATAGTGTATTAATGCCATTGTCATTTTCGTATGCCCTTTCATTGCTCATCTCAGACAAATGAATTGCATATATTAACGAACATATTGAATACGCTCGTTTAAAATTACGATATTATGACTTAATTGTAATTAATTGGCATGGCAGGCCACCTCGCCGCCACCAATCTGCCGATAATATCTTAATTTTTTAATAACAGTACATGCATTGAGGTTGTGGTACCGACTTTATAAGTGACTAATGAATAAGGCAGGGAGTGATTCCGGAATAAGATTACAAAATTTTGGCCAATTTAAAATGGTGGAATTATATTGGAAAAATAAAATATATAGCATGGTAATATTTTCGGTTTAGAACTGACAGGTCTAGTATTCCCAACGAGGAGAGGAAGCACTTAGCTTTTATCTGACTTAATAGACGATAAGGCCGAAAATGTGAGCGCATATGACCCGGAACCCTTAACTGAAGAACTGGCTTTCTTATTCTTGACAGTCGTAAGTCATCACAGCAAAATAACACTGCAGATAAGATGGTGGTAGCTTAGCTAGGTAGAATTATTACTACTTACACATTTCAATAAAACATTTTTTACGGATCTACTCGCGTTTATTTTACAATTTATAAATCATAATATTATTTTATCCTGACGTTTCGAACCCTTTGCAGTGACGCAAGTCTCCGTAAAAGTTGTTTTATTTTAACTTAAATTTTTTATTAAATTAGCCCTACTACCAACGAAACCGAACACAGTAATATTTCTATCCAGTTGGAATTGAATTCGTTCGTATGTAAGACCGGTGATTTTACAACTAGAACACAGATGCGGTCAACTGGTGATACAATCAAAGTTCCTAGGTCATTGAACTTCAGCACAATTAAGATTATCGGTATATCAAAATGGCGGTCGGTATCGGAATCCCTCTCAAAGAGTTTTCGAATTCTTTTCTACCAAGCTTAAGAGCTGTGACGAGAAAGTCTGGAACAATTGATTTAATTAAGTGTCGTCCATCTTTTTTGTTTTACAAATTACCTTATTATACTTCGGTCGCGGGACGTGGGCGTAAGTTTGTCGCTTTGATAATAATTCCCTTGACACAGTGTATACGTAGCTAGTGTAGTAACTCATGCGTAGTGATTTTAACGAATTCAAGATCCGAATAATTATTCCGTGTTTTGTCTATTTCACTCTAAATTGAAATGACGTTTTTACATGACAGGAACAAAACACGGAATAACTATTCGGACCTTATTCTTTGTTTATTTTTAAAGGGCTAGGTACACAACTTTATTATTTCTTTTAAACATTGGTAGTTAATTTCAGTTCATTCCATAATACCTAAAAACATCCTCATTATTAATAATAACTATTTCAGTGATATCTCATCTCAAATATTGCTAGTCAAAATCAAATTAGTTTACGGCATAAACTGTCTGGAATCAAGACTTCATTGAAGCCACCTAAAAACACGCAAGCCCTCGCACTCTCAGTTGTCCTACTGTCCACACTTCACTTCGCCCCAGAATTGATTACGTTATTTTTTGTCTCGCATTGTAAGGTAATCACCGCATGTCTTTATCGTTCTTAATGATCTCGGATTAACATGTTCTGATGACTGTGATGGGGCTGTGATGACGAGGCCGAAACTTAGAATACAGCCTTAATAGACCGGTAGGGGTCTTGGCCTTTTTTTAAAACTATACCACATGGTAGGAGTGCCCATTATTTGGAGAAGTGTTGTCGAGTATAATGAGAGATATCCTTTGAAATGAACTAGTTTACGAATTTACTCGCGTTTCATTTTACTTACTTAATATTTTATGCTGGCTTTTGGAACCCTCTACAGAGTTCTTGGTCAAAGACACTTTGAGAAAGAGGCGTTAATAAATGTCACGTAAACGTCACTTCAAATTAGAGTAAAAAAGACAAACACGGAATAACTATTCTAAATTTATTCTTTGTTTATTTGTAAGGCGCTTTAAATACACTAACTAACTAGCGCATCTTTTGCGGTCGTTGCAAACAACATATACTTACCTTCTCATTTATTATGACGACATCCGTAGCCGAGTGGCTTGCACGCCGGACTTTGGGCGGCGCTAACTCTGAGGTCTCGGGTTCGATTCCCGGTCGGGTCAATGACGAAAACGAACTTTTCGACATTGTGTCGGGTCTGGGTGGTTGTGGTACCGTCTTTGTTTCTGATTTCCATGAAACGAGTGCTTTAGCTACTTACCTTGGAATCAGAACAATGTATGTGATGTTGTCTCTCATATATTATTATATATATTATATATTATTATGTTATTGTACTATAGTTTCATATCAGATATGTATTTATAATATCATTGTAACGGTTCTCCAATGATTTAGATATAATCGTGTGTGTATAAAAAGCGCTACGTCATCCCGTATCTCATAATCCGGTGTTGTTTGATGAGGGAATGAGTTGCCTCTTCTATCGGGCACCGATTAATTATTATTTTCGAAAGCATTCCTACACTTGTTGTGGTTGGCTCTTTCAAATAAACCATGTCTATCTTAGTTAGAGAATATAATTAATATTTACGTTACCAACCGTTTCGGTTTAGGTGACTGATTGTAGACACCTAATCATGAAATGTTTCCGATTTGGAAAAATTTATAATCTTTGTTTTTTTATAGCTGCTGCTAGTGGTTGTGAAGCTCCTGGTTCGATTCCCAGAATTCGGCGTTTACGTTTTGTTCTCGGTGCAATTGGTGGTAGATGTATTCTAAGTCTGCCTGGCTTGCTTGGTTGTAGCAAACCTTATAACATAAAAAACGAAAACGAAATCAGTTATTTTGAAAAACGTCCTCATATTTTTTTTTTTTAGACAACATCTTGCCTATATTTGCCTATATTGGGGTTGGCTATATTTGTATTACCATGGCCATTGTAAAATTAGTTTACTAAGCTCTAAATGTAGCTGTTTGTTGTACCTATAATAAATAATAAAAAAAAAAAAAACATCACATACATTGTTCTGATCCCAAGGTAAGTAGCTAAAGCACTCGTTTCATGGAAATCAGAAACAACGACGGTACCACAACCACCCAGACCCGACACAATATCGAAAAGTTCGTTTTTCGACATTGACCCGACCGGGAATCGAACCCGCGACCTCAGAGTTTGTATTTAAACCCGCTTTTACTGTTCCGTATTGTCAGAGGTAGGGGTTCAAAACCTGTTCGTGACTAAAAAATAATACAACATTTTTTTTAAAAGCATATACTTACCTATTTAAATACGAATACACTGCGATGAAGGAAAGTTACGATCTAGACCACTTACTAATGTCGAAAGCACCGCGCACTCTAGTTAAAAACATTCAAAAAGCGAAACGCCGCAGTCTAACAAACCTAAATATCCTTTTTTAATTCCTTTTCTGGTGTACCAAGACAGCATGTCGACGCTCGGAGCTCCTCAGGGCATTTCGTGTGCTCTTTTTGTTTCTCATCCAACCCGTGGCTGGAGCTCGTTCGGTGGGTAATGGCTTCATTATACCGCTTGGAATCTTGGAAAGCTGTTGCGCAGTTTAGGGTTATGCTTTGGAAGATAGGTTTAGAGATTGTGTAGGTATATTGTATGTAAAACCAAAATGTTGAATGTGTAAACGCGAGTTGATCCGTAACATTTGTTTAATTTCAATTTGTAGAATTCGCGTAGACTTTTGAAAACAAATTACAAAAACACAAATGCTGAAAAAATTTCCACGAGCAGGATCTGTCTTTAGTATTTGTAAAAATATTATGACCGGGTGTTAATGACGGTAGTTGTTGACATTAAATGGGTGCCTTTGGCTTTCAAAGTAAATAAGTAAATAGTGTTGAATAATTTCGGCGGGCTGATTAGTACCACGATAGCTTAATTGGGAGAGCACCTGACCCGGTATGTAAGAAGGGTGCAGGTTCAAATCCTGCTCGTGGAAATTTTTTCAACATTTGTCTTTTTGTAATTTGTTCCGCAACAAAATTTGCGTTAAAATTATATAAACAAAACAAAAACATTATAGAAAGCAACTTGTATTTAATTGGATGTTTTGTTTAAGTCACTCAAACATAATTTGGAATCGTATAAAGAGAACGCTGAATAACTATTCCAAGCTTATATTAGTCAAAAACATCAAAACCATGATATGTGTGGGTGTTTCTCATAATTATATCGATAGACATTTTGACAGCCCTAAAAAGATGTTTGGAGCTAAAAAAACTGGCTACACTCACCCAGAGGCGCACAATTTCACGTGTTTCTGGCAACAATAATAACGTACCTTCCGTGAAAAGTATTTTAAATCACAAAATTGTGTTAAAACAAAAAAATATTCTGCGTTGTATATTTTTAGGTTCCATTTAGCGTACCCCGTTTTCATCACTTATATAACTTTAACGCGAAATGTATTTAATAATGCTCAATGAAAATTGTTATCGTAATGGTTTCTGAGTTATTACACAATTATCTGCTCAGTTTTGGGGCTCGGCGTGGATTCTGCGGTTGAAGCGGCAGGTTCCGTTGTAGCGTTTTGGCATAATGAGGAATTCCAGTAGCTATAACTGACAGTTTTCAGTTACTTTTGCTAAACGATACGATACATATCGCCTATATAAGCATTTCACAATTTTATGTAACAAAATTTTTAACTTTTTTAAATTATCTTTAGTTAATTAAGTCAATAAGATTATTAATATTATATTTTTATTGTCTTTTAGTAAAAGATATTTAGGCACAGATGCAAGCGTCATGATCATGGATACTCAAAGACTACAAAAATGGTAATAATATTCTCGTTAAAAGTTCAGTTTTACTTACTTATCGATAATTTAACATTGTCAACACTATAAGTGCGCCAATGCCACATGATTTGGGTAAGTAATGGCAGGTTTCTCTCAGTGAAATCACCATTAATTTCTTATTTTAGCATGCTGTCCGAAGCGAGATTCGTTTATTCCCCTTGTAATTAGACATGCCGTTTCTTGGCCGCCGAACCTTTTCGGAGAATCGACAATTTGTTAAGGCAAGGAAATATCGGCGACGTTGAAAATTGTCCGATAATAATCTGTGTTAGCGATTTGATGTCAATATTTGTTTAGCGAAATTGTTAATAAAGTTTGTTGAAAGCGAAAAATTTATATGTTGAACGGTTGATGACTGTTACATTTTCTAATAACATCTTAGCTTTTTCGTATTTGAATTAACGAATTTTAACTCCCATGCATTGCATACTGAAGTTTTACTATTAAATGTAGTTAATAAAAAATAACAATTCATACAAAAAACGTAAGTTAAAAATTGTTTGTTGCTTCGTAGGCAACATTGTTGCATGAAAACAAACAAACAAACGGCCGCATACTCCACAAATCGATCGGTTTAATAGATAATAACACAATGTTAACCACAGTCCTGAACAAAAACAACATTAATCTGGACGCAACATGTGTTTATCTCTATTCAGGCATTGAAAAGGTGCAATAAATATAGTGGGCACACGTCTTGCAATTGAAATGTATACCGCTTAATAAACGCTGGCATGCAACTATGCCGCGCGCACACGAACTCTCTACGTGTGGTCACAGTTTATCGACTGTCTCGATTTATCGACGTGTTTCTGTTTGTCGCGCACATCACTATTTTGATATTCGATGTCAATAGGTTAATTGGGTGTGTTTGTGTTTAGTCGCTTTTACGCTTCCTTTTTTTGTGAATGATATTGATGACTTCATACTTTTTTTTAGTTTTATTGAAGCTAAATTATTAACCAATACTAAAATTTAAGTTTTTTGTATAGTACCAGCAGCGATGTAATTTTCTTAAGATTGTCATTGCATGTTTAAGAAAGTTACATCTCTATATACAAGGTTCAAGCTATAGTCAATATAATCGATTGTATCATTATTATCATCATTAACAGAGTTTATGGATTTGAAATATTATTTTAAATTAAAATTTGTATGAGAGACCGACTCTTAATATGCCTTTGTCATCTCTTACCTACCTATTTATTTCGCCATTCCAATAGTGTTCGATTACATTGATACCAGAAAACGACATCGTTACGATCGTTACAAAGATGTGAATAAATTCAATACGGAATTAAGATAGGGTAACAGATACCACGATCCGGAATCGAGTTTATTTGTATTTGGTATCGGAAATAGCCTTGTTACTGTCGTGTGTCGATAACGTCGCCTTTAAGACAACGCGAAAGCATCATTTTATTATTTATATACTCGTACCAATGACATACAATTGTCTTCACTAGTATTATTATAAAATATTTTGTGAATAAATCTTAATTTCTTAGTGTAAGTAAGCAAGTTGGTAAGTAATTAGCCTTTATATTGAGCCACTGCTGTGCAAAGACGTTTTAAGTCAAAGTAATTTTTTTATTATTTAAATATACTTTTAAATGTCCATAGTTGAAATCAAGTCGTAGTTACAACTGATGAGTATTGGTTTAATCACCACACTTACATAATGCGGGTTAGTGATCACAAACCCGGCATAAAAATCCGAAACTGGCCTGGGAACTGAACCTTCGGATATTGGGCTGAGCACTTTGCTACTCGCCACAAAAGCGTTGGGTAAAATAATCTGGAAAAAAATATTTTAATGTAATTATGATAATGCGTTAATTGCTATTATAATTTTTAAGAAGACTGAATATTAAGTGTTTATCAATCAATTAAGTATGAAAGAACTCGTTCTAAACCTATATAAATATCCGACCTCATTATAAGGTTTACGGCTTGTCAATAATCTTATCTTGCGGTTAAAACTCAGCTTTAATGTGAATCGATATGACCCGGCGCATGTAGCGTTATCGATTATTAATCGATTGCTCATGTTGACTTCTATTCGTTTGTTAAATTTGGTTAAAACACAGTAAATAAATTTTTAAATTTAAAAAAAATTGGATACTGTCGTAGTGTGCACAGTAGTTAAGCAGATCAGTTCCTACAACAGATATTTTAACCATACTATGTAGCGATTAGCATAGAAATAGTGTCGTCACCATCACCATCTAATTTTTATGTCCCCATTGCTGGGGCAAGAGCCTCCCTTAAGGATGGGAACTGTACGAGGAAGAACTGGCTACAAACGTTTTGTATAAAATAAACGCGCCATAATGCCCTTTACTTTGTAATTACAACAACTAATATTTTAATTCAATTTTTGGGCTACAAATTACGTCGTCTAGTTAGATACTATTACCATTCGTTTACCATTTACAAAATCAAAAAGTATTTTTCGCTTGTTACTATAAAGTGACAAGCGTTAGTTTATCGAAAATTCTATTGTAAACTTAAAATATTACAAGGACTTTATCGATAAATTGTATCGATATTTCATCTCACTCTTCGTCAAGTCCAATCGACTCGCGGATCGTCACGTGCTATCGTTTTCTGATCGTAACTAAGGATACTCGGCGCAATGTTATTATATGGACGTGTTCACTTGTCAGTTTCGTTTGTGGACAACTAGTAATGTGGTGTAATATCAATATATCGGTAAGTGAAAAGGGCTTGAATTATACTAGTTGACTATCGACACTTACGCAATATAAAAAATGGTGTTTCTTAAAGTAGTTAAAATTAAACTTTAATCAACAGTTTTTACACATAAGTACTGCCCATAGTAATAATAGCATATGAAGAGATTAGCTATTTATCTCACTAATGTAAATGATCGATTAGAATAACAATCAGGACCAACTGAAATTAATATGAAAATGAAATTATATACATTTATTGGCAAACACTACAAAATTACACGATATTCACAATAACAATACAAAACAAAAACAAAAGATAAAACAAAAGACAGGCTGGGGTAAACTAGGCCCCAGCCTATTGTCATTATTATAACTGCATGTTGTCTCTTCCGAAACACGGAGAATATAATAGGTATAGAGATATTTTTGGTCACTCTTTTGGTAATCCAGAATTGGCGTCGATTGTCATTTGCTTAATTGCGTAGCAACATGAACGTACAAAACGCGGCGCGTCATAGAGCTCCTCGAAAGGATTTCTTGGTCTAGCAAAATACTGGTTATGTCACAGAGTTAACTATCTTAAAAAGGGATTTCCCTAATACATATGTCGTACTTTTACGTCAAAAGTGTACATAAACTTCTAATGTGCTTTTAGTACAAGATTTCTAGAGGACATCAAATAAACTAGTGATGCGATAATGCTCACAGAAGTTATTTTTTCAACAAGGAAAATACACTTTACATAGTAATATATAACGTAGTCCTTGATTGATTCTTCTTCTTTGACTTAAGAACCACGCTCTTGTCGGTGTACCCTTTTTATTCATCTCCATCCCAAGATACTTCTTTACTTCTTCAATTGATTGATAAACATGTCAAAGTGCAACTAGCCAGTTAGCAACTTGCACTTTGCCGCAGACAAGACACAGAGTCGTGCACAGAGCTACGTTTTGTACGCTCACCTCAAATCGAACACATAGCCTTTTAAACGATTCTCAGATATCTTTGCAGCAAAGTTACTTGCGAATATCCCCGTAATTCTCATTAAGCGATGTGGGCGCATTCCCGTTTTTTATTCTTGCCCTATCCCGTCGTGGAGGCGCGATGATCCTGCTTGATACGCGGAGATAGCTAGCATCGACGAGATCTTAATCGGTGGATGTATTAACGGGACCCTGGCGTGTGGTTAAAGGCGCTATTTTATCCGGCCTTTAATGTTTAAGCTAGGAGAAGAGTTATTTTTCAATTGAGAATTGCAGAACTATGTAATTGACGATAGGATGCTCAAGTTATTTAGAAATAATTTGGGGCCAAGGATACTGCCTAGGGGTATCCAATAATAGAAAAATAACGCATTTCGGGTAGCTTTAGAAAACTAATTTGGTTCAAACTAGCTTTTGATTCCTTTTGTGAAGGGGTTTAACTTATAATTGTCACTGTAAATAATATATATGTCTATAAATAGATTGATAAAAAAGTATTAACAACTATAGCAATACTGTTTTTATTATTTACTCGCTATCTCTTAACCCTTCTGCCGTTAAATCCGGTCTGAGAGTTTCTTAAATACATAAAAAGCATTGTGCTGGCATTTAATTAACCCACACAAAATTTATTGCAGTCAACCCGGTCGGATGTCACCTCACCAGTGATATAGGGGGGCCTAACAGAGCCGTTTCTTAAAATCGATTTTATATTGCGGTTAATTGAACTGGGGAATGATTAAGAGTTTCATTTCTGAATACTTACTTAAGTGACATATTTTACTAATTCGGCAAAATAAAGTTTTTGTGTAATTAAGAAAAAGTTGTTAATATTGTGTGTTGTATGTATTTTGCAATTTTTTTGACGACCTCCGTAGCCGAGTGGCTTGCACGCCGGACGGCGGCGCTAACTCTGAGGTCCCGGGTTCGATACCCGGTCGGGTCAATGTCGAAAACGAACTTTTCGGTATTGTGTCGGGTCTGGGTGGTTGTGGTACCGTCGTTGTTTCGGATTTCCATGAAACTAGTGCTTTACCTACTTACCTTGGGATCAGAACAATGTATGTTATGTTGTCTAAATATTTATTTATTGACTATTTTATTTATTACTATGTAATTCAAAAACTGTTAATTGTTACTTGGTCATTATGTGCAAAGTTATAAGGACTGCATTCTGTAGATAAGTGCCGTAACACAGCTAAACGTAGCCTCCCGAAGCACGGAGTAAATAAATAAAAAAAAAATTTAACAAAATATATTTCGATGCCTTGCCCTCATAGATGTTAGTAACAATTTCCTTAACCTGTTGTTAGTATTACAATTTATGTATATTTAACATATATACACTAAGTGCTGATTTTTCAATCGTCAGTTAAAGTTCATTCATCGAACAACCATGACACAATGACAGATTCTTTTTAGAAAATATATCACAATGACAATGCTATTCGCTGGATAAAACTCATCTGAGGATTGAAAAACATTAGGAGTCCAGGGGGACAACCTGCTTAGCCTGCTAAGAATCCAAGAAAGTAAGTAGAATACCTTACAAAATGTTAATCACCCATCCGGTTGCCAACCGCGCCCATAGTAGCTTAACGTTAGCGATCGCTGCGCTCTGTCTTAGATATGAATAATTTGCCATCAAAACACACATGGATGGTAAACTATTTTTTATTTTATTTTTTATTTTTATTTTTTTATACGTAGCTCGACAAATGACTCCACTCCACCTGATGTTAAGTGGAAATGGAGTCCAGACGCAAGGACAACTGGTGCAGCGTGAAAACAACGCAGCATCAGTCACCCTCACCCTGCCGGCCCACAAGGTGCCTCTTCACGCCTCGTTTGAAGGACCACATGTCATAGGAAGGAGAGAAAACGTGTGCTGGTAGACTATTCCATCATTTGGAAGTGCGACAAAGAAACGTGTCACCAAATTTCTTTGTGCGCGATGGAATGTTCGAGACAGTACAGGGGTGACTCCGGAGAGCAGCACGCGTACTCCTATGGAGGAAAGGAGAAGGTGGGATAAGGTCAAAGAGTTCTTCAGAGCACTCGCCGTGGCATAAGCGGTAGAAGACGCTGAGTGACGCTATATCTTTCCGCAATTGCAGGGGCTCGAGAGCATTAGTGACCTCTGCATTGCCGACAATATGTATAGCGCGCCGCTGCAACCTGTCCAAGGCATCGAGAAGGTACTTTGCGGAACCGTCCCAAAGGTGCGAGCAATACTCCACGCAAGATCGCACCCTGAAGAATCGCCGCACCCTGTTCAGGACACCGAGTTTACGTGACGCTGTTTTTATCACGGCTTCGATATACCCCCTCTGGTTCAGATATATAGTAAAAAAGAAGTCAGGAGAAGACTATAAAGATCGCCATTTTGAATACGACGAAAATAATTATGAATATATACCTATAGGTAAGATATTAATACGAAAGCACATAATCTTAACGAAGCTTTTAAAACTTAAATGAAACCAGTAGCCGACCGATCAATCTTCTACTCATCAAACTAAGCTGTGATTACGTTAGGGTTGTCGATTTCGAATCAAACAATTTTCAGCGCAAACTTAAAATCTATTTTGTCCAGTGTTTAAAAAAGAGCGTCTATGCGTTTATATTCCAAAAGCACTTGCCTATGACCTTGAATGCTAGTAAGTTGATGTTGAAACCAATGGTGAAAGCGTAATTTATCTACACTCCTCACTAATGACAGAATTACTGTCTTTATCTCTAACTATCAGAAACCGCATTGTTGTTATGGTGGGAGATAATTATGTACCAGGCAGACCTAAATAGAATCACTCGTTCTCACTATAGCGTAAATTTCGTTAAGTTGTAGTAGGGCTTGTTTTAAGTCCGCTTGGCACGTCAACATCAGTTTATTTTATGTCCGCACTGCTGGGGCATGAGCCTTCCCTATAGATGAATAGGGATAATGGGCCATAAACCGCCACGCAGGCCCAGCGCTTAACCTCAGCACTCACAGTCCGGGCACGTTAACCACTGCGCCATCGAGCTCCTCATTGCTAGCAATCCATAAAACAATTTTAGAAGCAACATAATACGTGTTTTGCTAAAGTGACAACCCTAGGTTAGACCGTTTTATATGTTAATTGAGGCATATAGAGGCTCACATTCGGGAGTCAATCATAAAATCATCATTTCCGATTGGTTTCGTAATAGTTTATAGTTTTAATGCTTCCATTTGATTGGAATATTAAGAAATTGAGATAGATTGAATTAGTTATGTAATTGAGAAAAAATATATATAATGCCTACCTGCCTATTAATTTAAATATAATCTGGTTAATGCTTCTTTGAAATGTTAAAGTTTAAAGTTTTTTTATTATGTAATTAACTCTCTGTAATTAATAACTCTATTCAAAGCATTTCATATTAAGCTGAATATGATAAAATATGAATATTAGAATCTTTGACAAAAACATAGTAAAGCAGACAATGTTAATTTTTGTCATTAAATTAGTTTTTTTTAAAATATGTTTTTGTTAAAAAAAAACTGATCCGAGGTTGCAGTAGTAGGCGCAGTTGTACCAAAATATGTTTTTTTTTTGTTTTTTAATAAAATTCAACTACAAATTGTAAAAAAGTACACTAACAAACATTATATTTTAGAAAGTAGACACGAAATTGCAGTATCCAAAGAGAGATTTTTCCACTTCGTAACGCCATCTATATATCTCTAACCACTTCGAGCACAGAAGCGTTTTATCACATTCCATGCCATACCATTCTGAGTCCATCCAATTTGTACGCAAGTGTGAACCCGCCGTAGGTAAGGCGGTGCACACACGGACGATAATTAAAGAGACCACGATGATAAATAACGAACTGTCCAAGTTTTTGCCGCAGATGTCATTATCTCAACCGACTCTATCAGACGTCGGGAGATTACGCTGCGGATATATGTACGGAGCTGTATTACCACAAGCCGGGATTCGTCATTCTACTATTTTTTTTTCTTTATTAGGAAAACAACAGCTTAATATAATACATTTGATTTGAAAAAAATAATAACACACTAGCCTAATTAGTTTTCACTACTGTGTATAACATACGATACTATTGACGAGACATACTTAAAGTATAAAAAAAAAATTTTACTGATGCACAGTAATTGAAATGTAAAACAAAAACAAAAACACTACCAAAATAGAACTAAAAATACGTTTGGGAGAAATTAAATTAAATTGGTAGTTAGTATTAGTAGAAGATTTGATTTGATGTCTAGCTCATTCCTTTAAAAGGCGGCGGAAACGCGCCATTTTTTGGTGAAATATGTCTCATACGCATCGGAGTGATTGTGATCGAATAATCTCCGGATTTTTTTTCGGGTGGCATTATGCAAGCTTGTTTCTGTACCTTTTATAACGGGTGATAGTAGAGAGGGAAAGGCACATGGACACGCAAACCTCCGGGATCTACCATAAGTTTCTCTCTGCTTATAAACCCTGGTTACGCTTTAAATAAGTACTAGTTAACACACTGCGATTACTATAACGTTTTTTATTTGGAGTCACCAGATTTTTTTCACCAGGGGCGGCGAAAAATTTAAAGGGTCCCTCAAGCCGTGTGAAACGAAACACCGTCAGAGGTTTTCTTGAGGCAATGGCATCACGCACTAGTGCGTGTCCCCGTTCCCTACTAGGTTCTCCAAGGGGTTCGGATCGGATCGGGTTTCTATTTCATCCACACAGTAATATTTTGCAATCCGAAAAACTGACCTCATTCAAAATTTACTTGATTTTAAGAACGAGTTTCTAGGGGTACTAATTGATTGCTTAACTGATTTTTAAAAACTGATACTTTACACGTTATACGAGTTGAAGAATGCCAGTCACCTTTATAGACCATGAACCCTGCAAGAGTTCCGAAACGTCGAAAAATAAAAAACTTGCGTTCTCGCGTATAATTATGATTAAAAATGTATATATAAGAAACAAACCTCATTAACCGTACCGTCACGTAATGCTGTTTGCATTAGAACCTGTTGATTTACACACCCAATAAAATGTATTATTCCAAGGTGGTATTATCAACTCCAAGTGATCCGATCGCGTTGGGTGACAGCGTAGCGCATGAATAATCGAGAGGTCCGAGTTGATGAGAGTGAGCAAGAGCTTTTTTGCTTTGAGCAAGCGAAAAAAGCAAACAAATAATTGAGCGGAAAAAATGTCGTATTGCTTGTTGTTACTTTATTTTTAAAGGTCTATATAAATATGTTTTTGGTACGCAATAATCATGTTCATTCATGGTAAAAACCATACAACTAAAAGTCATCTACTGTTTTTGCTCGAGTTGGATAGTACGTCACTGTATCACTTTGTATTTTTAATGATATAGCTTAGTAATATACCTATTTATTATTTCATTAAAAAAATATATTTGCGTATGACCCTATAATGCTACCTTATGGTGGTGTGATACCCTTGCAGCTAAGGTTTATTTGGGGATTAGGTTTAGTTCCCATGGAACTAACTGATAATAGTGACATTTTGTTTTTTTTCAAACTGACAATAAATCATAAACGGGAGGAAAGGGTTTAAAAATCTCTACAGGTAATAGGTTGATAGATAAATAAATAAACGCCTCGGTGGACAAGTGGCGAAGCGCTCGGCCCGATACCCGAAGGTTCCGTGTTCATTTACCATGACGGGCAAAGAGTGTTTCGGATTTTCGATGCATAGCCTGACTTTGTAATCACCAATCCGTATTTGGCAAGCGTGGTGATTAAGACATCACCCACAAATTGTAGTGATGACTCTATTTCAATGATGGAGGCTTTTGCCCAGCAGTGGGATAGTTACTTACTAAGATAGTAATCTTAGATAAGAAAAAACTTATTTGTAAAGTTCACAGTCATTTGCGTACTTCAACACGTTTATTTATTTATCTACACATACCAAACAAAAACATTCATAGTTAATGTAATGTTTACTGTAAGTACGACTGTAAGGCTCTATAAATATCACCACCTTAACCCGCTTGTTGTGGCGGCCGCCAACTATAATGTTGGAAGCCTTCCACCAACAAAACGGTTCATATCTAGGCGTCCTAAACACGTCCTAGATGACCCCGACGATCCCATTACAGTTGCGAACGCCCCCTCGCCCGATCCTCTAAATGACAACACACATTTACAGAATACACTAAACATGCACACCAGTTTAGGCCCAAGACACCGTACTCGTAGAACAAGGGTACGAAGAACCGGTTCACACTCGCTCTACACCAGGTACAGACATGTACCTGGGCGCTTCTCCCCTCCTCCACGGCCCGGTCAACCCGAGCCGAGGTCCGTGCCTTTAGAGGCGCCCTCGGGTTGCTCCGCTCCCCGATCCGATCCGAACCCTTCGGAGAATCTAGTAGGGCACGGGGACGCGCACTAGTGCGCGATGCCGTTCCCTCTAGAAAACCTCCGAAGGTGATTCGTTTCACACGGCTTGAGGGACCCTTTACGTTTCTCGCCGCCCCCAAAAAAGCCCGGTGAAGCTGAAAATGCCGTAGAGGCAATCAGCAATCTCTCTCAAAAAAAATAAATCTATAAATATAAAGCCTTACACTGGATAGATGAATGCAATTTTAAAGGGTTTTAATGACTGTCATGTCATCATGCTAGTTAGCTACAGTATTAAATTTTTAAAAGCTTAATGCTCCCACTGATAAGTGGTAGATACTCTAAACAGAACATTAGTTACATTATACGAAGATGTACAAGTTGATTAATATGTTTAGGATGTAGTGGCTAACATATAATATTCACTTCAAAAAAAAAGTTTGAACAAAAAATAATAATAATGTCTGTTAATTATATGAGAAGGTACAGTCAGTATCTAACTAATTGAAGTACAGTCAGTCAAAATTCCTTCCACATTGATTAAAAAACTAGAGTGTCTTATTTTTAGCTTGAATCGAAAATAAAATGTAAAATGTTTATTTGAAACAAACAAAAGGACAAACACATTTTACAATTACTTCGTTTATAGTTGCTGCATATCGAAGTGAATAAAATGTTACATTGATATACTTATAACTTATACAAATGCTAAACTATAACTATGGTTCAATACGGCAGGGCCTACATGTGCGCGACCGGATGACCAATCAATGGATACGGCAGAAGACAAGAGTTAAGGACGTGGTCAGCATTATCGCAAGAAGGAAATGAACATACAAATACCCGAGGAGAGGAAGACCTCCCAAAAGATGGGTTGATGATATCTGAAGATATGGAGGTCGTGATTGGATAAAGAGGGCGCTAGACCGCCGGAGGTGGAGAGGCGGAGAGGAGGCCTGCGTCCAAAGCAGGACAAATAATAGGCCGCAATGATGACGATGAAAGCCTAGTTATTCGAATTTTAATGACATCTTTAATTTATTTATCAATGGTTAATTAGTGACATAATATTGTATTGATTTTAAATGAATTTTATTGTCAATTTATTATTATTATTTTTGCAATTGATTTATCTAAGATTTGCCATTTTGTTTAAACTTTTATTTGTATACCTTATATAAGGTGGGAATGTAGTGATACTAACAAATTCATAATTTTTCATCATTGTATTGTAATACTAACCTACATCTCACAAATGAATAATTCTGATTCTGGTTCTACATTTAAATTAACCAACGAAGTGCCTTGCCACCAGCAAGTAATTGTGACACGACACAATATGCTTTTTTATAAAATTTAGGTTCAGCCGTCTCATATTGTAATTAATACTCATTATTAAGAAATCCATTAACAACCAGAATATTAATGAAACCGCCGGTCCCCATGTAAAGTAACAGACGCAACACTATGATAAATACGATACCAATCTGTGCGCGGCGTAAAAACAATAAATTACATTGCAAAGATGCAATAAACAACGCCCAGACACAATCAGGAACGACTCAAATATATTAAAAAACACTATTTATGGTGCGACAACCTCCGCACTCTCACTTGGGTGCTGGTAGTACGCCACAGAGCTGCGACAAAAAATGTTGGCGTTTTTTTGGTTTATTTAATATATTTATTTTAATTTGGAAAAAAATTCACGAGTTTCGAACCAGCACCTTCTAACAATCCGAGTCAGGTGCGCTACCAATTACGCTTTCGACATTTTTATTGCAAAATAGTCTATGTACACACGCCTGCACATCTACAAACACCACAAACTACTACCACAAATTGTCAAGTTTCCACAATAGACTTTGAACTTTATTTAAATGGTATAGTTGAACATTTATGAAAAGAAATTTATCAGTTTTGGATAGGTTGATGTGCAGGCGTCTGGTAGGAGTATACTGTCTTACTTCTGCGCAAAAGCTTGCATTAATGACATCAAGTCATCGCTACAAATCGTAAATATGTCTTACCAGTCTCACAACCCTTGCAAAATTAATTTTGATGAACACAAACCTGGGCTATACACCACAGATTAAAACAGTCTTTGGTCGGCATGAACATTGGAAACAGGACCAAATAAAACGATCGATTTGCTTTTTGGACATAACTCCAAAACCAACGTTATTATGAGCTGAATACTATTTATGGGCTAACGAGTTTTCTCAACATTTTGATTTTATAAAATAAAACACACATACATATCACCAAATAACATAAATGCATTTCAACATTATTTTCATGTTAATTCCAGATAAAATCCGTTCTGAAATAATTGTTACTCAGGTCGTGCTGATGCTAAATTAGCATTCGTGAAATTGATTATCGGCTGTCGCAAATCGCAATTTCATGTAACCGAAAGCTTAATTACAGCAGCTGAGAAGTCAAAAGCGACATTTCGTCGATTTCGAAATGGAAAATCGCATAAAAGGGTGTGTGCGTGTGTGTGTTTTTTGTGACCATTTTTATTTTGCAAACGGAATGGGATCGCAATTATAAATGCATTATTTCTGTTTGCAGATACGGATGGAGATGTCAGGGTGATATTGATGTTGTTAATGTGGTGAGATACATATATTTTATTATTATTATTGCTTTGTTTTTGCGATACGAAAGGGCAATTTCGTTTCATTTTGTTTAATGTCGATTGATTTCATAAATCTTTTCTTTTTTTAATTTTGATTGTTGTGCCGACTGCTTTGACGTTTCACTGCAAGAAAAATATTTTAAACGGGGATTAACGCAAACTAATTAGTAAAAAGGTATCATACCTTCTTTAATTTTTAATTTTGTTTTTTTACATGTGGTTATTTACATGTGGTTGTCTTCTATATCTTTTTATTTTTATGTGTTTATTTGTGATGGAAAGTGTCCTGCTAAAATAGGGCATTTTCCAATATTTTTGACGCTGTAAGGGAGAAAAGAGCTGGACACTTGCTGAGTTTCTTGCCGGTTCTTCTCAGTATAAGATCTCCCCGCCCAGAGTAGACTTACGAACCGATGGCATAGTGACATTCACAAGAGCTACTTGTAGCCTAAACTGAATAAATGATTTTATGAATTATTGAATTTTGAATTTGAGTTTAAATTTGTATCCGACTTATTTTTAAACCCCGTTTAAATTCTTTTTTTAACTGTGGAACGTGATAGTTTAAAAGTGTATATGCTAGAATAAGGTTTTTTTATTGCAAACTAACTTTCTCTTTCTCTTTTTCTATTTTTGTTACCTACATACACTGTTGACAACTCCTACAAATTATAATATTAATAATAATTGAAACTATACTCTCTATATTAATATTGATTTGAACTTCTGACGTCACGCAAAATTTAAACTCACCTCGTTAGTTAATGCCTCGGTGGCCGAGTGACAAAGCGCTCGGCCGATACCCGAAGGTCCCGGGTTCAATTCCCAGGTCGGGTAAAGTGTGTTTCGGATTTTTCAATGCATAGCCCGGGTTCGTGATCACCAACCCGCGTTTGGCAAGCGTATCACCAGATACCCATCAATTGTAGTGACTTGTAATCTGTGATGAGGCCTTAGCCCAACAGTGGGTCCGTATGTACTATATAGGCTATTTCCTCGTTAGTCACGACGAGGCGCTCTTTCAATGATTTCTAAAAATTTTTAAATTCTTTCTTAATCGTATTAGTGTAAACAAATGTTGGTAAATCAATAAGTAATTAATAAAAAAACACAAATTAGCATTTCCGTGAACGTGATCGAATTGGAAATATAACTTGCACTAGGCACTCGGTAACATAACCCAAAATTAGTAAAATCATGAAAACGAGCCTATACCTTCCATAAAGGCCGGCAAATCAAATCAAATCAAATCAAATCATTTATTTACAAGAAACATGGTAAATACGTAGATGTTATAAAATTATAAAAAGTTCATTCATGATTCGCTAATTTAGCATGCAAATATCAATTAATTAATTATAATTAGGTACCTACTACAATGTCAATAAAAATTTAATACATGTCAAGTAGATTCAGCATAATAAATAACAAAAAAAAACGAAAAACAAAACAAAAATATAGGACCATTCTCAACTTTGATGTCTCAATCTAAACATACTATCAAAATATTCACCGACAGTATAAAAACACTGTTCCTGTAGCCATTGTTTAACAGATCTACGGAATCGTGTCTTTGGCAAAGTTTTAAAGTCTGCTGGCAAGGCGTTGAATACTTTAACACACATGGCTGAGCAATTCTTTGTGTAAAAAGTAGTCTTTGGTTTCACACTGTATGTAAGTCTATCAGGGAACCTCAAAGACCTCTTCGAAATATCTCTAAATTTGGTGAACAAGTGATTATTAAGTTTATCCTGTTTATCCTGTTTATCAGTTTATGCAACGCACCTGCGATTTTTCTGGTTTTGCGGATGTCCATGGGCGGCGGTGATTGCTTCTCATCAGGTGACCCGCCTGCTCGTTTGCCTCCTTCTAAAATAAAAATAAATAAATTGTAAAATGTTTACTTAATAAGGGCATCGCAATCAAGCTACACCTGCCCTAAGATAGCATTTGTATTAACAGTCCGCTTTAACTTACAGATAGCTTTAAAAGTACTTATCTTAGAGATATCAATATGTTTTGCGATGTATGTACAAATGAATAGAGACAATTTATATTTTCTACGCTATTTTTTTTTCATTATACAAAAATAATAATTGAATTTGTTGCAAAGATATTATACTCATATACTAGTGGCACGCTCGCGACTTCGTCCGCTTGTAAATAACCGTATCCAATGATGGTTTTAAAAAACATATAACTCTATTGCAGCGCCACCTACCGGGGCCAATTGTGAATCTAAATCATCCAGGGATCCACATTAAGATCATCATCACACTATTACCCCCGCTGGGAATTGAATCCGGGACCCCAGGGTCTGATAGCGGTGGTCTTAATATGAAATTACGTTTACATGACAGGAACAAAAAACGGAATAACTATTCGGATCTTATTCTTTGTTTATTTGTAAGACGGTAACAGTTTACCGTTTTTTATACTTGTACATTAGGTGACCCCTTGTCAGTCAATTTTAATTGACCAAACGATGCTTATATTATTAATTGTTAATTGCGTAACGGAATGGCCCACATTTAACGATAATAAATGAGGCACGGTACTCGCCAATTATACACTTTGTCAGTACTCAGGTGATCAGCACCCATCGTTTTCGAGCCCTTACTACGAACAAAGTTAACATGTACGATTCGAGATCGTGAATTCAATAAATTAATCTATTTTATTAAAGTTAAAGTTGTAGAATATTTATAAACAAACTATATATAATGAGAATTTAGTTTAATTATAAATATATCTTTGTATCATTTCCAATCTCTATTTTTTTGGTAATTCATGTTATTGCTTTTTGATACCGTTTTAATTAAATATATAAATAAATCTGGTATATCAGTAATTTTTACTGTTTCTTGAGAAAAAGTTGCCATTATTCTTGGCTTTAATACGCATTTTTTTAAAAATTTATGCAATATAATATATACATATTTGTTTGTTTAATAATTAAAGCCAGAAAATAAAAATTGGATATCTATTAACAAAAGAAGGTTTCTATAAGCTGTAACTATAAAAAAGTCCAACAAGGAATAAGAAGCTGTGAAGATAATTAATTGGCAGAAACATTTGCTTAGTACAATAATAAAAAAAAAGAAGCTAAGTTTTCTTAACTGCCGAGATTTCAGCCACTATCAGTAACCTTTGTTGCACCGTTCAACTTGTGAGTGAGTATTATGTGGCTGCGATGTGAGTATCGAGAGAGCTCGTAGTAGGGGTCGCAGATGATAAAATTCGTTCACTAATTACGCTTCAGCTTAACAAGACGACGTAATCTGTAAAGGCGAACGCGCATTTAAAAGAGTCACGTTGACATTATCTTTAACTCGATTTACATACGATTATAGTTTAATGCACAAAAAAAAGGTTTAATTGCTGTTTTATTTGAGTTTACTTATTACTCGGGTGATTGTTTCAGTTTTAATTTAATGGTTTATTATGTAAAATTTATTTGTTAACTAAAACGTATTTGTATGGTAGGTATACTTTTAGTGCCTTACAAATAAACAGAGAATAAGGTTCGAATAGTTATTCCGTGTTTTGTTCCTGTCATGTAAACGTCATTTCAAATTAGAGCAAAAGAGACAAAACACGGAATAACTATTCGGACCTTATTCTTTGTTTATTTGTAAGGCACTTACACGTTAAGTATATAAATAAGATATGATCGGACTGGTATTTTTACCTAAGTCCCAAAATAAATAAAAGTTTAATTTGGAAAAATGTTTAAAAAAATTGGGAAGAGCCACGATAGTGTAATTGGAATTGCACTTAACCCAGTTTGTCAGTAGGTGCGGGCTCGAATCCCGCTCGTAGATAATGTTTTCAACACTTTTCCCAGAAGGAGGTAATTAGTTGACTCCACAGACAAAGTTGCGGACAGAGAGCTCACAAATAAAATCGAACTTACTTGGTACACTCCTTTAAACTTTAAATTTAGTAAAAGAGCAAAAGTGCACAGTTTTGATTTAGTAAACATCCTATAAAAGCTCACGAGCGCGTGACTTGTACACTCCACAAAACACAGTACATTGTATTCGTTAAATATAACCACGCTTTGTGTACTTACGTATGTGAAAGTATTGAAGTTTTTGTTGCACTCCTGGATAATGGAAAATTAAAATTCGACCCTTTCACGAGATGTGTGCGTAATGTGAAACTGTATTTATTTTCTCGAAACAGCAACATTGAAAGATTACAGAATATTCTATGCCTGTTTCAGACTTCGTACATTATTTAGAAGTCATTGGGTTGACTCTTAAATTTGTTAGAAAAGTTTTAGCTGTTGACTGTCCACGGCCTTTACAACCTAACCAGAATTAGTAAGAAGGCGAGAAATTTATAGTTCCAGAAAAGAGCCAGTGAAATTATATATTAACCCATTCCCTGTCCCTTGAATCACATATGATACATAACAATTGAAAACCAATTGTTATAATTTTTGGACAGCGAACCTGTTAATCCTTTTTAGTACCAGTTTCTTTTTACGTTCATTAATTAAAATTAATTAGGTTGACTATTATTTAGCTTAATTGGTTATAAGTGTTTTTTATATATTTTAGCGTTTTATTAACGCTTAAATATACTTAAGTAAAATTTAAACACTGAAAAAAAAAAAAAAAAAAAAAAAAAAAAAAAAAAAACGACAACCTCAGGCGGGAATCGGACCACGCAATCTTAGAAGTTTTCACCTCTGAAATTTTACTTAATTGGTTATTTTGTTAGTTCATTAATTAGAAGCCGCACAAAATGTATTTATGGGAAAAGCCGTTCGATCGTGTTGACCTATAAAATAATCCATCACAAATTCTATTGAGGCCCTAACACACGCATCATATAATTCGCATAATTATCTATATTGGATCAAACTGATTGGCAGTATGTTGATCTAATCTGTCACGGTTGTTTGCTTCCACCTCAGAGATGTAAAGTCCATTTCACTTTATATATGGTTATTGCCATTTAGAATAGGGTTGGGCTTTTGCGGACTACGAACGTCAGTTTGATGTCGATATCCCAAATGCAACGATGGTGTATCGGTGCTTCAGTGGGTAGACCAGACCCCCATAACATCAGGGAGGGGTAGGTTCCACATAACCGTTGCATCTAACTAAGGCGCGGCGTGTATTCTTAAATTCTATAGTAATATAATAAAGCTGAAGTTTGTTTTTTGTTTGAACACGCTAATCTCCTCTAGAGCTTCCTTTTTTTTTTTTTGGAGACAGATTGCTGATTGCCGCTGCGGCATTTTTAGCTTCACCGGGCTTTTTGGGGGCGGCGAGGAACGTAAAGGGTCCCTCAAGCCGTGTGAAACGAATCACCTTCAGAGGTTATCTAGAGGGAACGGCATCGCGCACTAGTGCGCGTCCCCGTGCCCTACTAGATTCTCCGAAGGGTTCGGATCGGATCGAAAAAATCTTTTTGCATTAGATAGCCCGCTTTTTGAGATTTTTGGGGTTATTTAACATCACGCTATGACTATTAAGAGCCGAGCAAAAATAACGTTAGAAAAAACGCTAAGCCAATACGAAGTAATTACTAGCGCATTCAAGTGACCGACGCGATCGGCGTGTGCAACCGCGGGGCATAGCTTGTAATTTAAAAAAAAACTTTAAAGTGCTCAACTGTAAAATTTCGAAACTGACGTTTATGACTTTAAAGAACTAGATGTGAGATATGTTATTTTATATAGAATACACGCCGCAACTAATTCTATAACGACAGTGACGCTCTCTAACGCAGAGTTGTTAAATTAAAAAAGACCTATAGGCGCTCGATGCATTCACATAAAAGGATAGTTCTAGCATTGTTAATTCAATTTTGACTCACTAGATGACCCGACATACGTCCTGTCTAAATTTTAATAAATTGTGATCGTTTTTTTAAATTTGCGATATATTCCTTCCCGTTTATATACGGTTTTAATTTCGTTAGGTTATTAAATGTAATCCAAAGTGGTTATACCCATACAAAATTATCAAATATAAATTTTTCGATTTCTTAGCTGATTTTTATAGTTAACCCTTGTTTTTTTTTCTAAATCTAAATCTAAATCCTTTTATTAGAGAAAACAAAACAAAATAAAAATAAAAAATATTCAAATCGGTCAAGCCGTTTTTGAGGTTTAGCGAGACTGACGGACAGCAATTGATTTTTATATATATATATACACACACATACACACATATATATATATATATATATATATATACACACACATACACACATATATATATATACACACACATATATATATATACACACATACACACATATATATATATATATATATATATATATATGTGTGTATGTGTGTGTATATATATATATAAAAATCAATTGCTGTCCGTCAGTCTCGCTAAACCTCAAAAACGGCTTGACCGATTTGAATATTTTTTATTTTTATTTTGTTTTGTTTTCTCTAATAAAAGGATTTAGATTTAGATTTAGAAAAAAAAACAAGGGTTAACTATAAAAATCAGCTATATATATATATATATATATATATATAGCTATATATATATATCTTCTTCTTATCAATCTTATATATATATATATAAGATTGATAAGTTCTTATCTGTCTTTTTTATAAATAGACAGATAAGAACTAGATTTGCAATATAAAAATTCTCGTTTGTCACCAGGATGCGCTGCTTCATATCATTTAAATTCTCATTTTCGTTAAAACTGATACAATCGAAGAGGAATAAAACTCTTTCTCAGAACTTTGACGTCATGCCTTCCAAAGCATGAACATGTTACTAACTTCAAGTAAGAGATAATTCGATTACCAGTTGTAAAACTCAACAAATTTATTATCCTTTTTTTGGTGAGAGTTTGCTGTTTGCCTCAAACCGTATTGTCAGCTTCACCGAGCTTTTTTGGGGGCGGCGAGAAACTTAAAGGGTTCCTAAAGCCGTGTGAAACGAACACCTTCGGAGGTTTTCTAGAGGGAACGGCATCACGCACTGTGCTTGTCCCCGTGCCCTACTAGATTCTCCGAAGGGTTCGGATCGGATCGGGATTTATTATCCTACCGACACCGGGTAGTAGGCTAATAGTGCGAATTGCCCTTTTTAATGGTGTACGGTCTAAAACGGGCGAACAATGAGTAATCCAGTCGAGGACAGCCCTGGCCAGCGGCCGGTCGTCACCGGATACGTGTTTGTAATTGTTTACGTTTGCGAGAACTTTTTGTGTGGCAGTGCTGTTTTGGAGCGTGTATGTTAGCCCTTACTCGCAGTACAAATTCATAATTATTAACTGTTTTACTTGTAAGTGATTTTTTTTTATTTATTCTCTTTTGGCCGGTTGTGACAGTATTTGTTATTATTTTGTTTTCGTTTGTGATACTTTTTTGTGTGGCAGTGTTGTGATGGAGCGTGTGTGAAGGCCCTTACTATTGTATTATTGTATTATATTGTAAGTGATGTTTTTTTTTTCTACATATTTTTTTATTATAACGAAAAAACATAATTATCCTATCCCATCTCTCACCCCATCCCCCCTCCCAATTTCTACTTCCTCTTCAAGATCCAACTCCTTTCTCAAGGCCGGCAACGCATTTGCGATTACTTTCCATCAGGTGACCCGTCTGCTCGTTTGCCTCCTTTTTATTTATAAAAAAAATAAGGATAAAATATTTCATTTCAAATAGTGTGAGTGGATTTTTATTATCAGTATTAATTTTGGTAGGTTGGCTAGTCACTGTTGCTATGATGTTTAATCTTACTTACTTTTCGAATTCTTGAAACTTAGATACTTAACAACAATACTTAACAATAGCGAAAAATTTATACAAGTACAGAACACCCTTAACATTAACACTTGCCACAAAGGAAGACTATATTTGCCACCATCACGAATAAAAATGCTAAATCATAGCCCACATAATATGGCTGTAAAAATATATAATAAATAACCGATCGAATTACAAACTGAACCAAACTACAAAGTTCTTAATACAAAATTTAAAAAGTTTTTGATACATTTATGTTTTTACTCTGTAGAGAAATACTTAAACATGCGATATGTTCATTTGGTAATATAATATAATTTAATACAATTTATTGCTTTATTATACAATTAAATTCATAATATAATTTAAGCTTTAATAACAATTTAATAGAAATATATATATTTGTATAACATATTGGATTATATAGTTAACATAGGTATTATTTGTTATACCTGTACAAGGTGACTAAGTAATAAGGACACCATCTATGTACCACTTAGTTTGCAAATAAAAGTTTGAGTTTGAGACATAAAAAACTTACATAGCGGACCCATATTTAAAGTTGCAATCATATAACTTACAACAGTTTTATTTCACTATTAGTTTGTCCAATACATTCCAAAGTATATTAAATCAATATGTTTAATATGTTTAATATACTTCTAGGAAATAACCATAAACCAAACTAATTTTAAAACAAACAAACAATAAAAGTATAGAAAAAACATGACTTATTCCGTATATAATAATCATATCGCTTCACGACCAGCATCTAAGATATACCTGTCAATTCATGTTGAAAAATACAAATGTCAAGGCGATCCCAATAATCCTGTAAAATATGCCCACTTCTTACTTCCCAAGAACAAATTGCTGGGAACGTATAAAAATTTCACGGTATTCCAAGCTTTATTGTTAACATGTTAGAGTCTAAAGTTGCTGAGTGCACAGTGGGACAAGGCTATTCGAAAAGCACAATAAATTGAGTGTCACAGACGGTTTTTATCTCTATTCCGAGAAGTGGTTCTAGGGACTGTGGCGTAGATCGTGCTACCTGGTTAAGGGGGAGTTGCGAGATGTTTTGCTTATTTCTTTTTTGTTTGAATACGTCAAAAATGGTACGAATGTTCGCAAGAGGTTACCGCGACCTATTGATGGTTGAATGCAATCTAATGGATATAATTAACCAACTCCTTTTTATGGGATATTTTTCTAAAGAACGCCTCGGAGAATGTAGTTGCGAGATGCCATCCTCTCTAGAAGCCCTAAGGATGTTTGATTACTCGAGCTAAAGGAGCATTGACGAGTAGTTGCCTCGTTGCGTTGTGGTAACGCTGTAAAGGGCAGATGCGGACTAAACATTATTTTAATCCGTCGTCTGCTGTGAGTACAGACACAATAGAATTGATCACTCAGGAGGGCAGAGATCAGTGATCACCGCATGAGCGGGAACAAAAAACCATTACGTATGATATTGTACTGCACTGTTGCCCTGTAAGTTTACTAAACTGATCTCGTGTTCTATGTACAATAATAATTACTAATTATTATTAATAGCTACAAACCAAGCGGTCAAAAACTCAGTCGTTTAACTTATGAAGTCGTTTTTAACACGCAACAGAAGAAGAAAACTCAGCCATAACCTATAGTCCAAATGTTAAAACCTGACCAGACATGACTTGACGTTTAAAAAAAGTCAAAATCGAGGATCATAGCGTACATTTATTGTCTCGTTTCTATTATTAATTTAAACTATTGTTATAAAAGTACATTATAACGAAACTAAACTTACAGAGAAATATAAATAGATAAGCATCCCCCATAAGGCAGAGTCTCCATCCAGCTAGCAGCATTGCCTAGCTTGATAACTTCGCACATCTTTCCCTTAACACACATGCGTTGACTACGCATTCCGAGTGTACGACATGCGCATGCGTCATTTATTATTGGATTATAATAGTGGTAATGTAAATAGCCTGTGTACTGTCCAAAGGCAAAGACCGCCATCATTGAAATCAAGTCATCGCTACTATTGACGACCTCAGTAGCCGTGGCTTGTACGCCAGACTTAGGGCGGCGCTAACTCTGACGTCCCGGATTCGATTCCCGGTCGGATCAATGTCGAAAACGAACTTTTCGATATTGTGTCGGGTTTGGGTGGTTGTGGTACCGTCGTTGTTTCTGACTTCCATTAAAAACGAGTGCTTTAGCTACTTACCTTGGGATCAGAACAATGTATATGATGTGTTTAATATAATATTATATATAATATATTACATTATATATATCATACTATTGTGTGTTCGCTTAATACCACCACGCTAGCCAAATGAGGGTTGGTGATCACAAACCCGGGTTATGCATCGAACAATACGAAACACTACACCCGACCTGAGAAATGAACCCAATACCTCCATATATCGGGAAGAGCCTTCATCCTAGACGTGGGAACCTTCAAATGAGGCGTGAAGATGCACCTTGTGGGCCGGCAGGGTGAGGGTGACCGATGCTGCGTTGTTTTTCCACCCCATTTGTCTTCGCGTCTGAGACTCCATTTCCACTTGACATCAGGTGGAGTGGAGAAATTTGTCGCGCCAAATATAAAAAGAATTTGAGCTTTGCCATGTGTTGTTATTGGAACTTATTACCTTTTGCACTTTGTCAAACAAACGAAAGCTACAAACCAATTAGCATCCATTTGACAACTTAAAGCTTCTAACTAAAGCCATTCATTGTTTTCTAAAGTTTACGCGAACACTACACATTGGAATGAAACAACTTTTACGGATCTACTCGCGATTATTTGATAAACCACAAATACTCGCTAGAGAACAACGATTCATCCCCAGGATGATACGCGAGGCTATTGAAATTAAAAAACATCCTAATTTTAATAGAGAAGATGGTTGGAATCTACCACCAGCCTGGGATCCCATCATACAAAACATTAAATCCCAGCCCCAACACCATACCGCCAGACCAAAAGATACTGTAAGCTCTTTCTGCGTAAAACGGAACGCACCTGATTAAATTTAAATGAGGTTATACAAGCTACTAACTAATTATGAGACGACCAACACCTCAGTCTCCCTGTGACCACGTGAAACGTCAGGATAAACATTAATTATAACTAATATGTAAAATAAACGCGAGTAGATTCGTAAAAGTGTTTCATTTCATTTTAAAGCTATTAAGGCATAATACTAAAATGGTCTAGCGACTCCCTGCCCTGACTGTACATTGAGCTAAGCGGTTGAGTTGCACCACGCATTGTGTAACTTGTTTTGTCAACGGCACTTTGAATGGGATATCTCGTGGCTAAACTGTATGAATTGTTGAAAACTATTTTTTTTTGGTCCCACGTGGTATTTATGTATGAATGAAATGGTCGGTTGTTGTTATACCTCATACAAGAGGCCTTCCTACATTTCTTGCTACTTACTAACTGATAACCCTTTAACGGGCATTTTTTAATTAGTAAAAGTCAAAAGTCAAAGACAATTTATTGTTTTACTTAGAATAAATAAATTTTAATTTAAAAAAGCATGTCGTTGCCAAATCAAAAACATTTACAATACATGAATAATTTTAAACTTTCAGGAACCCTAGATCACAAACAAAGCTTACATCGGTATGCATTTATTAAAAATTAAATTTAAAAGTGATCCAAAAATGACGTCTGATTCCGAATAAAATAAATTAATGTACTTCATCTCAGATACAATTACTAAAATAAGTTTCTATGTTGTAATGTAAACCTTATTAACATACCTACTTGTCATTCCAATGTTAGCTATGTAGTTAATCATAATACGAAGTAATTAAGGTGATTTTGATGTGTGATATCAATGTTCGTGTATACATTCAGTAACCGTATCTTTAATTCGTAGTTGCGGTTACAATGTATGTTTAGTTTAGACTTATAAAAAGGCTTAACTCATCTGACCACAGAACTAAGCGTGCGCACGCGCACTACGCGTAAATCGTTACGCGGTTACGAGCGTACGCTAGTGGTTTGAGCTATCAGTGGTTCGAGCTATGATTGTTTTTATATGTTAACCCTTTCAACGTTAAAGTCTGAAATATAAAACAATTGATTTTCACAACGGATCAACAAATTTCAAGCCCACTCCCGCCAATAACAGATATAATATAAGATTTTCTGTCAGATAGGTCACAAAATGAGAGGTGTTATATATCAGACTGGGCGCTGAAAGGGTCATCAGTAGTTTCAATTGATAGAAGTGGCACACAGGGTGGATTACAGGATGTTCAATCACTCAATCAATCAGTCAGTCAATCAGTTTTTATGATTTAATGGTAAAACATCCGTGACAGAATCTACTGGACATGAGTTCTCAGCACTGATATTGTTCTCGGTTTAGTTGGTGGTAGGGCCTGTTTTACACCAGCCTGAGTTTTTTTACAAAAAAAAAAGACAATAAAACAGAATCTTTATTGCTAACCAAGTGTAATACAACAAGATCTCATTACAAATACATAGCTTCTACTTTGATTCCATGTACAAAAATAAAATAAATTCAAACATACGATTTCTAAATCAGCCTTCGTTATCCATACCTATTAGGGAATTGAGTAATTTATTTATGAATGATAAGGAACACGCCGACAACTGACGATGTTTCGAATTCGTAAATAATACGGTTTTTTTATTTGCCATTTAGTTTTGCCAAATCATTTTAGATTGCAACAATTCGAATGTCTTTTAGTATGTATATAAATCTATCCCAATGTGTACTATTTTACAGGAAATTTACTCATAAAACCTAATATTAATTGTGTATTAACTTATTGTTATCAAAAGCCGTTGACCGCCTCTGTGGTCTAGTGGTTAAGACCACATGTTTGTGTAGGTACTCGATTTGGTGGTCGTAGGACTTGTTTGGCCGCCTGGATAGCTACCACTGTTTTATAGCATTGTTGTGTTCCGGCAGCTAGAGACAAGATAGCCAGTGCCTCAGTAGATGAGGATTCTGGGTAAAGTGCGCTTTCAGCTTCGGGCTTATCATCACTTAACATCAGTGAGGTGAAGGCCAACAAGTGCTTACCCGTTAGCAATAAAGAAAAAAAAATTAAGTGAATTTTCGCGGTACAGCCATGTCTCACGCACTAAACACGCAATAACGGCCTTCCCGTGCTTCGGAAGGCACGTAAAGCCGTTGGTCCCGGCTGCATTAGCAGTCACTAACAACCACCACACCCCACTAGGCCCGTGAGGTGGTTTACGGCCCGTTCTACCTGTGGTGTTTTTTCCATAGGGAAGTCTCGTGCCCCAGCAGTGAGGACATAATATGACCTGGTGATGATGATGAGGAATGGCCTTCGTCCTCAGAGAAAGTGACGATAAGGCCGAAGATTGAAACGCACTACCCAGAACGTTATCTACTGTGGAACGGGCTATCTTATCCCCTAACTGTCGGAACACAACATGCTACTGACCATACCAAAAACCCTATTTGCTTTCCAATTCAATAAGTAAAGTTTCACCTATTCAGCTACTCGGTTTTAAGGTTAAAATATTCTCTTGTATTGAAACGCTGGCCGATAGTACATACGTAAGCAGTTACGTTTAAAATTCAAAACGTTAGTTACAGTCTATCGGTGTGTTTCTAACTATTGTTGTTACATATTTTGAATCTTCCAATTAGTCCCGTCTGTCGGTTTGTATGTAAGGCAAATATTTTCTTTTTCTTTTGTCCAACTATTTAGTTGAAAGTCACAATTAGGCAACTGACGAAATACTCGTGTTTACTTATTTACTTTTCCTAATGTAACTAAAACTATTACGAAACTAAAATATGGCGTCATTAAATTCCTCCGCGTCGCTGTCGACTGGTAATGTACCTAAGAGACTGGCGGCATTGCCACGTTGTATGGCAATGCTTAGCCTCTGGCCAAGGTAAAAGCCAGCCCTTGGGTCATGGGAAGTGTCAACCAGCCGTTTGGAGATGTCAGTAAACAAAACATGAGCACTCGCACCCCATGGCCCGAGGGTTTCAACCCCAAACGGCTCGAAAATATAATTGCCGATAAGGTTATTATACTTTCGGTTTTCTGCAGCCGCAGCAGCAGCACCAGCACAGCACGCTGTGCTAAGAAGATGGGATGGCGCAAGATTATCGACACAAGTTGCATCCCATACTAAAGGCCTACCCACCTTCCATGGAAATAAAGACATGCCGTCCGGTCGCTTAGTTAGTGACAAAGCAAAGTATATTTTTTTACAACTTATCTAGAAGCAAAACAATATTTTCTTCGTTAGACAAAATATGATAATGACGAGTGATGAAATAAATACATATAAGAATGATATTCCTCAAACACCTTGAGTATCAGCAAAGTGGCGTTGCAATGAAAACAGTTACTTGACACACTTAACGGTTAATAGTCCACCATTATCTAATTTCAATAGTCCACACATTTTTGAAAATAATACACAAAACATCACTAATTTTCCCGCCAAGAAGTCCCAAAGATTTTAGAAAACCGCGTTCCGAGGATAAAGAATGGCACCACCCCACCTCTTCTCGTGGATGTCGTAGAAGGCGACTAAGGGATTCCAGAGGATGAGCAGCAGCGTCTCCCTACCATGGGAAAAATCACAGAGAGCGAATGCGATCGCCAACCCGCCTGCCAAGCGTCAGTCGGCGGTCAGGAAATCCATCCTTGGAGGAGGCCTTTGTCCAACAGTGGACATCTTGTGGCTGAGATGAGATGATGATGACATACTACTGCGACTTCGTCTGCGTAAACACCTGTATCCTGAATAGAAAGATTTTGTATGGGATTGTAAACTTCATTTGTATGTTTATTTATTTTTATTTCTTATTTTATTTTTATCGTTATGCCACGTGTCTAGAGGGCCAGTTGTGTAAATTATCTATATATTAATACGTTAAAAAAACTTTTAAGCCTTTTTAAGCCCATTGCGCGCACGGACGACTGAGCTTTGGCATAGTTTAAGTACATATGGAGGTGTGGACGAAAAAAAAATTACGTGTTACAATTATTTATTACGAAACGGTCGAATGTCGACCACTGGGCGACTAGTAGTAAATATAAAAGCTTCGAATCAACTCATAATTTTTTTTTTCGTAGCGTTTTCATGGACATCGGCCAAACTCATAATTTTTATCGATTCTCATCAATTCGTTTGTGGTGACGTATTTATTTATTTTGTTCCTCAAATAAAGCACTTGAGATGTATTGTATAGTCCTATAAAATCTGTAGATACTTTATATTTTTTCATGAATATATGGCTGAAATTCACATTATCTTTAAAAAAAAAAATCGTTTATCAATTTTATATAAGTTTTTGGCCAATTTCAAGTAGTATTGGTAAAAGTCGACTTTGATTGTACGATAGATTTAGTTAAAAATAAGAAGCTTAAGTTTAGCTTTTTAAAGAAATAGCAAAAAGGTTAGTCTACATCACAGGAGACCGAAGAGCTGGCAGCTACCTCGGACAAAGAATTAGTCTAGCCATTCAAAGGGGGAACGCTGCCAGTATCTTCGGAACCTTGCCTAAAGGGACTATTTTTAATAATATATTTTAGATAAGTTATTTTTTTTGTTTTATATATATTATCAATATAACTTAAGTGTTAGGTTAAAAATGGAATCTCGCAACACGTTATTACAAAAAGAACTTGAGGTGAAACTTTTTCATTCAACCCTTTATTCGTTCGGCTGTCGACGCGACGCCTGCCGGCGCCGGCGCCGGCGGCGCGGCGACTCTCGGACCAAACTCTTTGGCTTTTAATTTGACAGTTTACTTATATAAGTGTTTTTTTATATATTTTAGCGTTTTATTAACGCTTAAATATACTTAAGTAAAATTTAAACACTGAAAAAAGACGACAACCTCAGGCGGGAATCGAACCACGCACCTTCCGCATTCCGGGCGGCTGCCTTAACCACTTGGCTACCGAGGTCTGGCTTTCACCCGTCGAAATTTTTCAGTGCTTGATGCTTATGTTTTTTAGTCAACATTGCTTCATCAATCTTAGAGTATGTTGACTAAAAAACATAAGCATCAAGCACTGAAAAATTTCGACGGGTGAAAGCCAGACCTCGGTAGCCAAGTGGTTAAGGCAGCCGCCCGGAATGCGGAAGGTGCGTGGTTCGATTCCCGCCTGAGGTTGTCGTCTTTTTTCAGTGTTTAAATTTTACTTAAAAATTTTACTTAAGTTTAATTACACTATTATCACCTGAACATTGACAATGGTATGCATCGCGAGTCGAAGCAATACATCAACGGATAGACGAATCACGTATTACTTGCGCGTGTACAAACCGTTTTCATTCACGGTAGAACTTTATTTATGTTTGTACTTTTTATGACTCCGCGGCGCAGACTACTTAATGACGTGACGCCTGCGCAGCCTAACTTACACCTGCGACCACGAAAAGTGAATTTCAACTTAATCATGTTGACGTTAAGGTGCTATTTAACCGTTTAACTGCTTCATTATGTTTGCGTACGCGCATTTGGTGTATTCCTAACACGAGGAGGAAGTAAAAATGTTTAAAACTAGCAGCTATACGAATATAAAACCGACAATAAAAGCTGAGGTGAGATCTATTTGGGCGATGTTTTATTTTAATACCATGATTGGGAGTCATTTTAGGGATTTATTGACGGTCGAAATGGTGGCATGGTGTTTTTAACTGATTTTGTATGTAAATATTTGAGGGTATATTTATTTTGTTATGTTGATGGTCGACGTAGATAGACAGATAGTAAAAATTATGTATGTATAGCAAAGTTTCTGAGAACTTAATCGAACTTAACTAATAAATGTACTACATTCAAGTACCAGCTTAGATTTAGTCTTCCTAAATCTCCAATCGTTCAAGTTCAACCGAGAAGAGATGAAATTGAAATGAAACAAACAACTTTTACGGATCTACTCGCGTTTATTTTACACTAGAGATGACATGAAACTCACAAGGCTTTTTTCCTTTTGACTATATTTTCACCTAAAATAATGATGATCCCATTTTCTGTTTTTTTTTTTTTTAATTTGTAAAATGTAATCATTAATTTTAAAAGATGAAATTTCTTTGAACTATATCATTCTTCGTCTGTACACCAATAGACAGAACAATCTTATCATATAATCACCACAACATATAGAAATCACTATGAGTTGTTAAGATTTAACAGAATAATGTAATATTAAATTTTAATATGACAAACAAATTTTGCAGTAACCTTAAAATGTAATGGGACATCCAACTTATGGGTAACGACCATCATCATCATCATCATCATCTCAGCCAAAAGACGTTAACTGCTGGACAAAGGCCTCCCCCAAGGACCTCCACAACGACCGGTTTTGTGCTGATCCCATCCAACGGCTTATACCAACCATACGTAGTTACAAGATGAAATTTTACTAAAAAAAGAATCAACCAGCCTCAGTAAGCTCGAGTGGGAATCGAACCCACGACCTTTGGATAACCGGTCTAATAATAATAATAATAATACCATCCCGCATGACGAGAACCTCGTAAAGGCCGAGAAGGACAAGGCTAGCAAGTACCTTGACTTGGCTCACGAAGAAACCGCCATGTGGGATGTTGACTCGACAATCATTGTGCCGATAGTCGTGTCTGCGAACGGTCTGGTAGCGAAGAGTCTCGACCAACACCTTAAGAGACTCTCGCTTAATGGTTGGATCAAGGGCCAGATACAGAAGGCGGTACTCTTGGACACGGCGCGGATAGTCCGAAGGTTCCTGTCTCTGCAGCCCTAACCAACGGCAACTTGAGCCCTGCTCCGTTGCCGGCGGCACCCTAGGCTAGGTTTTTTATAATATTATAACAAACCTAGGCTAAGAAAGAAAATAAATAAAGAGTATAACAATAATAATAGTCAGATTCAGAAAACAGTACTCCTTGACACGGCACGTATTGTCAGGAGGTTCCACACTCTGCAGCCCTGACCACCGGTAGCTCGGGGCCTACCCCGCTGCTGGCGGTACTCTAAGATTAGGTTTTAATATAAAAATATTTAAAAAATCTAGTGTTAAGAAAGAAAATAAACAAAGGGTATGATAATAATACAAACTATATTTCGGACAATGAGTATCCATAAATGTGTTAGTTCATTCTTACAGGCTATGTTAGTAAAGCATTTTTAATTTGATTACAAACAATTACTTATAAATGCTCCGACCGCTGAGCTACCGAGGCCCCAGGAGACTCGTTCATTTTTTTCTAGTAGTTTGTGATTTGCGCTGCAAGCCAGCGGTATTACGTCACTGTGAAGTGACTACCCTTACAGTGGCTGGTTGTCTTCTAGTAAAATTTAATCTTGTCACTAACCATACATAGGGTTAATGTTTAGCTAATGAGCACACCAGACAAAACGTTACGTTTGAAAACACTGGCCTTAAGGTAAGGTGCCCACCGGAGCAAGAAATTTGTAACAACAAAACTTTATATGACCCCGTAAATCAAGAAAGCAACTTAGTAGTTGAAAAAACAGCTCGCCTCGCCAATCCCGAGCCACAAATAACAGAACGTACAATTTAATGATGGGGTCTTTATAGTGTGTATAAATTAAGTCTTTGCAACAAGTTATAATTAAATTATAAGGCTGTTAGTACAACTATGCTACATATGAGTAGATTTATTGGCTTAGTGAGTTGTCTAGTTAGGTTTATTGCACAGTTGAAGCTACGCGTAGCTAGCTATGTGGATTGGTTGAAAGCACAGATTACTTAAAAGTTGTCAAATAACAAAAATGGAAGTGGAATTTGAAGAGCAGATAACGCAGAAAAGAGCGGTAAGGTCTATATATAACCTAGGGGTACGTGTGTCTCTTAATTAAGGAGTTGTTTAAAGAAATTAATACTCTAACGGTTGCGTCACAGTTTATTAATATAACTGTATTCTATATGTGCGCCAAAACATTTCTTTTTACAGAAAATATAGCGATATACACAATCTTCATGCTAGAAATAAAAATAAACTTGCAATACCTAAATTTTGACTTCAGAAAGTTTACTCATCATTCATGGGACAAGGTGTTACTTATTATAATAAAATCCTGAATGATGTTTTAACTTTGCCCTTTGAGAAATTTAAGACACACTTTAAGGAAACACTTTTAAAAAAGGACTATTACAATGGTAAATGATTACGTTCATGAAAAGAATACATGGAACTGACATTCGTCCAATTCTCGCACACTGTATAGGTATAAAGCGTCATTCTCATAGTTTTGAATTAGTACATATAATACACATATAGTCCCCAAGTACGTTTTTTTTAGAATAAAGTGTAATGTTAAGTAAATGTATAGGTGTAAGCATTATTTGTATAAGCGGGCTCTTATAAGTTTTTGATTGTAAATATTGAATGATTTGGTAACGACATACTTTTTTTTTGTAAATATCGTTACTTCTATTAAAGCTGTGGAGTGTCTTGCGCCCATTCTTCTCCACAGCTAAAAAATAGACGTCCTGAATGGGTAGTAGGTAAAAAATGTATGGACGATTCAAAAGCACTTTTCGTAAGTATATTTGAATAACATTTTTTGACTTTGACTTTGATTTTGACTTTGACTTTGACTTTGACTTTGAACCAATTTTATTTTTATTTAAATGATATTATCATTATTCCAATGTAAGGGTTTTTGTTGATAGGCTTAGTTCCCCCATTTTTCAAAGTTGAGTACCTACAACTGTACAATGGACATATTTTACGTGTTAAATGACAGTTATACCATAAAACAAAACTGCGCATGCATCCAACGCAATAACTATGTTTACCTTCTAGCGTCTACTTTTCGCGCTTACTTTTGACAAGCCCAATGATAGTGCGAGTTTCCTTTGACATTCGATCCCGTTAACGATAACAAAAATGTGTATGGCATTGAAGCGGCGCCTTCTGGTGGAAAACGAGGAGAGTTATAATTTTACTATACAAATTCTTTTCGTTAACATAGTCGAATGGCGAATGAAACTCGCTATGCACAAGCACCTACTTCGCTATATCTCCTCTAGTAGTGGTCTAGGCACCTTTTCTCGACGGACGCACATCCCTACTCCTTTTGGCCGCGCCGCTGCGTCCAAGCTCACTGTAATTTATGGATGTACTGGTACCGCACCGGGAATGCCAACTGCACGACGAAAGGATTAACCGCGACGCGTGGTTAATGTGGCAACGGCGTATTTTGAGTAACAATGACAGTTCGCTTGTATTGGTGACGACGTTCTTCGAATACAGAACTAACACACTTCCGAAACTTCGGAACACTAGTAGTGTAGATTTCGAACTACTGATTACTAAAAAGTATCACAAACTAGTGTTGTTACATAAAATTCTTAAACGATACCAATTATTTTATTATCTGTCACTCTCTAATTAGCCGATTCGTGTTCGCATCACACGTACACATGTGGAGGCCATATCTAATGATGGGTGTCCATTGTTGCAGAGACTTTATTAGTGACGGGTCTCTATTGGTACGTGTCGGGGCACACAAATGGCGGATTGAGACAAAGTTTTGGCCGGCGGCGCGCGTTTCGCATATCTTCGGCAAATTTCAAACGACCTCGGTGTAACATTGATATATTTAAATATATTTCGCTAGTTTATTACAGTGATTGTTGTTAAAAAGTATCCTTCATTCATAGAGATGGAGTTGTCTGACTATTGGACGAAAATATGGAGGATTAAGAAAAAATGTTGGTCAGCGCACGATTCGCATAACTTCGATACATTTTCAATGACCTTAGTAATATAATTTAGTTTATGATGGTAATTGTAGATGAAAAGGCTCTAGCATAGAAAGGTAATTTTCTGATAATTGGATGCTGAAGGAAAATATGGCGGATTAAGACAAAGTGTTGGATTCGATACATTTTAAATAATAATAGTTATCAAATGAAAAAAAGGGACACACTTTTTTCATAGAGTGAGAAATTTCCAATGATTGGCTGATAAAAGAGTGGCAAAAAGGGAGAAAATAGCGGATTATTATGACAAAGTTTGGCATGCTGGTGGTACATTTCAAACTACATCGTCGTTATAACATTGAAATATATTGGGTTTCTAATAATAATAAAAATTGATGAAAACGCAAATTTTGTTGCAAACAAACTAGGTACAATTTGAAAACATTTTTTTTTCTAGCTGTGTTAAGGGGATGGTGGAAGACGAAAAGTGTCCTTCATAGAGTAAGAATTTAAAAATATTCAATTATTGAACATTTTAAGGGAGACCATTCTTCCCTTAAAATGGATGTTAAAGACCAACTAACTTTGCAATATATAATGAAGCTTTCGTTATTTCTAAAAACAGGTATTTGCGAATCCAGTACCGTCCCATAGCCCTTTCGTTCCGTTTCTGAGAATTCAAACAATTGGACTGGTAAAAACAATTAAATCGTAATTAAAGTCCATATTAAGAGGTCTGGAATGCGGGGGCGCATTGCTCCGCTCATATTTCAAGAATAGTGATGGGAATTAGTCTATCGATGGTGTAGAATCAAAAGCATTGTTCGGCATCTAATTAGTACAGTTAATCATTAAAAGTGGTGTTTTAAAAGTACTCCTTGAGCTTTAACGATTGATAACGACCTTGTAATGAGAGTGTTTTAAATATACAAATACTTTTAAATAGCATATTATTAATTACGAATTATATTCGCACAACTTTACATAAAAATAAAATTGTTTATAAACCGTCAGAATTTTTAACAGTTGTTAACTTTGTTGGAGATGAAGTAATGCATTGTTGTTGTTTCTGTAATTTCGTTTTTCAAGTGCTCATAAACTATTTAAGCTGGAACAAATCAATGTCACATATAAATTTGTTACCGTAAAAAACAAGAAAAAAATCGATTCGTTAATCAGTTTGTACACTAGCTACGGAAAATTGTAAGAGCCGCATGAATACAATACCATTGAAATGGCTGTACTAAAAGGTTTAATTTGCCTCCTTGAAGTTAACAAAAAGAAATGCAATACACAGTGTTTATCGTAAAATTGTTATGATTTTACTTTAGCAGCGTAGAACAATAAGGCCGGTATAAAACAAGCAAATCGCATTTTAATTACCATGCCGTTTCAGTAAAGCCACAAAATCGACACAAAAGCTGTGAGCTAATAAAAAACAAAACACCACATTAATCGTGTCCATTCAAAAATCACGATACGAAATTTGAATGGTCGATAAAACTCGACACTCGAAGCGCCCGCCAATTTTGCATACATAAACATCGTAAATCTCATTCAATGAAAATGAGTATCGACTATCGATATGTCGATATCGAGTTTTACGATCGATTCATTACCACACTATAGCATGTGGCCTTATTGAGGTACAATGCTCGAGTCACGTTGAGACAATCACATCTTCATTAATTACTAAAGAAATTTTTCCGATGGTTGTCTTTTCTGAGATATGGTCCAAGATTTAACCTTAGGCGATATTACATAAACTATTATGGTTGCGGATTATTATTCCTTTCATGTGCGTCAGTAAGCTTCGCGGTTCATAACAGTGAACACCGATGTACCCCAGGGCTGCGTCTTAACCCCTATGTTGTTCTGCATTTCAATTAAATGCTTCCTCTTAGAAACATGTCCACATCAGACCAATATTACGAACTGTCTGCACACTTATTGTCTACTTCTAATATACTACTGTGGGTTTCTAAAGCTTAACGGTCATTTAAAGATCTCGCTTTCCAAATCCATCTATCAAAATAAAACATGGAAAAAGCTCACAACTGCTGGGACTAGGGCCAACAGTCAAAACACAAATTACAATCAATTTGTCCGGGACAGTTTTATAAATCATCCGCGGACTTACTGCGTTAGGTAATTGCAGCAATCCAAAACAAAAATACCTTAGAGCAGTCGCAGAGAAGGGATGGTACTAGGTTTTTTAGTGGGTATACCTCCCCTCCCCTCGTTGAGCTTTTAGTAGCTGGACGAGGGAACAAGAGGAGAGTCTCGCATAACCCGGGGTCGCCCCTAGCCCTAGTGTATGCGCAATGCATTTTATATATTCTTTATTGCACAAAAAACATACAAACAATGAAAACAAAACATGAAAACAATGTACAATCAATGGTGAGCAAAGGTGGACTTCTCTCTAAAAGAGATCTCTTCCGGCCAACCTAAGGAATTGGAGCTTTATGTGTAGGTGAAGGCATCAAAAGTGCAAACAAGCATATTAATCTAAACTAATATTATTATTTTATACAATGCTAACAAATAAATAAAACATAAATAAATAAATCGTAAATTAATAAATTTACCCAGTTTAAAAAACAAAAAAGGTCGAAGTGCAGTGAGAAAGGGAAACTTATGCACGCTTAATATATTTCACCCCTCCCCCCTCCCAATTTCTACTCCCTCCTCAAGATCCAACTCCTTCCTCAAGGCCGGCAACGCATCTGCGATTACTTTGGTTTCGCCTGCTCGTCTGCCTTCTTTTAATATAAAAAATAAAATAAATAAATATGAAGTTTTGACGATAGCTGAATGACCAAAGTAGCTCTCGTGACCGGTACCAAGCGATCCTTCGTATGTGCTAATGACGGGGCGGCCTGTTCGCAACAATTTGTCGCTCGACTTTTTGTTGCACCTCCAAGCATACCCGCGACTTTTAATTCCTAAGTAATTAAACCTCTGTGGTCTAGTGGTTCAAACACTGCTCTGAGACTGCATGCAGGGAGGTATGTATTGTATTGATTGGTGATAAAACTATGTAGTAACCATTACCATTTAGCTAGCTACCACCATCTTGTCTAAGTTTATAGCTATTATTGCTGACAAAGCACATTATTGTGTTCCGACAGTTAAAGATGAGATTGAAAGACTTTTCAGAGGTTGAAGATACCGGGTGAAGTGCGCTTCCATCTTCATCATTATCCACGTTTTCGTTTCTCAAGCCACTCTATGTTTAATTGAGAATTGGTCATTATGATCTCATAGTGACCGATATGCAAAAGATTACAACTAATGAGCTTTTCTCATATCAGCTCATGTATTTTTTCTGGATATTTGTAATGGGATACATAATCCTCCTTGAAACGAGGCGTGAAGAGGCACCTTATGGCCCGGCAGAGTGAGGGTGATTTATGCTGCATTGTTTTCAGGCTGCACCAGTTGTCTTCGCGCCTGGACTCCATTTCCATCAGGTTGAGTGGAGTCATTTGCCGCGCTATCTGCAAAAAAACTAACATTCCCTAAGATTTACATAACAATAACAATTGTAATTTGGGTTACGTCTACGTCGCAAGTCTGCAGATGCACTAAACTATCACGTTTCACTGTTAAGCCTTTTAATTCAGTCTGTCGAAACACCTGCATGCAATTCAATCTATAGAATAGCAAATGGAATTTTAAAGTGTATATTATGAAAATAAGACTTAGTTCAAGATGTTTGTGTCATCAAGAGAATTAAGTGTTACTGGTTTGTGAGACCTATATATACTGTTGTAGTATTATTACTCAACTTAATGTCTTAAACCTAGGCTTAATATGATAAATTTTATCATTATGTTCTATAATCGTCTACCTGCGTCTAAATATATGCTGCCGTTCATAAAAACTATAATTATGATTAATGAGAAAACTACTTAATAATAGCGATATAGAGGAAAATTGTAAAACAATTTAATTTTCAACAATTGTTATTCTTGAGCGCAACACCAAAGAAAACACGTAGCAGACAATTTATCTCACTTTTAAAATAAAGCATAATGGAGGCAATTGGTGTAACAACAGACAGGCGGACACGCGAACTTCGTTACAAACCTTAACTCATCAGACACGCACAGAGACGTAATAAACGATTCGTATGCAGCTACCGAATTGGACGGACAAAAATCATAATTAATACCAATTAATTCTTTGTTACAGGCACAAGAAACGGAAGAATGAGACACGGGAATTTGGAAACCAAACATTTCAGAAGCAGCCACTCACAAAATGAGCAAAATTAAAATTAAAATGTTAACAAAGAGAATGGATGGAACCAGTTTGGAGTTAACTTGACGATTAAAATCAGTGCTGATGATAAGAAAGTTTTAATCAGTGCTATAAATAGTGTTGTTAATGTACTGTTAGTGATAGAAAGACTAGGTGATGCAACTGTGGGAGGATTTAATATAATGCCAGATCGGGAGTCGGCTGGAGGTCCTGGGACTACAGGGAGTGGTGGCTTCTTACCTCTTCAGTTCCCGTCTGCCTTCGCGGCCTTCCATGCGACCACGCCGCCAGGGGCGCAAGCCGCAGCCATGCACCACGCAACCCATTACCATCACCATGCTCAGTGAGTACTGCACTTATTTTTTGAATTAAATTTTGAAGTATTTCGTATAGGATTCATATTCATGAAATGAAAAAAAAATGAAAATAAATGAACATGAAATAAATGAAATAAATAAATAAATGAAACATGAACAAAACACATGCACTATCACATCAATATTAGCCCTGTGGGGAGCTATGGGTATTGAACTGATTATTTTTTATTTTGTTTTTCCTTTATTGGTAATCTGAAATCCTGACTTGCATAGAAGTTTTTATCTACTGACTGCTCAAGGTGTCAAAACTAATTGAATGCATTTAACATTATTTATTTCTTGCATATATTATGACAATTGACAAACCTGTAAAGACAGTAAGAAAGTGAAGGCTCGTATTGTGTTCCCAATATTATATTCTGTAGGTACATGAAGCGCTTCAGTTTTTATATTTAACTAGTTGTTGCCCGCGACTTCGTTCGCGAAGACTACAGTAAAAAAAAAGTATCCTATATGCTGGTCTGGGTCATGGTCTGTATATGAGGAAAGTTTCATTAAAATCCATTCAGTAGTTTTTATGTGAAAGAGTAACAAACATCCATACTTACAAACTTTCGCGTTTATGGTATTAGTAGGATTTCGTATGAAGCACTTACCTTGTTGCACTAAAAACATTTTCATTTAAACCTCTCCGACCCTGCTCACCGGTGGCGTGTAGAAATTTGAGCGTTTATAATTTATTTGCCACTCCAACTGAATGGCTCACTTGCTAATTCACGTTTATTACCTCCCACGGTAATACCAGTTTTCCGCACACACTTTCGGTTTAATGCCCCTGTTAGTGCATCGGTCGTCATAATCGAAGCGCTTGAACCCTTTTCGTATCGGACGAATCTATCTACATATGTAATTTTATTATGATTCGCTTCGGCAAGTGTCCTTTAATACTCGCTCTCGTGATGGCTTCTCGTTCCAAAACGCCGGTTCACTTTATTGGACCAGTCTATAACGTAAAGTGGCTCATTAAGCATTACTAGAACATGCCACGAGACCTTTTATTGCATAATTGCTAATGCAAGTTTTTCACCAGAACAACAATTTTTCATTACACCAACATTGTAGAATGGTATCAATTAAATAACAAATATACAGTTCTTTTTATGGTCAATAAAATTCATATTTTTCTCCATGCGCACCTTTGAGGGTATCCTGTTCCATTACGTTTATTACGAATTCAATATCTTTTTTACTCGATGCTATTTCAGAATTTATATCGAGAGCAGGTAAAAATTCTTAGATTAGATTAGAGTCGGCGTATTAACCGTGGTTTACGGCCAAAGGGCCATAAAACTGCGTTCAGGTGAGACAAGGTGTTACTTAATGATAATTTATTGCTCAACATCGGCCGCGTAAGCCGCCCGATTTGACGACAACATTAATCTTCTGTAACTGGGCACAATAAAAGGCTATCGCGAACTCGAAATAAAGATCGATTTTGAATCGGTGCACCGCTGACAAATGAGGAGCAGGAAATCGTCAAGGGGATTGAGACGTTTACAACGTTGAGACGTTAATAAAAGTGAGATGCGGGTATTTTAACAAATGAGATGCTCGCTCGATGCGCTTAAAAGGTGCGTGATGTATCGCGCTGACCGAACGCCGTCTCGGCCCAGCGCAATGATTAATGCCCCAACACCGCGCCTTGGGGTACGCCGGCCGCGCTCGCGCCACACAATCGAAATTAAAAATTTAAAAATGTTAATTTACTAAACGCTTCAAATTTAACGCACCGATGGATGCATTCTCATAATAACTCTTCGCCAACTTGCAATACTTTATCCTTTATTACTAAATATCCAGAGCATCAATAGATGCCTTTGTTCGTTACTGCTTCGGATGTGTAATTTCGAGTTTCTTAAATCTCTCGAGGGAAGATAGATGCGTCGTTGGCGAGGCCAATTTATTTGGGCCCTTACCTGTGCAATAAACTTGTTATTTTCTACGTCTTATTTATAGTGATTGCGTAACTTGTTATGGTGAATATAAAATCGGATATAAATTGGTGGTATAAAGTCCGTCCGCTTTCTCGGAAGCGGTGGTGTGATTTTTAATATTATTATGCGGTGGCAGGGTTCTCTTCACCGGATGCCGGTTTGTTCCCATTAACGACAGTTTCTCGGTGGCTCATTTAACCCGCTGCTGCGATAATTGCCCCCACGTGTTTATTTCCAAGCTGTCTAATTATAGCACGCACAATGGGTTGGACACGATTGGTTATTTTAGCTCCGTTCGCTCCGTCAAAGTCGATTTTGTCCGGCCACAAAAGAGGTGTTGCGAGTCGCCTGTCATTTGATTCATTAAGTACCCCTTTGAACTGATGGATCGTATCGCGTGCCGCAGTTCACCGATTAATTCTGCTAGTGCCTTTTTAGTCTCATTCCTCACTATTCTTATTTTATCTTTGGCTTTACGCATCGTTAGTAGATTCAGTTTCATTAAGAGATACGCTCGAACTGTTGCGTTTCATTATGTTTTGTTATTCTCAATTATTTTCTTCACTAAATTGCGTCTTTATAAAGTAATTGGCCGTTTTGATAACTTTACTCTTTGTTTTACTGCTTATAGTAAAAGGCAACTTCCTTGTGATCACAAAATCTAGCCTGCCCTTTCATTTACCATATGGCTGTGCCACAATGGCGTCTAAACCATAAAGTGCTATTCTCTCGCCCGCATCCCGCTCGAATCTTATTGTAACCGCGTCCTGCCTTCACAAATCATCAAGTGAAAGAAGTACTGGTATAGACAAAGGCATTATTCGATGATTGGACGCCGTGTGTGGCATCAGCATTGTTGTAATCCGAAGTGCCGTAGACAATTAAGAAGACATCTTTATCAAGTTCCTAATCAATGTTATTACTTGGGTGTACGTTTTCTTTTTTATCGTGATATCTAATACGATGTTGTATAGCTGTGACTGTTAATTTTGTGTGTTTATTGTCTGTCGAACTTGTTCTGGAAGGGCGGAGCGAAGACGTTTTTATTATAGAAAATGTGTTGGAATATTCTTGAGATAAAGCTATTGTTTCTAACGCAACTCATAGCGACACACATTCAATGTTAACAGTCAGAGTTAAAAGAGTTGTACAAAAAAATGGTAAAATCACTTACTGGATGCCAAAAGAGTATCTAACCACAGAAATCAACCAGTAAATACAAAGAGCTTTATACTATTACTACATTTAATGTTACAGAAATATAGGCGTTATTTCAAAAATAAAACGAAACTCGATTAAAAACCGTATTTGGTTTATATGTTATTGAAGCTGAACTGAAAAGTGTGTCTTGATGCAAGTCAACATGAGTATACTTCTATATACTCCCTTACAAGTATATTGCTCGTTCTTAAACACGATATTAATTGGAGACCGAGTGACGTAAGATTCCTCCTATGGTTCCCGTATGGTTATTTTTATAAATACTTTTGAGGTGATTTCAGTTGACTGTGTTTACGATTCCTGGAAAAGCGGGAACTCTACGGGACATCTTAACACTTGCGGTTCGTGTGATTTATTAGTTTGCACATACAAGACAGACGGTTGCATTTTGTTCAAGAACTGTGTATGAGGAGGACGTTAAAAAAACTAATTATCGAATGGCACTCTAAAGTGGAAAAGGGAGATTTAACATGACTTTTATTGTTCATGAATGAACGACTTGCTTTGTCTTAAAAACTTTTGCATGTTCCAAAAAATATTTACTTAACATTATTATTGGACGTCGAGATATTCTTTGGTTGCTGGAACTCTCACATTATAATGCACTCACATCTTCGGATGGGTGACCGAACTCTCCTTTAAGGGATTTTTCATACGTTTTTGAGAGTATTATTGAAGTATAAGGCATAAAAAAAAATTAAATTCCGCAAGATTGATGATCAATCTGCAAAAAGAATTTAAACTTCACGTGATTAAAGGACTCCTTGCCAGGGTGCTAATTATGTCACCGTAATGTCTTCATAACTACTTCCCACTTCCGTCCATTCGAGCAATCGTTCGGCCTAAAGCACAAAAACAGGTTAATGTCATAATATTTATGTTTGAAACTAAAGAGTCAAGAGCGAGTTGGGCGCCCAACTGGACTCAAGATCCAAAATAAAAATAAAAATTTGTGCTTGTCAAGTTCGTATTGCTAAGTAAATTTAGCTTTTTTTGATATGTTATTATAAAACTTACACTAAATTGAGAAATCACCATAATAGTGGCTTACACCAAAAATGTCGATTCGTTTGGTCAGTGGTACCATGGATTAATAATATATTATGTTTCTGCCATTGAAATAATATCTAAATATTTGCTTCAAACTGCTATTATTGACGACAAAAGTAAATTCATTCTTGAAAATTAAACGTCGAGATTCTTTTTTATTGTTTATTGTTACGGGGTCCGATGTATAGGTTCGAAAGTCGTGCTTGCGTCGCACGCTGCGCTGTTGCGAAAAAAATTTCAAGTGGTTACGCCCTTTCGAAAAGCCGCTTCTATCGAAAATCGCTGTATCGAATGACGGATTCGCGAACACGCTGTTTTGACGACATTGGAACCTACATTTCAAACCCATTTTTACCAATAGACACCATTTTTATTTATGCAAAAAAATTCCATCATCACCAACTAAGGAGAACATAACCCTAAAAACGGTTTCCAGCACAATACACTTAGGGTATCAATTAGAAAACTTTTCCAAAAACTACCCGATCGGGTCAAATAGGCCATAAAACCGTCCGGCTCGTAAATTGACCGGTCCACATCCTGTCTGACAGTGGGTCTATTGTACCACGCCCCCGGTATAAATAAACCGGAATGCCTGGACTAGGAAGTGTGTTCCAAGACATAATTATCCTGTTTGCTTCTGAATGTATGGAGAACTGCTTTTAGAACATGATGTATGCTGTACTGTTACTTTACAGATTAATTTTAAAGTTACAACTCTATTTGAAGTGGTAATGACGTTCATAAGAGCTATTTGTAGCCTAAATTGAATAAATGATTTTGAATATTGTTTTTTTTTTATTTTGAATTTCGAAGAGAATGAAATAGAAAGGAAGATAAAGAAGGTCCTCAATACCTTTGATTGTTTGTTTAAAAAAAAGGGTAAATAAAGTTATAGTCAAAACAAAAGATCTTTCATAAAATTTACTTATTTCCTAAAAGTAGATACTTTTGAATCGGCTTATGAAATGTTTTATCTACTATCCACTAGCTATTTTCCATAACACCACAGAGAAACAAGACCACGCTAGACCAAAGCGGATAACCGCCATAAAATAAGTACCATCTTGGAACAACCAATCCTGTAACCAGGCATTATGAAAGTTGCTGAACTTTCAATATCACAATTCGAGACGCTGCGTTATTACTTTAAATAAACATAAGGTGATTAATATGAATCGTTTCATTTTGTTGGTTGTTTTCTTTTTCTACTAAAATTATCTTCTTTTTTTACACATAATTAATGACGCAATTGTGAATTTAGGTTAAACACTCGTAGCTCATCATCGCGTCCATCTTCACTAAGGCCTCCCACTTCGACAGCTAAATATAGCACTTACAAATAACTATAATTATTTAAGCTCATTGTACGCAAATTTTTGCACAGACAGCTGCGAAAACGAGCGCGAACTAAGTCAAAAACAATGATATTTTAAATAGTTATAAGCAGAAAGGAAATTTGTAGCATATTTCCTTATATATTACTTTTTTCAACATCATAACATCATCATTGTCTGCCCATTGAAATAAAATATTATGGATCTGGTAATTTCTGGCGTCATTCCAGGCGTCTGGCGTCTGGTACCTGTCGTTTTATACCTTTTACATTAATGTGTAATTAAAAAAAATACCATTGCTGTCGAATAATGCCCTAGGCATTCAGATCAGGAAGATTTAGATCTAGACCTGTGTGGACGTGGGATATTCCTACTGAGCGGCTTGCAGTAACTTGCAATAAACTCGAAACTCGTTCTCGAAACTCGAACTCAAACTGGAAACTCAAAACTCAATCTTGAAACTTATGGTCAATTTCTGAGCTCGGAACTCAAATTCAAAATTTTTATTGCATACATTAGGTTACATTAATGTAGTATCTAAAATACTTTCTACACTTTTGTTAATATATCTTCAACGCTTACTGTACAAAGTTGTACAAAACAGCGAATCTTGCGCATCGCATAGCAATTGGTTCTCGATAGTTTCGTTAAATGGGAGACAATGGGAGTCGTAAAGCTTAACTTGTAGCGATGACTTCATTGCAGTACTATAATGTATGACCACTTAATATGCAGTCGGGCGAATATTAAAATATACTACATTGATTATAAATTGCTATTACTGCGATAGGACATGTGTAAAATATTTTTAAAAATGTCAGAGATACGGTTCCTTCCGGTTTATCGCTAGATGGTTATAGATGGCAGCCATTATAACACCTGTTAAAAACTTATTTCGTCATCGCCATAAACCACATCGTCTCACTGCTGGGGTCAGACCTTCCCACAATAGTTACAAGTGGCCAAGTGGTAACACTTGGCCTTTATCTCACTTGAATTTAATTGATGATGAGGCCTAAAGTGGAAGCGCACTTCACCCGGAATCTTTAACTACTGAGGTACCTATTATACAATGTCGCCCGGGCGCAAGTGACCGCCCGAAATATTTTGAATATACATGAAAAATTATCGAGAAAAAAACCTTAAAAGTGGGGTTTATCTTTATTACTTTTTTAGTTATATAATTTAACTATTTTGTAACGGTTTTAAAAATATTAAAATTAAGAAATTTTATTTTTTAATTAAAGGCCATTAATTAAGACTCACTAATTTGTTTTTAATTTCAATACTATCCTCTTCGTTAATTTACTTGTTTGACACTTACAAGTTCGGTTTAGTTATTTATTGAATTTACTTTCCTTAATTAATTGTAGTTTGCCTCTTCTTTTGTTGGAGTGAGGTATCAACAATTATTGTTATTTTGTAGTTTTTATGTCCTAGATTAATAATAATAAATAAAAAAGCTCTCTTAAGCTGACAGTTTACTACTTACACGTAAGTTTTTTAAAAAACCTCTGTATTTTTCTCTGATTTTTTGGTCTGAATCATGGCTAAAAATAAACAAGCAAAAATTTAATTCACAATAAATTTAACTCATTGCGTTCTAAAAAAAACATGTTTAAGAATCCCTCTTTTCACTAACCAAAGCAAGGGAATACAACCTCTTTAAATTCAGAAACCTCCTTTTCAATATCACACCGAGAGAATAAAACCTCTAATGTCTGCAGGGGCACACAAAATCCGCCAGCGATCTGTGTTAAAAAGAAACAACACGTTGGTCATGCGACGTCGCGTGCGCACGGTAGCGGTGCGGGCGCGGTGCGGTTGCGGCGCGGGTGCACAGCCGAGATCATTAGGCAGGTTGTGCGTGCAGGCCTTTTTGCAGGGTTTTCTGCATTAATTGGATTATAAATTGGGCTGGATTACGGTATGCCGTATACGATTGGCTGTTGACGCATTTTGGCGGCGTTTTCGTGTTTCCGGTGGAACGACGGTTTAAGGTAAGTGGCTGGCAGCAGTTGGATGAGGTAGCTTGACGAAGAAAGTCACTTTCGCAAAATGACACCGCAAGTCAGGTTCGCACAATGCAATTTCGTAGAAAGTCGTTAAAGTCACTTTCGTAGAATGTCACTTTCGTAGTAAGTATGTCGATTCGAGTTTCTGTAGAACTGTGGTATTTGGCAAGCGTGCATGGTGATGAGGCCAATACCCATTAATTGTAGCGCGATGACTTGATTACAATGATGGAGGTCTTTGCCCAGCAACGGTGGGATAGTATATAGGCTATTTAATTTACTACTTAGCAGTCGTTAATCCCACCAACCCGCTTTGGGCCAGCATAGTAGGTTATGGCCTCACCTCCCCATATGCTATTGATTTGTGCATTTTGAGCGAAGGCTTGTACTTGCCCAGCTATGGGCTGTTTATAGGCTTTCAATAATGAAACTGTAAAATAAACTCAACCGAAAGTAATAATATGCCCCGTTTTTATACTCTCCGGTTGTTTTTCTTGGCACCGTGTTATTCCAACACGAAATCGTTTAAAATCGTACAAAGTTAACCCTGTAACACAATACGCTATCAAAGCGCGTTCGCTCGGAAACCGGGCACCTGTGGACGTGTTTACAGAGACAACAAATGTTGTTGTGGCGTCCAAGGCTTGGGAGGTAGCGGGGGCGAGAGCGGGCGCGGTGGTGATTGCTTAAAAATGTAAGCGTTTATTATTATAACTTTTTATAGTTGTAGAATTTAAATATGCATATTTAAAATATAAAATAATTTTAACTTGATTGGGAAGTAACGAAATATAGGACGCCCCCTGCGGCGCGGTGGAGCGACGATATACGCAAAGTGGCTGGCGGTTGTATCAGAATAGCCGAAGATCAGGCTCAGTGGCATGCATTATTAGAAGCCTATGTCCATTAGTGAACTGATGTGGGCTCATAATTTAACTAAAAAAATCAAAATAAAAAAATAAAAAAAGTTTCACGGTACCCAGCAAGCTAACGGCTTGCCTCGCTGAAAAGAAGGTAGTAGTAATTATGTCACGTAAAAAAAATGTTTTAGTTTTTTAGCCACATCCCATTTTAGTAATATTACTATTAAGTTTAATTATCAAGATGGTAAATTACTTAGTAACTTAGTAATAAAGATAATGTGTTTTTTTCTTGGACCATCGCTTATTTTTGTAAATACATATGAACGTGTGAAGGGTTAAATTTAAACAGGGGTATTGAATAGTCTGAGAAGTAAAAGAATAGAAAATAGATTTCTTACGTTATTTTAGACTTTATTTTATGAAACAAAAATTTTCGCAGTGTCAGCTTAGCAGTCTATGAAACCCACTAATCCTCATTGGGCCAGCGTAGCGATGGGCCCACCATGTCCTATTGTTAATTTTCAAAGGCCTGATTGGCCTGATTGGTTTGGATTGCGATCTTACAAGTTCAGCAGCATTCGCAATACTGGATGGTTGACCGAATTTGAGCTCCTCCTTGCTTCGTTGATATAAAGCCGTTGCTGAGCCCAGCATTGGGACGTTTAAAGACTGATGATGATAATAATCACTGTATAAAAAGTACACAAACAACCAAAATGGATATATGTTTACATTTTACACCTGATGAAAGAGTTTTAAAAACGAATACCTATTTCAGAACTTTTTAGAACGAAATCGTTTTAAAGAAAAAAAAAATAAAAAATAAATATTTAATTGGAAGCTGAATATGTCACGAAACGTATAAAAATAAAATGTAAGCATTATCATGGCACCCGACGGGACAGTCATGTCTATATTTTTATCGCGAATAAAAATGCAGTCGTATTTTTTGTGACGACTTTAATAAAAATGTTTCACCTCGATTTGAGTTTGTGTAATAAGCGGTAGCGATTTGTCGTTTTATAACTAAAATAACTTAAATCAATCTGTATAATGTATCCTATGTTTTTTGTCCGTGTACCTAATAATAAAAGCTTGTCAAAATAACTAACATGAAAGCGCTTATGATAGAGAGAAGTGATACTGTTTAAGGAGGCATTTCCACTGCTATAAATGGGCCTGAAAAAAAATGGAAGCATGTTTGCCATACATCTAATTAAATTCGTTACTGTCAACTTGTAAACTTTCAGATTCTAAGACAATTACCAGCGAAACTTAATCATCACTTCATATAACTTAGAATTAGAACGTGTAGGAACTCTTTATGGAATTAACTTATATGTATGGGTGCATAACTTCAAGCTACGCACTAATCCCGTTTTTTTTATAAAGGTGATAACCTATTAGCTAATAACACACTGGCTGATAATCACTGTAAAGTTTTGCAGCTAATCCAGGCAGTCTTGGTACACAGTTGTTATATAATAACATTTTTATGAGATTATGAGATAAGAATAAGACAAACGCTTCTTCTTATGAATCGCGCCGCATATAACCGTTTATGACACATACGCACGCTGTTATTCGGAAATCGGCAGTGGATTTCGAAAAATCATAAAATACAGTTTAACAATTTCATTATACCATCAAATCCGGTGCAATGACAGCGGCCCGTAAAGTGGACACTTTGAAGGTAGGTTGGTACGTGGGTTCGAGACCGGAACGTGAGTTTTTTTTTGTTGTTTTCACCAAATTCCCTTGTTGGGTTATCAACACATTGGGATTTTATTTCTGTGTTTATTACTGTGCGTTTTGCGAAACATATTGTTGGAACAAAGTTGCCCTCTGTGTTAGGTTTTTATGTAATACTTTTTATTATTTTTTACGACTTTAAAGTACGTTTTACGCAAATGAGGTTGGTATACTTAAAAAAATACTTTTTATTATTTCCGACTATACTAAAGTACGAATGTACCTAATTTAAAGATTGTCATCTTACCACCATGTGACAGGTAATAAAGATTTGAATTTGAATTTGATATACAGTGTGATAGCAACTAGCCTTAGAGCCTGATAGCGCAGCGGCTATTGGTTTGGATTTTGATCTTACAAGTTCAGCAGCATTCCCAATACTGGATGGTTGACCGAATTTGAGCTCCTCCTTGCTTCGTTGATATAAAGCCGTTGCTCCCGTTAGTTGTCGTTATATGGCAGTCGTTCTAACACCCATCATCCAGTATATTACTAACGTGGTAGGTTATTGGCTGATCTCCACATATGGGACAATCATCTTCAACAGTTCATATGCCTCACGGAAGGACTAACCTTCTTGACAAGGCCCTACTGACGAGGGCCATACGCACACTCAACCGGATAGCCAAAAGAACAGACATATTCATTTGTTCTCTGTGTAAATTCACTAAAATAGCTTTAATTATAAAATGTTATAATTGATTTAGTAGTAATAGTATTTCTACAATTGTAGTATTTATGTAATGTAATTCGGAATGTGATATTTTTATTTTATTTGAAATTATTTACTTTATTTAATATATTTCAAAACTCTCAAAATTACGTCAGGACTTGTAAAATTGGAAAGTTGTTTCATTTGATTGATATACTTAGTTGATTAAATTTTATTTTTATTATTGTAATTGGCTTCGCTATCGCATTATGGTATTTCTGTAATGATAGTTGTAAGTACTGAAATAAATAAAAAAAATTAAAATAAAATATGTCCCAACTACTGGGGCACTTTTCCTATGGATGGAACCACCACTAGGAGAATGGGCCGTAAACCACCGCGCGGGTCCCGTGCAGATTGGCAGTTGTTAACGACTGCTGATGCAGCCGGGACCAACGGCTTCACGTGCTTTCCGAAGCTAGGAGAAGCTCGAGATGCTTTTTGGTCATCCATCCGATGATCGGCCATTGCGAAAGTTGTTTATCTTCAGCAATTGCAAACCGCGCGTTCGTTTATCACTGCGCCAACGAGCTTAAATTAAGCAGAGCTATTTACCCTTCGGTTGTAAGAGGTCAAAACCCTTGCATGGGCTGTCGGTCTGTCGTAAAATCGGTTCACAATAAAAAAATAGCCCTAGCCAACAACCGACCACTTTTATGACTCATTCTGAGCTTTATAACACCCATATACAGGGTGTCATTGAATCAAGTGCGCTTATTTGCTGGTCCGGTATTAAACTCATTAAATTGTTCGAAGTGTAATACTTAGGGCACAATATAAGGAGACTGCAGAGGGTACGCTAATACGCTTCATACAAACTCGCTCGAGCAACGTATACATAAACGGTATTTATGTAGTATGTATGTATGTATGTATGTATGTATGTATGTATGTATGTATGTATGTATGTATGTATGTATGTATGTATGTATGTATATATGTATGTATATATGTATGTATGTATGTATGTATGTATGTATGTATGTATGTATGTATGTATGTATGTATGTATGTATGTATGTATAGTCAGCAAAATTATTATTTGGTCAGCAGAATTATACAATCGGTCAGCATAAGAAAACCTTACTGTTGCTTAGGTTAACTTAGATAGACTTAGATTTTTTTCTCTAGCGAAGCGCAGCGTAGAGTTGCAAACTGATTTAGAAATATTTGCTGACCATAAGTGACTGCCCAACTAGCTTTTTTGCTGCCCAACTAGCATTTTTTTGCTAACAAAAATACGAATACCTTGGTAACCGTTTAAATAACACCCATTTTTAAATATGGCACTTTTTAAACCGCACTTCATTACTGCGCCATACCGGACGATATGACGCAGCAATGATTTACGTATCGGCAGTCAATCCTGCTGGCGGCCATGCTTAGGATGCTGTTGGTTTGCCCCGCACCCTGCGCACCAGGGACGCGCATCGCTTTCGCATCGTTGTGTATTGGTTATAGGCAGGCATTTGGACCGCACCTCACCCGATGTTATGTGACGGTGCGGTCGAGGATGGAATATGACTGCCTAGAAATAGCCTATTCACTCTGGCCTTGAAGAGGTCCAGATTATACCTTTCAGGGAACACACTCGCAGGCAGCGCGTTCCATTCCCTAGCTGTACGCACTAAGAAAGTTAAACTGACACGCTTAAGTTGTAACTTACCAACAACTCTAAAAGCGGTATTGAAGCAGTGTTGTTGCGGTTGTAAAAACGAGACGCGTTGCCTGATTATCACTTAACATCAGTGAGATTATTAATCACAGTGGTTAACGCGCCCGGTCTGCGAGTGCTGAGGTTAAGCAACTTTCGCAAAGGCCGGTCATAGGATGGGTGAACAAACATTAATCATCTTGAGCTCCTCCGTGCTTCGGAAGGCACGTAAAGCGTCGGTCACGGCTGCATCAACAGTCGTTAACAACCACCAATCCGCACTGGGCACGCGTGGTGGTTTATGGCCCGTTCTCCCTACCCATCTATAAGGAAGGCTCGTGCCCTTGCAGTGGAGACATAAAATAAACTGATGATAATGATGATGAGATTAAGGAACTGCGAAGATATGTAAAAAGAACTATCGGTCTCAAGCGGCTTAGAAATTTTTAAGAGGAGGATGGTGAAGATGCCTCTAAAGACCGCTCTTAGATCCGCTCGCTCGTTTGTTTTTCTCGAGCGGCACGCTTGCGTATAATTTACACTAATCAACCCGCCGCCGACGGAATAGATTTTTATTAGACATCCATTGACGGTGGTGCGTTTATAGTCCGTAATCACATCGGTTCTCCGTGGAGAATTTGCAGTTGTTAGTCATTCAGCAATAAAAATGTTTGCGCAGCAAATCTCTTCTTATTGTGAAGACCCTTTATATATAGGTGAGTGTTTCTGTCGACGCAAGTTGAGTTAAGTTAAGTATTTAGTACGTATGATAGTGGGAGATTTTTCTCAGTATTCTGTAGGCAAATACATGGATAGGAGGTAGGATTTATTGATAACAAAGTTTAGTGATATCCATTTGGGTCTAGTGGTTATTTATTTTTTATTTATTTATATAAACTTTTGCAACATAAATATTACACGGCGGACTTAACGCCTGAGGCATTCTCTACCAGTCAACCATAGGGTGGTGCAGAGATAACATTGGTAGGTGCAATTAAGATATATGATTGTAAGTACCTATGTAATACATACGTAAATATTATATATACATAAACATATTATATGTGTATTGTAAATACGTAAACTACAATAAATAAACATATATAAAATACATAATTCTAATAGGACGTTATTGAGATGATTCTGCCATGTTTCTAAGTTATGGTTCATGGTTATATTAGGCAAGTTTCCGTATTCGATTCCTGGTATTATACTTGACTTCGTCATTATCATCACATCACCAGCTCATAATGTCCTTGCTGCTGGGGCACGAGCCTTCCCTATGGATGGATAGGGCGAACGGACCATAAACCACCACGCGGGCCCGATACGGATAAGTGGTTGCTAACGACTGCTAATGCAGTCGGAACCAACGGCTTTACGTGCCGTCTGAAACACGGAGGAGCTCGAGATGATAAATTTTTTGCTAACCCATCCGATGACCGGCCTTTGCGAAAGTTGCTTAACGTCAGCAATCGAAGACCGGGCGCGTTTACAACTGCGCTATCGAGCTCCTCTTATAAGAATATATGTGAAGTAAATATATAAGAAGATACTTGGTTTAGTTGGTTATAAGTCTGCCTGGGTAGTTACTATCATCTTAACTAAGATTTTTGCTATAACAACAATGTTAGTGACATTGTTGTGTGACGTCAGTCAGTACCTGTTGTTCAGGATTTCATGTGCAGGTTCCACAAAATTCAAAATTCCAAATCATATATTCAGTTTAGGTTATCTTATCTTATCTTAGTGGGGCCTGCCGAGGTTTCCCTCTCGCAGTAACACTTCGACGCATCGGGATCTTTTGTGCAACCCCATCTTTTCACTCTTCCTTCTCTTTCCTCTGTAAAGATAGATGCCATAAGTTTGGCCACGTCCTTAAGGGCGAAGAGCCTGAAGTCCTCCGGTTTCGGATAGGCCGACCCCAGGAGTCCCATTCTTTTCCTAGCCAGAGAGTCGCAGTCACACAGTAGGTGTAGCATTGACTCCGTTTCCTCTCCACATGCCCTACACACACTATTTGTTGAAAGGTGCATTCTGTGAAGCATTTGTTTTGTGGCATAGTGCCCTGTCAAGGCACCGATGGTTAGTCGGGCCTGCCTTCTACCGCCTCCGCATATGAACTTACTCCGTCCTAAGGCGTTTTCAGATTAGGTTACAAGTAGCTGTTATGAATGTCACTATGCCATCGATTCGTAAGTCTACTCTGGGCGGGAGATCTTGTTCTGAGAAGAACCGGCAAGAAACTCAGCAAGGGCGTTTCTTTTCTCCTTACAGCGTTAATATATTGGAAAATGCCCTATCAGAGCAGGACCCTTTCCATTACAAATAATGCTAATGTTAGGCAAATTTCCGTATCCAATTCTTGGTCCTGGCGTTGTATTGATCCGATCCGCACCCTTCGGAGAATCTAATAGAGCACGGGCACACGCACTAGTGCGTAACGCCATCCCTCTAGAAAACCTTCGAAGGTGATTCGTTTCACATGGCTTGAGGAACCCTTTTAAGTTTCTCGCTACCCCCAAACAAGCCCGGTGAAGCTGAAAATCCCGTTTGACGCAATCAACAAACTCTCTCCAAAATGTAACAAGTACTCTGTACAACAGTGTCTCCAAGTACAGCACGTACTTGTTTAAATTGGTAATAGTCTGTGTGGTTAGCTACTATCATCTCATCTAAGTAAGCCTTTTTATGTTCCATTGGTTTGGAGTAAGGTATCCAGCACCTCAGTAGTTCAGGACTTCAAGGTTCCACAATCGGCATCGCCACTCTCAATCAGGTATAAGGCTAAGTGCATACCCGTAAGAAATAAAATAAAGGTAAAAAAGACAGTTTCCTCGAGTCGAGCGCTCGGTTTCTACTTATTTTCGTTCGACATTTGACTTTCCATATTTTTGCATCGCTCGACCGCAACGAGTGCCCTCACCCACTCGTTACAGTCGAGCGACACGAAGCGATTGATAGAATAACCGTCAAAATCAATGCGTTGTGTCAATGTCATGTCACTCGTTTGTTAGTGTCATTGATAGTCTTTTCTATTAAAAAGCAACAGTTTTTTTAACAGCCAATAGAAACATGGATATTACGTTCCGTTTCCATTGCGGTTGTTGCCGGTTTTCTACAAATTCTGCGTGGAACGGATGACATCCAACATTTCGTATTATGTTGGCAGCACCGGAAACGAACGATTCAAAAATACGGAAAATCGACGTCATGCGACTCGCAAGACGAGTGTGACTTAAGTCGCATGCGGCAACACAATTTCATACATGCGATTCAAAAATAGATCCCCGAGATAAAGAGGTACACACGCCTGCATATCAACAGACACAGTTTTGCCGAAGTTGATGTCTCTAGGTGCGGCGACAATCGGCTTTGTCATCACCAACCATGAGATTAAGATAATACTTTTTATTGTATGCAAGTCAACTCTTATTAAGTACTAGACGTCGCGATAAAACCATTTAAACAGTCGTATCTTCATTGGCGTCGCGAGTTATGCGTTTTCAACTGTGGCACGTAATATTTTATAGCAATTCCGAACAGGCACACACTGTGCGGTGATGTGCATCATCTGGCGAGCAATGTCCCTCGATAGTCGTTACTATGAAAGCGTGATGTCATTTCTAGAAAGTGCGAGTTGAAGGTCTAAAGTTAAAGATGTGACGCTTCCAGTGCCTTACAAATAAACAAAGAATTAGTTCCGAATAGTAATTCCGTGTTATGTACCTGCCATATCCCTAAGCGTCATTTCAAATTAGAGTAGAAGATACAAAACACGGTATATCTTTGTTTATTTGTAAGGCACCTAGTGTTTCGTCACTTGATATTTTGTTGACTTTCTTGATAAGTGGTGCAGTATTTTTGACTTCTTGGTTTCGGATACGTTCGATCACGTTAACGAAAATGAAAAAAAGACCTGGTGACAAATGAAGTGAATTAAAACTTTGCTATACAAATTCTCGTTTTCGTTAAAGTGATCGAACAGCGAATTGAACTTACACTAGGTACCCTTTAGACGTCTCACACCTGCGACAAGCGCATTCAACATTATAAAGAAAAAAAAATCAAAACATTTTTTTCAGTTTAGGCTACAAATAGCACTTGTGAATGTCATTACGCCATCGGTATGTAAGTCTACTCTGGGAGACCTTGTACTGATAAGAACCGGCAAGAAACTCAGCTAGGGCATTTCTTTTTCCCCTTACAGCGTCAAAATTCGATACCTTTATTATATTAATAAATTAATAAAAAAATATTTAGGTCTTTAAAGTGGACTAGGCATTACTACGTAATATTTGCAACAACTACCTTTTGTGATATTTAAATAACGATAAATACTTTCCTATTTCCTTTCCTTCCTTTCCATTGTATGTAAAATCAGCTATACGAAATAAAATTACCAACTTAGATGACTTTTTTGGCGATAGAACTGAGCGCTGTTTTTAGGCTTATTTTTTTAAATAATGTGGGCCCAAACACTTTGTACATGTATGGACATTCCAAAAAACCTAGGCACATCACTATTTGCGTGCAAGAGCCCGTTGAGAGGCCGCGAGGTCAACACGCGTACGTTGACAGGACAAGGGCGTAGGGTGGTACTAATATAGATCGCGATCTATAGCGATGCCTCAATTGACGTTTGATCTCGGTTTGCTTTTGATTGTTTCACTTGGTTGGGGTATACTCGTATCGATCGATGTTTATTTGATAAAATTACTTTCACATATTATGTTATAGTATATACTACAATACAATTATAAATGTTTATACGGCTATAATTGATTTAAGTTAGTTATATTTACAAATTGGTTTTCATAAGCTTCTATTATTATTTTATTTTTACTTAAGTAGATATATCAGTTTTGCATGTGGTGTAAAAAAATTACGATTCTCCTAATATTCTAAATTCAAAAAATTCAAATTCAATATTCAAAATCATTTATTCAGTTTAGGCTACAAGTAGCTCTTGTGAATGTCACTATGCCATCGGTTCGTAAGTCTACTGTGGGCGGGAGATCTTGTACTGAGAAGAACCGGCAAGAAACTCAGCAAATGTCTGGACACTTGATATTTCTCAATATAAGGGAGAAAGGGAGTAAAAAGCTGTACGAGAGAAAAGAGCTGGCTCTTTTCTCCCTTACAGCGTCAAAAATATTGGAAAATGCCATATCATAGCAGGACACTTTCCATTACAAATAAACACAAAATTATAGAAGACAACCACAACATGTAAAAAAAAAACACAAAATAAAAAAAAACTAAGTTAACAAATTTACATCAAGTAAAATGTTCAATTTCCACAATGTCATACAGTACTACTACAGTACTCTAAAAAAAATTGTTAAGAAAAACAAACTTAAACTACAGTAAATAATATTAAAAATAAGATAAGTATGCAAGAGCAGACCAGCCTCCACAGGCAGCACCCGTCTATTTTCCTTCCTTCTCCTAATTACTATTTCTATTTCTTCTCAGGACCAAATCTCTATTATTCTTTTGTAGAGTTAATAAAATATATAGTTTTAAATAGGTATATATATTTAAATCAGTTATGTATTTCAATTTATTATATAGTATTTAGTGTAAATAAAAGTAGGTTTAACCAATAAACAAAAACATTTGAAAGAATTTTGCCGGCAATGAATCATCTGCCATCTTGTTAAATTAAGGATATAGGTATAACGGTTAACTGCAAGAGCACAGTAGATTGTTTACTTAAAGTAATCAATAAATATTGCGACAGGTTATCGCAATTCGACCCTAAAGATAACGGTGTGTATACTTATGTTACATATTCTACGCAGTTTTAAGGTCAATATGTGATATCTAAACGTTTCAAAATGCTTGAATCTACACTTGCAGTGCGACTTCATTCAATCCCTTTGTTACGAACCAAGTTTCGATAGTTTTAGATGATAATCATGAGTTTATAATAATAACTAGCTGACCCGGCGGACTTCGTACCGCTTTGACAATTTCTATGACAACAAAACTAACAAATCGTTAAATTAAAACTAACTAACTAACAAATCGTTAAGTTAAACAAAAAAGAAACTTCCTTTTTTAATTAGTAAGTACCCTGTGTCTTTGGCTAATACCTAATTTGACGACCTCCGTAGCCGAGTGGCTTGCACGCCAGACTTTGGGCGGCGCTAACTCTGAGGTCCCGGATTCGTTTCCCGGTCGGGTCAATGTCGAAAACGAACTTTTCGATATTGTGTCGGGTCTGGGTGGTTGTGGTACCGTCGTTGTTTCTGATCTCCTTGAAACGAGTGCTTTAGCTACTTACCTTGGGATCAGAACAATGTATGTGATATTGTCATTAAAAAAAAATACTCTTGAGAGTATGTGTACAAAATTTCATGATGATCGATTGAATAGTTAACGCGTGACAGCGTGACAAACAACAAAGAAACGAACAAACTCATTTTCGCATTTATAACATTAGTAAGGATAAAATAATTATTACAGGCATCGATGAGCCAAATACCTTAGAGTCTGAAATACTTTATTTTTATCTTTATTTTTAAGGGACTTTTGCCTCGTGGCATGTCAGACCCATTATAGCTAAACTATTGACTTAACTCTATTAATATTAGAAGGGAAAAGGAATCATTAACTGCAAAACTTATAGAATAGAATATTGAATAAAATACATTATTGTACTCATAAAAAACACATAGGTACATGTTAACAAAGAAATAAAAAAAAGGGCGGCCTTATCGCTAAAAGCGGTATCTTCCAGGCAACCTAGGGATGGAAAGGATTGATATTAAATAAGATGGAGGCCTTAAAAAATACACATTAATAATGTATTACTATATGTGTAGCTATGTGTGTAGTGTGTTACTATGTGTGTATAACTCAATGCATAAACGTAAATACATATTACTTATTATCAAAGCCGTTGTTGTGTTGTAAATTTTCAAACTTACATTTTATATTTTCTCTTTTGTTTGTTTTTTAACATGTTGTGATTGTCCTTTATATTTTGTGTTTTAATTTGTGATGGAAAGTGTCCTTTTATGATAGGGCGTTTTTCTTTAAGTTGACGCTGTAAGGGAGAAAAGAGCTGGACACTTGCTGAGATTCTTGCCGGTTCTTCTCAGTACAAGGTCTCGGAGCCTCGGAGTAGACGTACGAACCGATGGTATAATGACGTTCGTATGAGCCATTTGTAGCCTAAATTGAATAAATGATTTTGAATTTTGATTTGTGTTCCATCAATTAAGGGTAATTTTCATTGCTTCAATGTTTACAACCACTTTTAGTCAAATAATCTTATTTTGAACCGTTTAAAAATTAATTATCTCATTAAATTACCCTTTCATCGCCATTATCTAACGGTCACTAAATATGGAATGCACGTGTAAGCTTGTAACTCATAAACCGAACCAACCAACATCTCCATAATGACTCTTAACCTCATAAAAATAAAGTCGATGTTCCAAAAGATCCATTAGGTGTTGACAATATCTGGCGGCCAGATCTTCGAGGAAGACTTCCGTCCAAAGCCTCATTTCCGGACCTAAAATAATTCCTTCATAATTCATAGAGAGCGATGACCCCGCCAACGTAAACTGACGCGGTGTTGGTCAATTGTCAACTTTACCGTTAACAATTTAAGGTGCAAATAAAAATGTATGGTGCACACCCGCACGACATAATCGCTGTAGGCTGCACAGTGCACACTGGGTGAGGCTGGCGCGACTAGAGATGGGAAAGCCCTTGTTTGTTTGTGTTTTTTTTTATTTATTTGATGAAAATGAAATAAAAAACCCTTAACACCTATTCAAACTTTTTAACCCGAAGTTTTAAAAACGTTTCCAAACTTATGGCAGTCATTTTGAAGAAGAGTGAAAGGCCTGTCCTTTCACTCTCTTTTTCACAAAATACCCCGATGCTGGGTCGAAGTTTTACGGGGGTAATTATTGTAATTAGTATGTTTTATCGAAGATCCTAATTGCTTAATATACCTATACAGTAAGTAACTGTTTGGCAGTCGTTCTGATACTAGCATTAAACAAAAGAAATAAGTTGAAAATTGACAAATGAAAGATGACTCTTTGCAATTTTATTATACCTAACTTCATTTTAACAATGTCTAATTATTTATTGCCTAAATTTTACTTTTTATTTTCAAGCCCTAATTGCTGCACTGAAGCTAATTTAAATAATACCACCCGACCCAGCCAGGAATCTGGAACCTGGGCTGGGTCGGGTGGGCGTTTAATTTTTCGCTGTATTTTATAAATTTTATAAATTAAAGTAGGTACCTTGACTTAGCTCACGAGGTGACCGCCATGTGCAATGTTGATTCGGCGATCATATAGTCCCCATAGTCGTTTCAGCGAACGGTCTGATAGCGAAGAGCCTCGACCAACATCTTTAGAGGCTCTCGCTTGAGTGGTGGATCAAGGGTAAGATTCAGAAAGCACTCCTTGACACGGCACGTATTGTCAGAAGGTTCCTCACTCAGCAGCCCTGACCACTGGTAGCTTGGGCCCTGCCCCGCTGCTAGCGGTACTCTAGAATTAGGTTTCTATAATGTTTTATTGTTTTTATATAAAAAAATTGTAAAAATCTAGTTTTAAGAAAGAAAATAAATGAAGAGTTTAATAATAATATCAAAAAGTAACAATACTGCACTTTTGCGGAAATGGGAATTAACCTAGCGATAGTGTTTATTAAGCGTGGTGATTTAGCTATTACCTACCCATCAATTGTAATGATGGGGGCCCTTGCCTTGCAGTGGGACAGACAGTATTAGGCTATTTATTTTACTATACCTTACTCGGGTTTTCACCAACATTAAAAACCCGTGTGAGCAGAACGGGTTTACAACTGAAAGCACATCACTAGGCGCAAGGCAATAAAATAATGCCAGATGATTTATTTGTAAACAGTCTCGATCGCTCCGGCACAATAACGCTGCGTACACGCACAGGAAATTGTGTACGACGACTTTTACTAGCTGTTTATTTTAGTACCGGCCAGTAGATAAGTTAAACAAATAGCGCTGTCTACGTCCACAATAGAGGCGGGGTGTTAGACTGCAAAGGTGTCTGCCACTTTCAATTATTTAAAGTAGCATTCGGTCACTAATTATGCCGCAGTTCAGTAAAAATATTGCTTATGCGGGGGTTACATGATCCAACCCTAAATGTAATGTAAATATAAATACTCTTTATTGTACACCATACAAAACACTTAGAGAGGACAATACAAGAAGAAGTACAAATGGCGGCCTTATCGCTAAAAAGTAATTTCTTCCAGGCAAAAAAGTTAAGAAACTAGCGGTAAATGGTGTATGGAATATTACACACAATATAAAAATACTTAATTATCACACATACAATGCATATACCTACATACAGCCATACAAATTTAATACATATATATAAACTAAATACATATTATATGGACAAAGTATTACATTATAAAGGAATGTATAATAACATTAAAGTGTCAAAGATAGATAGTGCTCTTTAATTTGTTGCTTAAAACTATCCGAGGATTTTGCACCCTAGTGGTTCTTAATGCTGCTTGTTTATAGTTTTGAATCATTATTAATAATTTTGCATAGTTAATTAGTGGTTAGGGACGAATTAGATATATTTTACCAAAACTGGACTCAATTAGCTCGGGACCGCAATAAATAGAAGAAATGGAGGGAGACATTTGCCCAGCACTGGGACAGTAAGGGCTAATAATTGAAATTAAATGAGCTCGATAGCGCAGTGGTTAACGCGCCAGGTCTGCGTGTGTTGAGGTTAAGCAATTTTCGCAAAGGCCGGTCATCGGATGGGTGGCCAACAATTTATCATCTCGAGCTCCTCCGTGCTTCGGAAGGCACGTAAAGACGTTGGTCCCGGCTGCATTAGCAGTCGTTAACAACCACCAATCCGCACTGGGCGTGGTGGTTCATGACCCGTTCTCCCTATCCATCCAAAGGGAAGGCTCTTGCCTCTTAAAATGAGCTGATGATGATGAGAATGAAACAGTCGTCAAAAACCATGTACTTTTGGAGAAAAGAAGTAATTAAGACCTACGCCAAGCAGTGGGTCGAGAAAGACTGATGATGATGATGACGACATCGTTAGAGTTTTATATATTTGCTACGAGATGGTAACGTCTCAAATGCAGTCAAAAATCATCACTGCCTGCGTCTGTACACCCGTTTGTTTATTGTGTGGATGTTTATTTTTACACGCATACAGATTAAAAAGCTCAACACAGTTTATCATCTAGCTTTACTTATAAATTTGTGCTCTAATAAATAAGAAATGTGTACATTATGTATATATGGGTTGGGTAATAATTTGAAAGGAGCCGCGCCATCGGCCATACATTTTTATTTGTTTTTATTCAACAATAGAAAATTAAAATTAAATTGTCGTTTTTAGTATGTTTCTCACAGCTTAAACCTTCCCTAAACTTCCACAAATATTTCAAAATCAAAATTAGTCAAATCGGTCCAGCCATTCTCACAGCAATTGATTTTTTTTTATCATACAAATTGTTTTAGTAAACGTTATCAAAATATGGTAAATGAAATTCGCACTTAGCTCTCTTAATATTGCGCATTGATAGAGCTTCATTTAAAAATCCACATTTCGTAAATGGCGATTTCCAATTTTAAATTTTGAGTGCTCTATTAAAAACACTAACGAGGGCCATCTCTTAAACAATATATTAATATATATTTTTTTACATGCAATAAACCAGAAACGAAAAGTCATAAAGTGAACCATAAAAGTAGATACTGTAAATCAATAACTAGTTATAGTTATTTCGACACATGTCTTCTTCTGCGTCGTTAAACGATTACATTCGTCCGTTTCGACCGTCGACGTTTCGTTTATGGTATCACTAATCGTTTAATTGTACCAAAGTGCCTAGTGTGAGTTTCATTAGTTAACGTTAACGAAAACGAGATTTGTATGGCAAAATTTTTACTCTTCTCGTATGTAGCCAGGAGGCGCTGGCTGCTTCAATGCCATACTATACGGATAGTAAAAAAAAACTTGAAAAACTTTTTTTTCCTTTAGTTGATGGCTTTGTGCGATTGAAATTTAGCCAGTGTCAAAGATTTTTTCTTACAAGAGTAATACCTACATAAATATACATTATTACTGTATTTCCTTCCAGTATGATGATGATGAATGATAATAGAAATGAGAAGTGAGAAATGATATACCCCTCGAGTATCTCAGTAAAGATATTACTAATTCCTCGGGCGGACTTCTTGAGAGAATTTGAAAAGTGAAGTAGCAGTTTTGTTTCATTTGCCAACACTAATGCGCACTTACGAACACTTAACGGTTAATAATCTACCATTATTTCACATTAATATTCGATATAACACAAATTTTAGAAAATAAAACAAAACCGCAGACATGTCTCTTCACTTTCCCGCCAAGAAGTCTCGGATTACTACTTTTTAGTATTGATACTTCGTACTCACTGAAGCCACGTAGTTAGAAGTTTTATGAATTTTCGCTTTACAAAATTGCGTATCTGAACGCGTCAATCGAACGTCATTCGTCCCTCGCCTCTTGCTGTCATTAAATTTAAAGTCAGGATGTGTAGCTGGTTCTGCAACTGTAGGGTGTAGGTAATTTAGAGTTTTAAGCCCGGTGAAGCTGAAAATGCCGCAGCGGCAATCAGCAATCTCTCAAAAAAAAAAAAAAATAATTTAGAGTACCTGAAAGGGACCCTCACTTTCAGGAATAAGCCAGTATAATTACGATAAGTCAAACTCAAAAATCACAACCAAGTTTTCTTATCAAGTCTAATATTTAACATAATAATTATTCTGAATCAGCCTTTTATTAATAATCTAATTAATTATTTTAATGAGTGTTTGTATTAAAGGTATGAAACAATTTAGGTATCAGCCGCAGGTGTAATCGCTTCAGCGAATGTATTTTCATTACTAATGATAAATTTCATAATCGCCCGATTATAAAATTTTGCAAATGTTGAAGAAGTATTAGACCAATCAGCCGACCTGCGTATTTCATCAATATTTACGCCTTTCAAAAAGGCAGACGTTGAAGCATGTCTAGTGCTGTGAGTTGAAAAAAATTGATATAATTATCTATACCACTCGCAGTCAGTACAGTTCTTATCCATCGACTAATTGTACTAATACCTACAGCTTTAATTTGCTTAATCGTCTCAACAGATGCGTTGTTCTAAAGAAAGGCCGGTCTTTTTCCAGCTTCCTTTTTTTTCGTCATTATGGATTATAATTACACTATTTTACACTTATAATTGAATAACCCCTGATAATCGTGGCACCGGTAAAGTGACATAAAAAACGAATGACAGCAAGAGGCACGGGACAAATGACGTTCGATTGACGCGTTCAGAAACGCAATTTCGAAGAGCGATTTTTTTTTGGTGAGAAATTGCTGATTGCCTCAGACGACATTTTCAGCTTCACCGGGGCTTGTTTGGGGGCGGCGAGGAACGTAAAGGGTCCCTCAAGCCATGTGAAACGAATCACCTTCGGAGGTTTTCTAGAGGGAACGGCTTCGCGCACTAGTGCGCGTTCCCGTGCCCTACTAGATTCTCGGAAGGGTTAGGATCGGATCGGGGATTTGAAGAGCGAAACTTCATAAAACTATTAACTATGTGGCGTCAGTGAGTACGAAGAATCGCTACTAACAAGCAGTAATCCTCATCATAGAGGACGAGACAACGAGGTGCATAATCACACTAGGCACCCAGAGTGGCTAGTGTGCGTTTTATTTGCTGTAGTGCACCTGACCTGTCTGGGGTGCGGGTTCAAATCGCGATAGTGGGATTTTTTAAACACTTTTTCAAATTGTAATTTGATTGCGACAAAACTTTGCGAAAAAATTATTCTATCCATAGTTATCTTCTACTTATTCAGGAAAGTGACACATTATATAATTTGTCGCTATGATCAAAATCAAGATCTTTGCTACTATTGGAACAAGACACTACACAACATGGCAATCGTAACAATGTCTCAAGAAGTTTATGAGCATTCAAACTTATAGTGACATTATAAAACTTCAAATGTGAATTGAGACATAAATTTAGCCTCTTAAAAATATGAGTTTTATTAGTTGACGGCTCGCTACAAATAATAGTTCTCATAATTAGACGTTAGTAGGTTAGGGTCGTAAATTTTGTACTAGTATTTTTTATGGTTATGTTTCCTGTTGTTTCAATGTGGTGATGTATGCATGGGTGGCTGATTTTATGTGTTTCTGTTGTATGGATACTAACAGGCATAGATTGTTCAAGAAATTTATATAACAACTAGTGGACCGATCACGACTTTGTCCGCTTGGAAACACCCGTACCCCATGATGGACCCCTATTGCAGCGCCACCTACCGGGTCCAAATGTAAATCTAAACCATTCTCGAATCCACTTGAACACACACAAAAAATTTCATCAAAGTCGGTCCAGCCGTTTAGAAGGAGTTCAGTTATAAAAACACGCCCAGAAGATTTATATATACATATAAAGATAGTCCAGTTATTTGGTAGTTTTCTCTGGAAAGTTTACCGGGATTTTGAAAATTGGTGATTCAATAGATTTCGACGTACACTTTTCGAATTTTCACATTGCTTCCTCGTATCTTTGCCGTTTGCGCCGCCACGGTTGAAAAAATGGCACCCAAAAACAGTTTTTTGAGAATAACTCTGTTCCGACTCATTTTGCGATAAAAATAGTTATGTAATAAATTAAACAAGAGACAATTTCCTACAATTTATGTATTTACCTTTTTTTTTGTAAAATCAATAGTTTCAGCATACGAGAGCCGCAAACCAACACGTGTTGTTCGTATATATATTAACGAAAAATATTTCACTATGTGTTGAAAACCCGATAAAAATATATACCAAGTTAGATATATAGATCAATAACACACTTTATTGCTCACAAACACAGAAAACAAAATTACAGCAACAAAGTAGTTTTTTTCTACTACAAAGTTTGTCGATTTGAAATTTAATTAATATAGACAAAATTCGATTTCGAGATAGACCTTATTACTGTGACCTTTTTAATTAATTTGCATTAATTGAGTGTTTATACACAACGTGTGTGGTCGCCGAACATGAATATATGGCAACGCACTATAATATTACCGATTTCTAGTCCTGGGGGCTTATTCTGAAAGTCGAAGTCGAACTAATGCATGCTGATTAGTTGGCGTCGTAAATTCGTTAGGTAAGTCACATAATGTTGACGTTATAATTATTGATAGATAGATAATACTTTTATTGCAACACCATAGAATTAACAAAAAAATACAATTTAAAGAAAAATTACAATTTGGCGGTCTTATCGCTATAGAGCGATCTCTTCCAGACAACCAGTAGGGTGGAGAGAGCTAATTATTGTGTCCTTTTTCAGTCCATTTAAGCTTGTCAAGTGGCTGGGTGAGAGTAGTCGCGGATCGTGTTCAGTAGCGTGAACTTGGAGTGGCCTATGTCCAGCAGTGGACTTATATCGGCCGATAAGGATGATGATGTTGATGATGAATGCCTGTTAGCGGTCACCTGTTAGGTTGCAGGCAACCTCTAGGCCATGTTAGCTGAGTTAGGTGACGGTTTTAGTCAGGAATCTACCCATGGCTAAGGATTTCAATTAAGGTCCCTTTGTGGGAACTTAGGCATTGAACGAGAATATGTATAACAATGCATATTACCGATTCAAAAAAGGAGCTTAAGTTAATTTTCGTAATTAATCACCCATCAGGACCCTGTATTATCATTGTTGGTACAATATAAAAATGAGCTCAAGATATTTTTTCATATTTGATCACCCTTCCAAGCCCAGCAGTGCGAAAGTAGCTTTATGCATGATCGTGGCGTGTCCTAAACGTGGTAGCTACCGTCGAAGAGATCTTCGGGCCTTCGTAGCTTCGATTTTCCGAATAGACCTCCAGCATGCACAATAGTGTATGATAACGTTATTAATTTCCTAATAGCATGTCATTCTGATATTATTACACATTTAACCTATTTGTACACAAGCAATTTAGATAATATGGTCAAAGATCTTTCGCAGCGACCTATTATAAAATGGAGCGTTTCATTTGTGTTTTTCCACCAGAATTATTAATTATTCGGTTTAAAGAAACTGTATTACTCATAAAGAACAGAGTTCACTTATAATGAGCTTAAATAACATAAAATGTTTGAAATTTCAAACATACTTAAGTAATTATAATATTGTCCAGCACATCACATTACATAACATTAAGAAACTTTTTCGTAGGTATACTTTTTCAATTTTGATTTAAAAAGGCCAAATGAGTTGCACTCCTTAATGTCGTTTGGTAGATTATTAATTATAAAAACACAATGTTGAAAAAATTTCCACGAGCAGGATTTGAACCTGCACCCTTCTGACATACCGGGTCAGGTGCTCTTCCAATTGAGCTATCGTGGTTCTAACCAGCCCGCCGAAATTATTCAACACTATTTACTTTTTACTTTGAAAGCCAAAGGCACCCATTCAATGTCAACATTTACCGTCATTTACGTCATTAAATTTGCGTTAAAATTATATAAACAAAACAAAAACATTTTATAAATAGCTTGCCTACTTCATAACTGATTTTTAGTATTTGTAAAAATATTATGATCGGGTGTTAATGATGTAAGTTCGTCACAAATTTACTTTATAAAAATAGAAGTGTTACGCATACTTTTTTATGTAACGAATTTACTTTGTGGCAAATGTACACAACAAAAATATTTCTAGTGTACTCTTTTTATAGTAACCAGAGCACAGCTTATGTCAGTAATTTCATATCTCACATGTGGTTCACTGTACACAATGCAATTGTGTTTGACGCGTCCCAATTAGCTCGATTATCTTGAAGGACGTTCTCGTCGTTAATTAGCGCGTTAGCATTCTGTGCGGACGCGTCGGCCATTTTGATTTATAATAATCATTCGTGTAGCCAGGCGTTCATACACAAAATAAGAAGAATTCAGAAGTTAAGCTTTTATAAAAACGCGCTCGAGCAACGCACACCTAGACCCTCTCACGGACATTAGTTTGTATGAAGCTTACATTCGGCCTTACTTGAGGAGCTCAATAGCGCAAAGGTATTTGAGCCCGGTCTGCGATTGCTAAGGTTAAGCAACTTTCACAAAGGCCGGTTATCGGATGGGTGAACGAAAGTTTATCATCCCTAAGGCACGTAAAGCTGTTGGTCCCGGCTGCATTAGCAGTCGTTAACAACCACCAATCCGCACTGGGCCCGCGTAGTGGTTAGTGACCCGTTCTCCTTATCCATCCATAGGGAAGGCTGGTGATGTGATGTGTTACATTCTTCAGTATCCTTATTTTGTGCGTAGAACCTCTTACGGACACGAAATCTCGTAACAGTTCGCAACACTCCGAGCGCATGTGTTGCAAGATTCCATATCCGTGAGAGGTTGTCTATACGTTCGTTGCTCGAGCATATTCGTATGGGTCCGATCCGATCCGAACCCTTCGGAGAATCTAGTAGGGCACGGGGACACGCACTAGTGCGTGATGCCGTACCCTCTAGATAACCTCCGAAAGTGATTCGTTTCACACGGCTTGAGGAACCCTTTAAGTTTCTCGCCGCCCCCAAACAAGCCCGGTGAAACTGAAAATGCCGTCTGAGGCAATCAGCAGTCTCTCTCCAAAAAAAAATGTTTGTATGAAATGTTACCTTCTGCAGTGTTCTTATTTTGTGGTCGGGCGTTTATCGCTTGATCCTTATCTAATATCTGTTTGGAAAATATGGGGTGTTAATGACTTAATAGATGTTGAAGATTTTAAAAAAGATTTTTTTAATTAGACCTTTTTAGAAAACAAGCATGCCTTTCATCTGATTATATTGTAGCTGATCTTCAAAGACACGTCATACCTATCTAACTATCTCGATATTCCGGGGCGTTCGGGTCAAATATCGAGGTTTCCAACGAAGAATACCTGGTCATATTTATATGATACTACCTGCGTTTTTCTTTTTTCGCGAAAAATTATTCATTTCGATGTGTTTTGTTCGGATAAGTTTAGAAAACAATGGCAGTTATAAACAAAAAGCAAGAGTATATAAAACATATTTAATACCATGTGATTTCATATATTATTAATATTTTACAGTAAGAGTATAAAAAAATCCACGATGGGGAAATGAAATATAAACTCCTTTTTAACACTTTCTGAGAAGTAATTGTAAAATTTGTTGTTAAAAAACTATTAGCGCAAACACTGCACTTCACACTTCCCTTCGCCTTTTACGAACAATACATGGCGATAGATCTGTTGGAATCCATCCACGCTGATCTCTAGCGAGGATCTACACAGAGACATGTCAATCTATCCCTGCTGAATTATGCAGTAAAGGGAAACAACTTGTTTGGTAGGGTGGCCATGAGGTGGTGACTATTGAGGAATTTCGCATTGCATCCTAATAAGGTTGACGGACCACGCAATCCTTTTAAATACGTTTTACAGTTACTGCTACTTATTGAAAATATTATATTAACTAGCGCTTGTTTGCATTTAGTTTTGAGATTTTAAATTGAAATTTTATTAGGTACTGGTAGCGTTCGCCACATTCGACCTTTTTTATTTCCGCATAAGTTCTTTTTCATTTTTCCACTGCCGTTTAGCCTATGGGTTAGTCTTTTGAATTTGTCAGATTATGATTTGGACGTTTGGCTTTTTGCTTGGAGTTTTTTGGTGAATTGGATTAAGATTTTAAAGAAATGTTTTAATAATGGTCACACTACCCTCGTTGGCCGTTAGGACCTGTCGCAGTTTATTGTTCGGTAGCTTTGTCCAACTTTACGAGTTAAAGGAGTTTACGTGCAAACTCGCTTGTAGCTTTGGCGGAGGCTGGACGCAAGTGGTTTTTTAATATGTCCTGGCTGTAGGATTCGGTCCTGAATGTTCCCGACAAGATGACGACCATCCAAGTACCAGTTTCTGCCGCTAAGCAGCATTGTTTCGCATCTGTGTTCTAGTTTAAAGTGCACTGGATCCAGTGACATATAGGGCAAAGAAGTATAAGAACTGAAGCTCCAGTTTTGACAGCGCGTGCGTCTTATATTTGCTTGGTGTTGAAGTCCTCATGGGCTTCAGAGGCAGCTTTGCATCGGGTGAGCCGCGTGCCCATAATCTGGCTCAGTATCATAATAATGATAAAACTATACCACTTAGTCTTGACAACTGGCCGATCCGATCCGGACCCCTCGGAGAATCTAGTAGGGCACGGGGACACGCACTAGTGCGTGATGCCGTTCCCTCTAGAAAACCTCCGAAGGTGATTCGTTTCACACGGCTTGAAGAACCCTTTATGTTTCTCGCCGCCCCCAAAAAAGCCCGGGGAACTGAAAATGCAGTTGAGGCAATCAGCAATTTCTCTCCAAAAAAAAACTTGACAACTGGGTAGGTACGTATGACTACTGCGGTACCGATCATGTAAGAACCATGTTCTAACTAAGTTCGCTTGACTAACGATCACCATCTTATCTAAGTCTGTCAGCCACAATGTTTCTAGTATGCTTATGTTCTAATTGTTAGACGACAATATTATTCATGCATTTAAGAAGGCAAGATTACCAATGCAGATTTAAATGAGCAACTTTTCTTCTTTTTAAAATGGTTAGCAAATTCCTTATTTCAATATTTCTTTCATTCAAAACTTGGTCAATTCATCATGATTTGCCACAGAAATGCAGAAAACTTAATCCGGGTGCATTAAATTGAAGACAGATTTATTGTGTACGAACAAAGATATTTTTAAAATGCAAACGAAAGAGAATAATTTTAAGTCACAAATTTATTACAAGGAGAATCGGTGTGTTGAAATTTTAATTCCGCTTCTTACTGTACTTATGGTACATGCATATCACAGATTTAGCTTTATAACTTTAATTTTATTTTAATTTGAAACAGAAACTGAAACAAAAAACTGAAAACAGATTATGGTCTGCGTTAGTTGAGCTTTATTTCCTGAAAGTAAAGTTCTGAGCGCCAGTTTTTCACCACAATCGATCACGTTGACGAAAACGAGAATTTGTATGACCAAATTATGTCAAATATTATGCCATACAAATTCTCAATATTGTAAACGTGATAGAATAATAAATAAATTCACACTCAGTACTAGAAGTTAACCCCGTGTGGTGCAGGGGATAAAGAATTGCACCACCCCATCTCTTCCCGTGGGTGTCGTAGAAGGAGACCATGGGACCATTCCAGAGGATGGGCAGCAGCGTCTCTCTGTGATTATTTTCACCTTACTGCGATCGCCAACCCGCCTGCCAAGCGTGGCGATTATGGCAAATTCTCCTCAATATTATTTATCCTTGAGGGAGGCCTTTGTCCAGCAGTGGACGACTTTTTGGCTGAGATGATGATAATGATGACTAGAAGTTTTCCGAATTTTATGCTGTCTCATAATCTTAATAATAGTAAATGGAAAAATCTATAACTATGAAAAATATATATTATGTACACTTGTGGAGAAATAGAGACTATTTCAGAGTTAACAATATCAATTAGCAGAAGCTTTATCGCCGTATCGACAATGACTTGAAATACTTTACATCACTGTAAAAGGATGCAACAAAAAACAATTGTGTAAAAGCTTCATACGGCCAATGGCAAAAATCCTATTAAAAAATTTTTCTCAAAATAGCCCCTGCTGTGTCTTTTCTTAGTAAAATTTACTTGATGTGCAGTTTTTTTTTCGATACAATAGCATAGCACTTATACATTGTCATATGTACTTGAATACCTTTTATATATTTTGGATATTTATTATATACACTTGAGTGTAATAAAATAGATTTTTCATGCCATGCAAATGAGCTTACTTTGAAGCTCTGGTTATCCGCTTATCGGGACGTTATTCTGATAATAATGGACGAGTATAATTCTTAGTATTAAGATTAGGAAAGGTAGAGCCACGCTGCGTTGCAGCACGAAATGGGCCGGCTCGCCCGGCGTAATACCACCCTCTCGCAGAATATCGGCGTGAAACAATGGCAGTCGTTGCTGTTGTGTTTCGTCCGGTGATTGAAAGTACCGGAGGCCCATCTCTCACCCCTCCCCTCTCCCAATCCCTACTCCCTCCTCAAGATCCAACTCCTTCCTCAAGGCCGGCAACGCATCTGCGATTACTTTGGTTTTGCGGGTGGGTGTCCATGGGCGGCGGTGATTACTTTCCATCAGGTGACCCGAATGCACGTTTGTCTCATTTAACATAAAAAAAACTTACCTGCATTTTATCGGAAAATATAAGAAGTTCGGCACTTCCAATTTTAATTGTTATTTAGCTTTCGTTCCTTACACGGACCCGTAGGACGTTGAATAGCCCTTCAAAAGTGACCGGACCTGTAGGACGTTGTACAGGCTTCAGAGCTAAATACTCCATAGTATTTTATACGTACGACGATGACGGTAAACTTTAATGTAATTATTATTCTATCATAAATACGTTGTATCTTCTTATTATATATTTAAAACACTTTGCACATGTTAACATTGATTGACATATCAATCGTGTTTTTTTTTCTGTTCCAAAAGAGACGCATCCTGTACTCAGAGTCTCAGACGTCCTTCCGAGAAGCCCAGATTTGGTCACCGAGTGTGAGGGCTGACCCATAATACCCCAGTATATATTCGCACAGTAGTAGGTCGTTTTCTGGCTTGCATCGGCGAATCTAATATGAGACACTCGAAGTGATGGCATTGCTATATTTTACGATTGCACAGCTGACATGAATAAAATTGGACGATAGTTTAATTAGGAAAAATGTTTGCAAAAAGTTGCTTTTGTGGCACTGTTAGTAGATGCAAACGCTATATTTTATGATTACAAAGCTGCCATGAAAAGATTGGACGGGTTATTGTGGTGAACGATGGTATATTAGGGAAAAATGTATGCAAAAAGTTGCTTTTGTGGCACTGTAAGTAGATGCAAACGCTATATTTTATGATTACAAAGCTGCCATGAAAAGATTGGACGGGTTATTGTGGTGAACGATGGTATATTAGGGAAAAATGTATGCAAAAAGTTGCTTTTGTGGCACTGTAAGTAGATGCAAACGCTATATTTTATGATTACAAAGCTGCCATGAAAAGATTGGACGGGTTATTGTGGTGAACGATGGTATATTAGGGAAAAATGTATGCAAAAAGTTACGGTAAATTTTTTTTTGCTTTTGTGGCATTGTATATAGTGGGCGGGTCCAGTGGTCGACCCAACTTTCATCGCCAAAAATTAACTATTTTAATTGTAATTTTACGGGACGACACAGCTAGGACAGCTAGGTGGTCATGCAGTATTCAATTGTTGCTAAACACTAACATTAGTCGCTGACCCCTATTTGTTGCTATTGATTAAAAGAAAAAAAAGCGGCCAAGTGCGAGTCGGACTCGTGCACGAAGGGTTCCGTACCATTATCTATAAAAACGACAAAAAAATCATGTCTGTTGTATGGGAGCCCCATTTTATTCTGATTTTTAGTGTTTGTTGTTATAGCGGCAACAGAAATACTTACATCATCTGTAAAAATTTCAACTGTCTAACTATCACGGTTCATGGGATACAGCCTGGTGACAGACGGACAGACGGACGGACGGACAGCGGAGTCTTAGTAATAGGGTTCCCGTTTTATCATGTGGGTACGGAACCCTAAAAAAACGATTTCTAGTTCCTTTCGAACACTGGTGTCACTACCCTACAATGCAGATAATGTTTAATATATATAATAAGTAATAAAAAAGACGAAAACAAGAAACTGCTATGGCTTAAAACTTAAGCAGTATTAAAAATGGAAATATTGTAGGAAATTACTAATACAGTTGTAAGAGAAACGGAACATGCTTTTTTTTTGAGATAGTTTGCTGTCTGTCTCACACGGCATTTACAGCTTCACCGGGCTCTTTTGGGGGCGGCGAGAAACTTAAAGGGTTCCTCAAGCCGTATGAAACGAATCACTTTCGGAAGTTTTCTAGACGGAACAGCATCACGCACTAGTGAGTGTCCCCGTTCCCTACTAGATTCTCCTAGGGGTTCGGATCGGATCGGGATAGAACATGCTGTTATAATTAAATAGCAAGTTGCGAAGTCGCAGCAAATACAATTAAAGTAGGCGTAAAAAAAGTTGTTACTACTCCTAATCCTAACATTAAAAACAAACAAAAACAACATTTTAAAAGTTGTTACAATTCCTAACTTTAAACACAGTTAAGAAACCCATATGAGATGTCTAGTTTCTATAAACGCCAGTCGAAGTATGTCGCAGGCAATAGCGACTAATTGGACGTAAAGCAAAAAAAACTAAATGACCGCGGCATGAGTCCTCCGGGATGCCTCATGTTCGCCAACCGGCTCTATGAAACATTCATGATGCAATGATTGAGTCGTTCACATGGTCGAGAATGGTAAATTAATATTTCAAAATGGCGGTAGGTACCTAACTGTCAGTTTACTGTCAATTTTAAGTTCGGTTTGCGGCAAACGATATAATTGGGTATGTTTTAAACCTTTTTACGTGAGCTTTTAATTGCATAAATGTTTTTTTTGAGTTTTTAATAGCATCAACCTTTTAAAACTTTGATAAATAATAATCGATTATATGCAGAAATTGATTTATGCTACATTTTGTTGTCAATTGTTTGAAATTGACAGAGACAGAATGATATTTTAAAATACCTATGATTAGCGATAACTATAAATATAATCCTACTAATGTTATAAACGCGAAAGTTTGTAAGTATGGATGGATGTTTGTTACTATTTCACGTAAAAAGTGCTGAATGGATTTTAATGAAACTTTCCTCATATACAGACCATAACCCAGACCAGCATATAGGATACTTTTTTTGTTGCTTTATGTAACCCAAAGTATGACACAGCCTGTTCCTGAGACATAAACATATTTGTTATTTGTAATTTTTCGAATACTAGCTTCCGTGCGAAATTTTATCTGTCACCGTAGTGTTTATCACGTTGCCCTGTTATATTGTATTTGACCAGGATAAAAAGAAGCCTATATTATTTTCGAGTACTCCCAACTATCGCTTTGTAAAATATCATTGATATTCATTTTTGACCACAGTTCAAAAAACGTTTTGTAAGGAGTATGTATTAGCAACTTTTGTCTGTATGTTGCAATTATTTGGGAAACAATACGAGTAAGACGCACGTGTTCGCCCCGAGCACAGCGCGCGCACCCAAACAGAAATGAGCATCTTTTTGTTACATCTCGGCGTGTGTAAATAATGTCTTACGCGTAAGGCCTGTCAAAACTTCATTCTTCGAATATTCGTGTGCGATTTTTTTTCAACTGATAGTCTTTTGTTTTCGCGATAAGTGCTTGGCCTTCATCTCGCCTGATATAGTGATGATAAGGCCGAAGTTGGAAGCGGCCTTTATTCGGAATCCTGAACTATTATAGTCTGTCTTACCTTCTAACTGAAGTAAATCAACAATCTTGATAGTTCTACTACCAAAACCCGACTGACTTCACTTAAACCGAGCACGATAAGTGTACTGCTGGGAAACAAACCAGGCACTTCTGTGTCTTAGCCCGGTAGTCTTAGCACTCGACCACGGCAGTAGTTAAAATGTAGCTATGTAGCTGTATGCAGTAGCTTCCAGGAATGTTTTCATAGCTTTGATTTTACTGATTTTATGTGTCATTGAAATATATGTTTTTCTTTCTTTCTTTCTTTCTTTCTTCCTTCCTTTTACATTATTTTATTAAAAACTTTTTAGTTTCTACTAAATTGCAATTTATTTGGACCAGCAAAAAGCTATCGCACGCGAAATCTTCTATACCCGCGCCATCCAGCAACAAACTCTAAAACTTTCTTCCTATTCTGAGTGAAATCTCTTTGCGTCCGTCCTTGTCGCACCTGCGCGTCCAAAGGACGTCATTCCTTGTGCGAAAAAGACAGAAGAACATGAAGACGTCACGCGGGGCGCAGGCGCGCGAGTGTTCTTGCACTTATTTTATTTATTTTGTGTGCCGCTCGACGGTCTTTTTTTCTTTTTGGTCAATGCTACGTCTTTGTTCGGGTACGGGGGCGCAATCGTCCGTGGCCGGTAAGTTGGATAATTTCTTTATCCTGCTTGGCCCACCCGACAATTTTCTGGCCGCATTATTATGAACTTGATTTGTTTAATAATTTTATTACTGCTCGTATTGCGTGCGCTCGTGTTTTGTTTACGTTCTGTGCCGCGCTAAGAGCTTCGCTTTTGTTTTGTGCGCGATAGCTTAGCGGACGTGGGAAATTGCAATTGTTCGCGTTGCTTGCCGGGTCTAATTGTTTAACGATCTTTATTTGTTAATAAATTGTTAGAACCAGTATTTACTTTGATTGGGGCTCAGACCCCGCTCAGAAGCCGCTAGCATAGTGCGACTATGACACTATTCGTGTGTCATTATTATCAAAAGTTACTGCTCGGTGATAAGTTATGCCTAGAAACACCCTTATACCTATATCTGCAACCAAGCAGCATTGTTTTGCTTGTCTGTGTTGTCATTTGTAGGGAGGAGTACTACATTCAATGAAATAAAGGCATTAAAACTGAAGTATCGGTAACTATTGTCATTGCAAACGTCTAAAGGCTGCGGTGGCCGTTTCCCATAAGGTAGGGCGTCACTGTAACATTTTTTAAAAAGTAGGCTTAATCCAATGGCTTAGTGTAACGAAGTCAACGTGTTTGCACAGGCCTAACAATCTCGCAGAAGTCTCCAGCTGTTAATAGACTTTTTGCTCGAGAACGTCCAGACACATTACGTCACATAACGCGGTCGGAGTCGGGCGGTTTTTATGGCGTGCGGAACCCCACCGCTAGGCCTTGAGGTTCGCACCGAGATGTCCACTCCGATCGGAATACCTCGAATAGGACAGAAAAAAGGACGCCTTTGTCACAAAATAAGAGGACTGCAGAAGGTGAGCTTCATACAAACGCGCTCGAGCAACGCACACAGACATGGGCACGGAATCTAGCAACAGCTGCGATCGGACTGTTCCGAGCTGTTCCGAGATCCGTGTCCATGCAAGGGGTCTTTGTGTGCGATCCGAACGCCTCGGAGAATCTAGTAGGGCACGGGGAAATGCACTAGTGCGTGATGCGGGTTAGTGGCGTTTCCACCCGTTCCCGTCTCCACCCGAAAAATTATCATTAAAACTGACGATTATTTATGTTCCCGATTCCACCCGTTTTTTGAATAAAGTACAGTGAAGTCCAACAACCGAAAATATTTTTAGCATGTGATTAATTGTGGTTAATTATTTAACAAGCTTAAATATTTATATTAAAACAGGGAACCTAACTATTGCACATTTTGCACGAAGTCACGCTCCCACCCTTCAAACTGATTTTTACACTTACCTGAGATTATTTAAATAAATAGATAAGTACTGTGATTTACTTTTTATAGATGTTGTGATTTTAATAATGTAAGATTTTTTCTTTCCAAATAAAAAATCATTAATCAATAAACGGTTTATTATTTCTGTACCTGACTGTGCCTACTGGCAAAAACGATTCGGGTGGAGACGGGAACGGGTGGAAACGCCACTAACGTTCCATCTAGAAAACCTCTGAAGGTGCTTCGTTTCACACGGCTTGAGGGACCCTTTAAGTTCTCGCCGCCCCAAAAAAAGGTCGGTGAAGCTGAAAATGCCCATCAGTGGCAATCAGTAAACGCTCTCAAAAAAACCGAGCGCGGTATGTATTGTATTAAGCTTACTTTCTGGGTTCTCCTTATTTTGTGCTTATGTCCTCGCTGGTTAGAGCAGTCTGTGTTATTGTCCAGGCTCGCTCGCTTGACGCGTGTGCTGACCAGATCGGTATCAGGATGGGACTGCGAACTGAATCATTTCGATGTAAAACAGTAATTTAAAGTGCGAACGGTTTTGTTATCGATGTAGATTTTGATTAGACGTTATTTTTGTATTTTGGTGAGTTTATGCGATGCAAATAATACTTTTTCATGATTTGGAAACAACTCGACAACACTTGACTTTGATTTTCTTAATTATCCAACATCATTAGCAGCCTCCCACTGCTGGCTATTTGTACGTTTGTTCCGGTTGTCGGTTCCGCAAAGCAACTCCAAGCATGGCCCTCATCATCTCATTGGGTGACCTCGAGTCTTAGAGGATTTTATTACGAGGAGAATCTTAAGCCTTCGTATATGTAAGGAGAATGCTTGCACAGAAAAACTCCTTAGTGTTGGTTAAGCAAGACTTTCGAGGATAAGGAGCTCGATGGCGCAGTGGTTAACGCGCCCGGTCTGCGAGTGCTGAGGTTAAGCAACTTTCGACAAAAAGCCGGTAATTGGATGGGTGAGCAAAAATGTAGGTATCATCTCGAGCTCCTCCGTGCTTCGGAAAACACGTTAAGCCGTTGGTCCCGTGCGTTAGCAGTCGTTAACAACCACCAACCCGCACTGAACCTGCGTGGTGGTTTATGGTCCACTCCTCCTATCCACAGGGACGGCTCGTGCCCCAGCAGTGGGGACATCAAATGAGCTGATGATAATATGGGATCGCAGAAAATTTTGTATACTGATCTCCAAAGTGCAGTATGAAGATGGCACTCAATGATGATGGCTATTCCAAAAATCCCTTATTCCATGTCACAAATAGACATTGTCGACATTTAGTACCTACTTGTGATTTAGTTTCGACTCTGCGTTAATGAGTTAGTCAGATAGTCAGGTTGAGCTGGTGATGATGGTCCCTAATCTGCTTCTTCTTCCCCAGGTTAGCAGCAGCAGCAGCAGCCGCAGCTGGTGCCACCAGCGAGCTGAGCTACCTCGCCGCCCTCCACCCCGCATACCGGCCTGTTCCATACGATCACCCCCTTTATGGTGCTAACGCTTTAAGAGGTAAGATTTTAGAGACAACATCACATACATTGTTCTGATCCCAAGGTAAGTAGCTAAAGCACTCGTTTCATGGAAATCAGATACAACGACGGTACCACAACCACTCAGACCCGACACAATATCGAAAAGTTCGTTTTCGACATTGACCCGACCGGGAATCGAACCCGGGACCCCAGAGTTACCGCCGCCCAAAGTCCGGCGTGCAAGCCACACGGCTACGGAGGTCGTCATAATATATTTATATTAATATATATGTCGGCAGCGGGGAGGTTTGTTTGTGTAGGTAGGACGGTCGAGCAAACTCGGATTCGCCGATAACACCGTTCATCTTGGATCTTCAAAATAAAGACGCAGTCGTATTCCTTACAGTCACTTTAATGTTATTTTAATATCACAATTAAATTATTTAGAAACAGTTGCCCGATGCAAATGGATTTTAGAAACGAAGTGAGTTCTGCGCGTGCGTACGCTCCGACCGCTCTCGTTCAAATGTGTCCAGTCCGTTGTCGCGCCAAGCCAACTGCCGTTGACGTTTCGCGCACCATAGAGCATAGGCTGCGCAGACCACACTAAGTATAGACTAGGACTTCTTGGCGGGAAAGTGAAGAGTCATGTCTGCGGTTTTGTTTTATTTTCTAAAATTTGTGTTATGTCGAATATTAATGTGAAATATTGGTGGAATATTAACCGTTAAGTGTTCGTGAGTGTGCATAAGTGTTGGTAAATGAAACAAAACAGTGCAACGTCACTTTTCAAATTCTCTCAAGAAGTTGCGTGAGGACTTAGTAAAGCCCCACATCTTTACTGAGATACTCGAGGGGTTGGGGGTATATCATTTCTCACTTCTCATTTCTGTTATCATTCATCATTATCATATTGTATATTTTTGTATTACTTGTAAGAAAAATTACTTTGACACTGGCTAAATGTGCTAATCGCACGAAGCCATCAACTAAAAGAAAGAAAAAGTATAGACTATACTTGTCGTTTCTAAGCGATGCTAGCGCCATGTCGCCGACATATATATGATTATATAAAATTCTCGTGTCACAGTTTTCGTTGCCAAAAAAAAAACTCCTCCGAAACGGCTTGACCGATTTTGATGAAATTTTTTGTGCTTATCCGGTATCTATGAGAATCGGCCAATATCTATTTTTCATCCCCCTAAATGTTAAGGGTGGTCCACCCCTAAATTTTTTTTGATTTTTGAAATTTTTCCAATACAAAATGATTTGTTTGTAGTGATGTCATGGAAACTGTCAAAGCGGTACGAAGTCCGCCGGGGGCATCTAGTATGATTATAATTTTGAATTTTGCATTTACAATGCTATATATAGCAACAAGATAAAATTCTACTAGAAAAAATCACCAGTCTTAGGAAGCTCGAGCGGGAATCGAACCAACGACCTTTGGGTAACCGGTCCAATGCTCTTACCGCTAAGCTACCGAGACACCGGGTCTACCGGGACCAGGGTCTTGGTAACTCAACGGTAAGATTTTATAAGTATAGCCCGTCCCGGCTTCGCACGGGTGGACATTTTTTTTTAATATAGCCTATGTTACTTACCGCTGAGGTAGCATTCTAATGGTGAAAGAATTTTTAAATCGGTCCAGTAGTTTTTGAGTTTATTCGTTACAAACATACAAACCAAAATACAAAGCTTTCCTCAAAGCTTTTTTCAATTTGTCGGAAACATTTTTCAATAAGTAGGATGAGTGCCAAATTTTTTTAAATCTATTTATCTATACTTAGTTTAGTACCTACGTTTATGTATAAAATAAAATTTTGATCTAAACGTCTCGGAGAATCTAGTAGGAGACGGGGACGCGTAATTGCGTGATGTAAAAATGTGAAATTCCTATCAGATTTTTTTGCCATATTTATCACTTCCTGCCATACTAAATGATTCGTTATTATAAAGTGTATCAGTACAGTTAAATTTGTAAAGTAATCACTATCTAAAAATACTTATAAAGATTTTGTTCAATCTATAAAAGGAATTTAAAAAAGGAAAAGTTTTTTTACATAGACACGCTCGACGCTCTTTACACCGAACAGTTCGAAGTAAAACGAATTTCATCGAACAATTAATAATACTTCCATCGGATCTTCGTACACAATTTATTATCACCTGCTGTGTCCAGTGGTTTGTAAGGCCCGTTTGTGGTTACATATGGTGTACCAATGACATTCTTCATACCCTGGTCAGATTGCTTGGTAATTAAAATATCGTATTAAATTGGTTGATTAAGAAAATAATAAAAAAAAGTTTTTAACAATATTGCTGTTTTAAATTTACAGAGAGGTAGACATTAATGTACCAGTACACAGAGGAGCTTGATGGCGCAGTGATTAAAGCGACCGATCTGCGAGTGCTGAGGTTAAGCAACTTTCGCAAAGGCCGGTCATCGGATGGGTGACCAAAAACTTATCACCTCGAGCTCCTCCGCGCTTCGGAAGGCACTTAAAGCCGTTGGTCCCGGCTGTATTAGCAGTCGTTGGCAACCACTAACGCAACGCACTGGCCCGCTTGGTGGTTTATGGCCCGTTCTCCCTTTCCATCCATAGGGGAAGGCTCTTGCCCCTGCAGTGGGGATGTAAAATGAGCTGATGATGACCAGTACACAAATTCCAAAATATAAAGATAGAAAGAAAAGACATTAACATTAACAAAATTCAAAATTCAAAATTCAAAAATCATTTATTCAGTTTAGGCTACAAGTAGCTCTTATGAATGTCACTATGCCATCGGTTCGTAAGTCTACTCTGGGCGGGAGATCTTGTACTGAGAAGAATCGGCAAGAAACTCAGCAAGTGTCCAGCTCTTTTCTCCCTTACAGCGTCAAAAATATTGGAAAATGCCCTATTTTAGCAGGACACTTTCCATCACAAATAAACACATAAAAATAAAAAAAAAATATAGAAGACCACATGTTAAAAAACAAAATTAAAAATCTAAATTAACAAATTTACCTCAGGTAAAAGTTCCAATTTCCACAATGTCATACAGTGCCACTACAGTACTCTAATAAAAGTCAAAAATTGTTTAAGAAAAACAAAGACAAAAACAACAGAAGAGCTGAGATGAACGCTCCACCGTTTTTTTCCGCTACGAGTTCCTTAACACCAACCAACTCTTAATCAGGACTATCTCATCAGTTTGCATTACTAAAGTACTTCATATACTATATAATGCACTCGCTTAAAACAATAAGAGTCGTCTTTCAAGTCGACACTGTTATCGAATGCACTTCGCTGAACGTAATGCTACGCCACAATACAATTTATGTGATAAATCTGAAATGGGACACTGAAGGCGGCTTAAGCGCATTCTCGGTAGCCCTACCATGGGAATATGTGGACAGTTCACTGTAGCGAAGAATGGCGTATGTGTTTTAACGGCAACATGAACTAGGTATACGCTCCATAGAGCGCATAATGAAAATATAGGTAAGGCACGTAAAGCCGTTGGTCCCGGCTGCATTAGCAGTCGTTAACAACCACCAATCCGCACTGGGCCCGCGTGGTGGTTTATGGCCCGTTCCCCCTATCCATTCGTAGGGAAGGCTCGTGCCCCAACAGTGGGGACATAAAATGACAGAGAGAGAGGTATAAAGTGCAATTATAAACGTTATAAGAAATGCATGTCTCAAAAAAAACGAGTTAAAGTGTATAAAAAACTACTACTACTTAATTCAAATGGTTCAAAAATATAAGAAACGTGTCCGTTATAATTGTGAAAATTTTTTCGTTATTGCCAATTTGAAAGTCATCAGTGGAACTCGAAAGTCCTGTCCTGTGACAGCAAACCCTTGGTAGGGCTGCAGACGACACTCGCGAAAGAAATACGTGGCATAAACAGTTTATATCGTTTGCGGTTCAGGGTTTTAATGACAATAATATGTTGAGTTGGAAACAATTAATTTTCTTGCTGAACACTTGAAATTGTTTTTTGGAAGAGCTAAATTATTTTTTGTTTAATCGTCTGTTTATCATGTGGTTTAAGCATGATGGCACTTACTGTATTGTTTAACGTTGACAGAAACAGAACGTTTCAAGATAAGTACAGTCGCGTACACACCAACCTATCCAAAACGGTCAAATTTCTTAAACAAATGTTCAACCATATAGCTAGCTACCACCAGTACCACCACTCTTCCATTGTAACAACAACATTGGTAGCATTGCCGACAGTTAAATATAAGATAGTCAGTCAATAAGGATTCCGAGTAAAGTGTACTTAGTTCGGCCTTACAATCCTTTACCATACATGTGAGATGAAAACCAAGCGTAGTGACTTTTTATCCTACAACTATCAGGGTCGCATAGAAATACAAAAAATAAAAAAAAAAAAAACATAGAAACTGCTGCGTATTAATTTGTTTAAATAAAACAATAAATACGAGTAGAAGCGACGTTGTTTGCTTATGTTTTAAAACTCTTAAACCTAACCTTACAAATCACAGTGTAGGCGTCGACTCTCGAGCTACGGAGCTACGACTGAGCGTAATTAAAACCGAACCGCTTTAGACCGAAGCCACCATTCTGTCCCTATTTATTATGTGGCAGAGACTAAAGATGACATAGGTACTTTTGTACCCGTCAAATACTATGGTGACGGAACGAACCGCAGACGAACCCGTGGTACGGTAACTAGTGCTTAATAAAAGGACTGATTCACTCAATGCGCATCTCATAAATGGTCTCAGGCGAGAGTAGGTACAGTATCGGCACAATTTATCAACACACCCGAGTGTTAATTAGATTTTGAACTCACGACTGGCTGTAGCCACTCTATCACCTAACACAGGATTTCCAACCCTAACGTTACTTTAACTAGAGTGCATTATAATAGTTGTAGTCAATGCGATGACAGATACGTAAAACGGGGCTATTAAAGGAAAGACCATGTAGGAGTCACGGGTGGATATTGGCATGCCGCGAATAACGAAGGCATTTCAATCTTCAATTAAGACGTTTCGTTTCATTTCGACTTTTACGGTGTTGGCAGGGATTCTTTTGGAAAGCAAAACTGGTTGATTGGCATAAAAGCGCAAAAAGAAAAAGTACAAAAAAATAAGTACCTATCTGGTTTTAGGAAAAACTTCATTTTGTAACTATGTGCATTGCAACCAACGTTTTGATTATCCAATTGCAGTGCAGTCTTATTACTTTATTGTAAATTATTAATTATGTTAATCTTATCTGTTCGAGTAACTAGTTACGTACACGAAATAATACACCATAACATAATTATGGTATTTTTCGTACCACTTGCTCAAGTGACACACAAAAAGTGACATTCTATGCCACAAAAAGCGAACATAACAATAGTCATTTTTAATCTGTTAAAAACAGGGAAAGAAAATTGTACTGAATTTCATTCATCCTCTAGGGGGAGAATGTGATTTAAATTTGGAATACTTACCGAAATTTATACTGAACTACATCTGTGTTTACACCATTGAGTTTGTATATAAATACTCAAATCAACTCATCAACAATAAATGTACCAAACAAAAATGTTACTCTCTCTATCAATAATTGGACCAATGTTTCGAATGTTAACTTTTAACATAAACTGCTATGTACACAGGCCTCATACAAACAAACTAGTAATAATATAAAACTTATTATTAACCCCTTAATTTTCACAAAAGTTTCATCTACACTCCAAGTGAAATCGAAAATAGCTTCCAACATTGAACAACACTATAATCATATAGTCTAAAACGCTGGAACATATAATATTTCAGTTCACGTAACTTGGCATCAGATTCTAAGGGTATCAGTATCTCTTTAGCAATGAAGTACTTTTGAACTAAGCTTTTGAATTAATCTAAGCTTTTGAAAAATCAATTCAAACTTTTGTTTTACAGTTGGTGCTATTCTTTGCGTCCTACACCACACGGGCCCATCTTACTCTACTGAGCCTAAACCATCTTTCGTAGATACATAAGGCCAAAGATAGTAAAAATCATGGAATAGATACTGTTTTGTGATAATAACGACTACAGATTATTAAGACAAACACAATTTTTTTTATTTTCTTAAATTAAGTTAACAAACCATTACACACTTATAGTGAATGCCCCATAATCGACATTCATTCTATATTCTATCGACAAATAAACGATTAAATATATGAACCATAGAGTTTAGACATACTCAACCTCTCATTGAAGCCCATTGTGAGTGAAATGGGGAAATTTTGAGATATTTTTCCCTAACACGCCTCCACTAATATTATCTATGGATAAGGCCGTAACAGATGGATTAATGGAGTTGTGGCGTGGTCTAAGTTACAAGCATAGAAATTAACTCTCGTGTTTGTCTTTCTGGAACTAGTAATTTTTACAAAAACTTTTTAAGTAAGATAATTATCTAAAGATCATAACATAAGAAGATTTTAAATTAGTTCTATAATTATAAATACAGCTTGCCTAATTCTTAACAGATCTTTCACATTAGTAATATATTAAGATCGGATGTTAACGACGTAGTTGTCGACATTGAACGAGGCTGCTTTGGCTTACAAAGTAAGAGTAGAGTGGATCGAGCCACGATAGCATAGATGGTAGTGCACCTGACCCGGTATGTAGGATATGTGGTGCGGGTTCAAATTTCGCTTGTAGATTTTTTTCAACACTCTGATTTGAATGCTTACAAGGCGTACAAGAAACGGCGACTCATTTATTCTGTAGCAGCCAAAAGGTATTAATATACGGTAAGCTCATCACTTGTACCACACAACCAAATCCATGGTGCGTTCTAGTCGCGCCCGCAGTGCGCATTACCAATTCGCCGTGGACGCACGGTCCGTTCCCCACAATACTATGCACAAACAATTCAATATGTACAGAAGGTCATATGTACTTACTTTTAATTAGCCAAATTAACCTCACTTCAATAGTGTTAAGGTTTACTTTTAATAATCTGAATAATGTTTGTAAGGCTTAGTCTAATGTTGCCAGATAAAAATAATAAATAAATTAATATCGATTTGAGTCTTTGGCACGTTAAGAGTTGGCAGATATTTATCATCTGTGTATTGGCAGTATTTGTGTATTTTTCGTTAGTTTAATGTACGACATCCGTAGGGTCTGGATTCGATTCCCAAGCCGTGCTAAGTATGTTTATAGCCCTAGCATGTGATCACTAGCCCGCAAGCGTATGTAGCGATGACTTGATTTCAACGATCAGTGGGTCAGTTTATAGCTAGGTTATCAGCTCAGCTTTCTTAGCTTAGCTCACTCAAAATACTGAGAGTTAGGGCTTGATTTTACCTTATTACCTATATTTACCCGTGTGCTAATCTCCATTTGGAAAGGTTATGATATATTTAAGGGCAGATGACTGACGATGTAGGTATAATAACAACGTGTATAAAACAGCCCTTCTGCACTCTTCTATTCTGTGTACCACTTCCTCGACAATTCATTCATCAGGTAAGTAAATAGAGTTCCGCATGTAAGCTGTTCCGAGTGAGATATGTAATCGAACTACTGAGAAATGGTGTGAACTTACAGAAACATTATAATATATGAATGTCAAATTGTATTCATACTTACGTTGCTTTGGTCTTGTTTGTCTCTGTCTAACGTCATGTAAGTGATAGCGACAAAATTAATGGTGATATGAGTAGAAACACTTTTTGGGTTTCAATCGTAGGACTTTGCTTTTGAATGACTGCCTTCCGTGGGACAAACGGCTTAACGTGCTTTTAAGAGCACGGAGGAGCTTAATATGATAAATATTTGGTCACCCATCCGGAGATCGGCCTTTGCGAAAGTAGCTTAACCTTAGCAATCTCAAGCCTTACTAAGTACATATCCTATATTTCCAAACCTACTTCAGTTTCAAGTACGTACAGTCGCAGCCCAAATTTTGCGGCTGACTTTTATAGTTCTTGAACAATAAACGCGTGAAACTTAACCCTTCGTTCGCAGCGAGCTGTTTACGAGGTGGATGGATAAATAATAATAAAAAAAATCAGCGCTCGCTCGGTGTCCGCTTACGCGGCAGTCGGTGAGTCGCTCGCATCGCTCACGGACCCGTTAAATGCATCTTTAGATAACGCTCAATTAGGTGCGATTTTTTTTAAGCCAACCCACGGATGGGCTCATGCAACACGCTACCAGTAAAGTTTATGATAGGTTAGTAACTAAGTATTTTTTAGTTACTTTTGTATCAAGTTTAACTTACATTGATTATATCAATTTCATATTTATTTATTTACAAAGAATGTCGAAATAAAGTTTTTTTAGATTACAGATTTGGTTATAGACACTTGTAGATTACTATGATGTGGTAAGACTGATTAATAAACTACAGAATTAACCGCGTTTCTTTGACCCCTAATTGGGTGCGCCTAAAATGTTACGTAAGTGGTCGCGTGGGGTGTGTAGCACCCCGAACTAATTAATTAAAATAAAATACGAAATACATGCAAAATCAGACTTTTATTGATTTGAACTTACATATGAATCAACTTCTAAACCTCTTTTTAATACAATAAATATTTTATTAAACAATTAATAATAATTTTTATAAATACTAATTTTCCACGACACAATTTCGGCAGACTACAATCATAATGATCATTGCACACAATATGTTCATGGCACTTAGAGCATTCAGTTTTTGTTTTTCTGTCCTTGGTTATCGGACTTTATTTTATTTCTTTTATTCTTACAAGTTGTCAATACGTAGAAATTGTATAGGAATATCCAAACATTCCACAAAAATAACTCTTTACGAATGTATGAGGGCGGTCTACAAACGCATCGACGACAAAAACACCAAACGGCGTTTAATATATTCGTGAAGTCGCCCCCAAATGTCTTTGTATCTAATTAATGCAAGTTTTAAATAGTTCAGTCTTAATGTCTTCATTGTTTGAGCACAGTCATTAAAAGAATTCGAGTTCCTCTGTGTCTCTGAACGCTAGTAATAGTCGAATCGTTCAACAAGATGTGTAAAAACTTTGTTTTTTAATAGATAGATTGACAATTTTTTTCTAAACAGTGCAGTGAGACAAATAATGCTTAGTAAGTAAGTAAAGTAAATAGCCTATGACTGTCCCACTGCTGGCAATGGCCTCCATCATTGAAATCAAGTTGGTATTGGCTTAATCACCACGCTTGCCAAATGCAGGTTGGTGATCACGAACCCGGGCTATGAATCGAAAAATCCAAAACACACTTTATCCGACCTGGGAATTGAACACGGGACCTTCAGGTATCGGGCCAAGCGCGTTGCCAGTCTGACTGAGGCGTTGTAATGCTTAGGGCTTTTTCAATCATCGGATAATATTACGCAATACGTCAAAACTAAAATACAAGCTAAAATGTCACCTGTTTAAAAAGAAAAGTCAAACGAATAAGTTTTATCCGTCAATTAGCCCTTAGTATAGTATAATAATAATTATTAATAATTATGCTGTTAACACAATAGTAACACACCTTTATTTAAGCGTATATTAGGGTTTTTTTTTGTCTTTTAGCTGAAGTTAGAAGTAACTTACTTAGTAAGTGACTTTGCGACCTCCATAGCCGAGTGGCTTGCACGCCGGACTTTGGGCGGCGCTAACTCTGAGGTCCCGGGTTCGATTCCCGGTCGGGTCAATGTCGAAGAAAACGAACTTTTCGATATTGTGTCGGGTCTGGGTGGTTGTTGTTTCTGATTTCCATGAAACGAGTGCTTTAGCTACTTACCTTGGGATCAGAACAATGTATGTGATGTTGTCTCATATATTATTTATTTATATTTATGTATTTATTTATTTATTATTTATTTATTTTAGGGGAAAGTTGTTTAGTTTTGTAAATATAACATAAAGAATATAAACCAATTAAAAAGCTGCCTTTATAGCTAATAATAAGACAAACGTTTTGATATATGGTCAAGATCGGTATCATAGGCGACATACATGAATATTAATAAAGATTATTGACATTTTTTATTAGCAGCTGACAGATAATAATTCAAGTAACATTTTTATTTATAACCAATAATGACTTTATAAATTGTCTATGACTATTTCCGCGTTGAACTAGTTATGTTTAATTTTTTAAAGCATTTTTATAGCGGTTGCTTAAACGAGACGAGCAAAGAGCTCTTTGTAAGGCCCCAGGTCTGGTCTGCAAATAACTCAACCTGTGGTGTATGGCCCGTTCTCCCTCTCCATCCATAGGGAAAGTTTGGACCCCAGCAGTAAGGGACATAAAATGAGCTGCTGATGATGATGATGATGATGATGATATCAGGCACTCACGCCTGCACGTTCAGTACTTCAGTACTGATTAGATTAGGTAGTTTAGGGTAAACTATTTTTTTAACTTTTAGATTTTATAATTTTGACGTCAATAAGTCAGTACCACAAACTATAGGTACGTATTACGTATGGCATGTGGTTGAACATTTATTGAAGAAATTTGACAGTTTTATTTATTTATTTATTCATACAAAAATCTTAGAAGCTAACAGATTTTGTATCCAAACCGCTAAAAAGATTAACTATTAACTTGAAATTCTTAGATCATAAGAATATGTCAATCAATACAATCATATATCGTCAAAATTACATAAACAAAAAAGTCAATAAAATAAATGTTACAAAAGGTCACATTATAAATTAAAATTATCAAAATTATACAAACAAAAATATTTCCAAAGAATTAACGTAAAAACATCAAATATACAAAAAATTAAATAAAAACAATTTTGGTACCTATTAAATACATATTTCATTTAAAATTTTACGAAACTCATTACGTACGTGTCCCAATCTATTAGATAGGTTGATGAGACGTCGTCTGTACTTCAAAAGTGAAGCATCTATTCGCATTGAGTGCATTGGTCCGTCTCGCGCACACCCATCCCACCCGTTTCGCTGGAAGTAGTCGCCGGATTATGTTTCGTCTACTGTAGGTCACCGGATGTCAAAGATTTGTTAACTAAAGACCTACATTTGACTCCTTCAGTGTATGCAGATAGCACTATATCTTTCAAAATGCCTAAGTGCGAAGTTAGTTTATTATATAAAGCTGATGTCTCGGTTTACATAATTATATTATTTAACTACGTGCCTATATTGAAACCAGCATTAAACCAATAAATATTATTATAAATATATTGAAAAGAGTTTATATTGATTTTAAGTTGAGCTAAGTCAATTATTTAGAATGATTTAATATGACATGGACAACCGTATTTTAAGTATACTTACTTACACACTTTTTATGTTATCACAAAAATCATAAACCTTATTTTACTAACTATTGAATCCATTGTTACATTAATACAGCTTTGATCTTTATAATTTGCATGTAAGCCTAGAAAACTAGGGACACCGTTAAAAGCAGCTACTTGAAAATATCTGTACCTACTACTGTCAATGGAATCCTTGATTCTAGAGTAAACTCATTTTACAGTACTGAGTTATACGTATATATATATACAAATACGGTCAAATCAATTCGCGCTGATAGAGACGTGATAAATGACATATTAGAAAATGTAAATGCAGTCTTTGTTGAACACCATGAACTTCAATGACGTTAAGAAAGTTAAGCTTTTTATATAGTAATGATTTGAACTTCATGTATTTTGATATTTAATATTAAAAATAATATTTAATATCATTTAAGAAGTCAAGGTTTAAACCAATCTTAAATATTCCATAAGCAATCTATTGACGATAGAAGATTGTAATCTATACTTATTTATAATCATAAACATCACATTTACAAACTTATATTTACAAAAACATTGCTAAATGATTTTATTATTTAGATTAAAATGTCGGAAATGACTTGTTAAAATATGCAAATAGGTTAGACTACTGTTTTTTGGCTGACGTATCGTGTTTCTTGTTGATCGACCTCCTTGCGGAAAGTCGTTAGGACGACATAAAAAACGTAGACTAGCTGATTGCTCACAAAATGCCGAACCCAGATGCATCGGCCGACTGCAAAATTTCGCAACCGAAGTGACAAGCCGAAACTTAATAGCTTACTCAGAAATACGCCAGCAAATTGGGAGCCAAGTCGTCGGACCGGCTCCGTAACCCTACACTGCCTTACCGAACGCTCCGACACATATAAATTGTATTTTTATTCAAATCGAGCCTACGTGCGGCGATAAAGCCCCCTTAAAACAAATAACTACTCTACCCACTGTGAAAACCACACCAAATGGTACCCTAACACCTGCCAGTAACGATGAGAATGATACCAGCACAATTGAACCATAAGATACAGACAACAACAAGCTTTACAGTTGCAGTAACAGAGTTGTAGTTTCAGAAGTAAGTGGTCCCAATACACTACTCTTAACGGAACGTGTTAATGCTACCTTAAGATGCTAAGTGCCCAACGTTGACAATGCCGAACGTACTTACTGACCTGATACATAAGAATCAGAATTGAATAAGCTGAGAATATCAGATAACACAAGTGAATGATGATGTAAACTCTGAGCGTATTCTCAGGACATATATAGAGGACAATTTAAAGGTTCATTGGGACACTTTTTCACTCAATTTGTTGCCTTTATCATTCTTATTCTATAGGATATGTAGACTAACAGGACGCATTACGCTTAAGGTATTAATCAGAAATGAATAAACAGATTGTGCAACAAAAAGCGCTACTTTAAGATCACCAAGGATAACTAGAATTAAAATTATATGAGTAAATGATATGCATTGCGTATTCCTTTTAAATAAAGTTGTTTGCACGGAGACCCGTCATTATGCAGTTTTTCTCTCTCCGAAAATGTTAATCACCATATTTACCTGTCCCAAGTTTTTGCTCGCCGGAATCTTATGAAACATTTTAATAAAGCTGCTAATGATACAGCTGCCAATCACCGCGCGGCATGATATATTAAGAATTATTTTATACCACACGTAACAGCTAATGAAATTGCTAAAACAATAAACTTTATTGAAGATTCCGTGTTTATTTGCCACAACATAAAAAATCTTGGCAGTCTGCAAAGTTTTTTTTTTTGTAAAGCTTAATAACAAAAGTTTACGAACATTGCAATCATAAAAGTCGATGTACCGAAAATTATTATAATCGTATGCATATAAGGGCGTGTATCGATACATGTATATATCTTCATCGTTCGATAATCGTAAATTAAGAGCCGAGTCTCGTTTAACTGAGCGTAAAAACTGTGCGCGAGAGATTGAGAGTTCATGTTACTCCAAAAACACAAAACGAAAAAGTCCCAACCGCTTCGATTGTGAAACGGTGGACGATAACAGTGGTCAAAGAATCGAAGAGGTGGGTGGAGGAGATGGGAATGGATTCAATGATGCATCTTCTTAGAGGCATTTTGATAAGAGATTTTTGCCAAAACAATAGAAAATCATAGAGTTGAATATGTTCAATTGAAAGCGAGATTTTAAGTTGTAGGATTCGTATTAATTTAGTCAACAAAAGAAAATCGGTGTATTGGTTATCGGTGTGTTGAGAGTTGAGAGACATTAAAGTACACGCAAATGCACATGTTAATCCCATATTTGGTTTGTAGATAAAAAAAGATTAATACGTTCAAATAGGATGATTTGAAAAACCCATAGTAGTACGATGTAAAAAAGATTATAGAATCGTCTTTGACTAGCAGACTTCTTATTAATCATGTGGTGATAAAAAACCCGAATCCGAGCCGTTATATGGAAGGATTAATTTGTAAACCTTAAAACGTTTTCTGCAAACCAACCAATCTTAGGCGGCTCCAATATATTTTTTGCGATCCGTTTCATTTTACAAAATGTCACAAACCGAGTTGACACCTTCATTAATTTTTAAACCACCTTTGTCAAATTGCCCAAGTCCCAAAACTTAATCTTTGTCAACGAGGAGGCGAGAGGACCAGAACGGGTTTTAGAGAGAGATGCAGCGTGCGCTCGCGCATGACAAGTGACCGGATTAATGCATTTTAAACGAAGAAGGCTTAATTTTTACATTAAGCACTTTAATTGAACAGCTTCACGTTAAGGTTCTTTTTGTAACCATTGGAATATACAAAAAATATATAAGCATAAATTACTCGGCTGTATTTATTTTTCTTTTAAATTTTCTAATTACTTCGGTATTTATTTAATTATTGTACAGACGCCACATCAACCTATCCCAAAACTGTCAAATTTCTTCAATAAATATTCAACCATGTGTCTAAGATTTAAAGTTAAAAGTCTATTGAGGAAATTTGACAGTTTGTGGTAGGTTGATGTGCAGGCGTGTGTACCATGTTCATTTAGAAATATTAGAAGCAGAGTTCTTATACCGGTTTTGTTTAATTTAAAGTCAAGCTTTCGTATAAGTTCTTGCAAACTCTAACCTAAATGTTTATGATCCATAAGCGGTTAGTTAACACTCAATTGATGACACACAATACGTCAGACCTATAGTTTTCTTCTCATGCAACTTAGAAGGAGCATGCAATAAAGACAGATCCTAAAACGTTTATTCGGTAAACCAGTCAATTAACTTATCAATTTAAATCAGCAAGTTTGCTATGTTAACACTAAATAAAGCTGCGATTCCAGTTGAGCTGAGAGGTAAGCGGTGCGAGAAGATCTACCAATAAAATAATTACTACCATTTTCTTGCCTCGCTCAGGTTCAAATTAAGTAATCCTATAAGTCGATTTTGCCACGCGTTCCTCTTAGCCGTCTCGAACATCTTTAATGGAAACGCAGCCTAACGCTAGCCACTCAAACAAAACACGATCAGCCAAAGCTAAAATAGCAATGAAGTTATTGACATCAACATTGGAGCTCATAAGTATAAATTATAATTTGTTATCTATTTATCACTGGCCTTTCATCCGCCGCTGCGTGCCTCCGGCTGATAATAGCTAATATCCTCAACAGTATGATTGATAATGACCATATCCGAATGCCTAAGATAGAATTACCCGCTGCGTTTGAAACATTCGATACATATTAATAAACAACTGTTACGGCCTCACTAATAGCGATAATTCCTTCGTTGGTACCTTGTGTGTTTAGTGTTGCCGAACGGGCGGGTGATGCTCGGGTTAAATGTGAGTAATTGACGTCCACGATTAACAGCTGAGTGTTGAGTACACGTTTCTCTTGCTATTCGACATAGAAGTTATCTATATTTCTTTTTTTAAAGACTACACTTTATTGGTGACTTTAAAATATATTTTTTAATAGAATTTCAGCCAATGTTACACACATGCAATGTAGCATTCTACCAGTTAAATATTGTTTGGGATTGGAGCAGTAGTTCCAGAGATTACCTCAAACAAACAAACAAAAAAACAAAGTCAAAAACTTTACCTCTTTACTAATAGTATAGATTAGGCATATGATTCTGCTTCACCTGGTGTTAAGTAAAAGCGGAGTCCAGACGTGAAGACAGCTAGAGGAGCAGGATTGTGCCGCTTGAGTTGTACCGATCTTGCCGACCTGCTTGTTGCCTTCTTTCATCTCGATTTATTTATATGGAATTGAGGTGGCACCAAGTATCCGACTGGAACACCTCGGAGAATCTAGTTAGGTACCGAGAAATTCTTGCGTGATGCCAGTCCCTAGAAAACTTCCGGGATTTCTCGGTTACTACGGTATAAGGAACCTTAGTGTCTCGCCTCCTATTAACCCAGTTATACTGTAAAACCCAAAGAAGGCCAGCAGGTATTACCTCTTTTTTACACAAAAACCACGAAGTAACCAATTAGCTATACAAGTTTGTTACTAGATGGCGCTGCTAATTTTAATCCAAACGAATAGTAAAAAAATCAGCAGTAGACTCTAACGCGAACTTCGAAGTCCTTAGACAAACGTATTAGCTTCCTAGACTGGTTAACAGGACTATTAATAATCTGTTAACAGCAAATTAATATTAAGCTATTCAAAAGCTAATAAAATTTGTAATAAGGTAATTTATATTTGTTTATTTGAATACTGATTGTGCGGTTTCTTTTCCAAGTGTGCTGGTGAATCGAAATTACTTCCTTTTATTTATACGCTCACATTTGTAAGTGACTTTCTATTTTTTGTAATGAAAAAATTATAAGCCTTCTTAAATTATACTTGGTATTCGTACTTTGTACTTGTTTACTAGTCGGCTAGATAACTATATGTATTTATAGATGACTTTCTTGTATCTCTTGGCGAATCTAAAAAAAATGTATTGGCCGATAATCTCATACAATTTGTTCGGTCGCAAACCTGTTCGGAGCCTCGATCATGATCGACGAAAAAACTCAGTCGGCACTGATTGATCCGGTCCCAGATTGAGACATCTTTGGAACGAGTTCCTTACGCTGCGCTGGCGCAGGCTTGTTGTGTGGCGCAAGTGATGGTTCGAGGCGTTTTATGAATGGATGAAAAGGATTTTAACACGTCATCTGGCTTATCGCCAAATCAGAAATGGGGACATGTTTGTGTCATGATTTTAACAGTGTTTCAATTAAAGTGTAACAATTTGTGCTTTCTTACAATTATATTTATTACGGTAATTGTCTGTGTATCATGCTCTTGTATTCCGCCAATCACGTAAAGAAGCGTAGTGGGAAGAGTAGGCCGACGAGAGTATAATGGCGGCACGTGTGGACGGAACGTGTTAACGGGTAAGCACAGTGCCTTAATCTCACCTGATGTTAAGTGATGATAAGCTAAGGCCAATGATGGAACCGCACGTCACCCGGGATCCTCAACTAATGAAGCACTGGCTATCTTATCTCTAGCTGCCGGAACACAACAATTCTACAAACATTGATGCTATGGCGACATATTTAGATAAGATGGTGGTAACTAGCCAGGCGGACCAACAAGCCCTACCACCAACCGAACCGAGTACACAAACATGTAACACCCGCTGGGAATCGAACCCGGGACCTCTGGGTCTAAACCGGTGGTCTTAGCCACTAGACCACAGAGGCGGTTAAGCTGTCCTCGCATCTGGACACTGCTTCTGCTAAACATCAGGCAGAGCCGAGTCATTTGCAAAAGTTACCATAAAAAAATGATGAAACCCCATTATCATTCATCAATCCCCCGAATCATCATTCATCCGATTGCCAAATACACCAAAGTTTTTTGGTGAGGTGCTTCTTCAATACGGGTTAACACGGACGAAGTCACAGGGGTCTCTAGTGTAATATAAATACAAGCATAATAAAATCAAATCAACAAACAGTTAATCAACAAATTCAAATTTTCGTAAACGTGATCGAATGGCTAATGGAATTCGCACTACCACCCTGATGAGAACCGGACGTCGACCTTAACTTGCACCATACTTAAGCACCCACGCCACACTTACATAATTGTTCCCAGAAAACTTTGATCCGAGTGTTTTTTCTCTATCGTGCTTAGATAGATGAGGTAATTGGCTTTCTCGATAGCTTTGTTGTTACTGTTATTAGAGTTCAAACAATACGTTTTTTTATCCTAGCTGTAAACACTTCCAAATACAGACGCCCGCACATCAACCAATCAAAAACTGTCAAATTTCATCAATAAACATTCAACCATATGCCGTAACATACGTAAAGTTTCATAAAATGTTTTTGTTTTGTTTATATAATGTAAATTGTTGAATAATTTCGGCGGGCTGGTTAGAACCACGATAGCTCAATTGGAAGAGCACCTGACCCGGTATGTCAGAAGGGTGCAGGTTCAAATCCTGCTCGTGGAAATTTTTTCAACATTGTGTTTTTGTAATTAGTAAAGTTTCATTTCAATTCAATACGTATCATTTCAATACTTACTTGCTTCTTACACCTTGCAAATCTGACTTGGGGTGGTTTATTTGAGACTCCAGTCTTTGACACACAAGGTACCAGCATAAATTTTTTCTTATACCCAAGAAATAACATATACCTATGTATGTAACCTACATGTGGGAGAAAATAAATATATTTTTCATTTTTTTTCAATACGTAATTTGACAGTTTGTTGTAGTCTGTATGTGCAGGCACTTTGTTACAATGATATTAAACTATGTTTGGTAATGTAATAATGAAGTGCATAACCGCCTCTGCGGTCTAGTGGTTAGATTCTAACCAGCGGGATCGATTCCCAGCAGAGGTTGGTACGACTTGTTCTTGGTCTACCTTTTTTTTTTTACCCGGGGGAAAACTTGCATCCAAGTCATCCCGCGGGGAGTTACTGCCTCTCATGTTGGCCGACCCACTATAAACCCCCGGGAAAACCGTCATGACTGGACGGGCCTTGCGTAACCTGTCGTAGATAGTGTATGCGTTGTTGCCCCAGCTAGCGCAGCATCCATGCGCCCGGCAGTAATGCCTTAGGCTTTGTCGCCCTACGAAGGGCCTCATCCTCTAGGAAGGGTCAGCATCAGCCGGTCGTCCGCGCCGCCTTTGCTGCAACGGGAGATCCATGGGATCTTCCCTGCTATCCGCCGCATCCCCCAGACCTGATCCTCTTCAAGAAGAGATCTGTGAACAGCCGGGAGCCTAGCTACTACTTAACTAAATCTGCCATAACTAAAATGTCAGTTAGAGATTAGATAGCCCTCTATAATCGTCAGTTAGAGATAAGATAGCCAGTTTCACAATTTGACGATTCCGGTTAAAGTGCGCTTCTATCTTTGGCCTTAGCGTGACTCACTCATCGTATTATCAGGTTAGAAGAAGGCCAATCGTGTCTCCTTAGTAAAATAAAAAAGAACCGGATGAAAAAACACATTTAAACTCATTGCTTTCGCAATACATTTTTTATATGTATATATTATATTAATAATAACCAGAATCAATTTCTGAATAGAATCCAAAATTTAATTTGATTAAGCACAATGGCCAGTGTGAATCGATTGGTTTCGGGTTAATTAAGCCGTTAGTAATATTAATTTGGAAATTCGATACAAGTCAATCGAGTTATTGACGGGTCGTTATCCAATTGAGTATGTTTTTTTTTTGTAAAGGATGTATTACATTGTCTGTTGTATAGTATTTTAAAACTACGAGCAGGTTTAAGTTTTTATGCCAGAACACAACAATGCTTCTAACTTTGTTGCTATGGCGACATATTTAGATGAGATGGTGGTAGGTACGACTTAAAAACTGACCGGTTATCCCCGATTCCCACTCGAGCGTCTTGAGGCGGGTTGATTGTTCCTAGTATAATATTATCTTGTAAATAGCATTATGAATGCAAAAAAAAGTAATAATAATAATAATAATATTCTATATTAGTTGTCACTGTAAATAAGTATTCCAAAAAAATACATCTATCAACCGTGGCGCGCCGTCATCTTTCTAAATTATGTTTGTGTCAGCGAAAGTTCTTGTTGTAGGAAACATAAATCACTCCGTCCGGCACCGAACCCGGGACCGCGGGCTTCCCGGAATGCTAATTAACAACTTAACACGTGTTTTTCTGCAAACTGGGATTATTCAAGACCCATATGGCACTTTAATTAGTTGACATCAGTTCCATAGGAATGTTTGTAAATATGAGTAATTTTTTTTCTATTTATGCCTTAATGGCTAAGTAGCAAAGCGCTCCATGTCCGGAGGTCCAAGGTTCAATTTCTGGGTCGGGCAAAGTGTGTTAATAAATGAAAATTAAAATAAAACTCGCATTTGGCAATGGTGATTAAGCCAATACCTATCAATTGTAGCGAAGAGTTGATTTCAATGATGGTGGCCTTTGTCCAACAGTGGGACAGTATTATAGCCATTTACTAAATGTATATTTTTTTATTTCTTATTAGTTATCTTTCTATTCCATCTCGGAACCCTACTTTGTTAATGTGGCTTTGGGACACTCTCATGGCGAGCTTACACAAAATTGGTGATTTCGTTGGCTCTGTCACGTATGTATGTATGTGTGTAGTTTCTAAGGAGCAGCGTTAACTTGTAATCACCATCATCAGCCTATAAACGTCCCAACGCTGGACTCAGGACTTCTCACATTAACAATACGACATTGGGATTGAACTTGGAAATATTCATTGCTATGCAGATGATAGTACAGTGCACGGTGGGTATAACGGTCACCCTGCGGCTGGGCGAGTCGAGACTGAAGAGAAACGAGTGAATCTTGTCATTGAGCTCAATCGGGTATTGGACCTCATATCTAATTGGGGCTCCAATAATCTGGTTGAGTTCAATGCCAAGAAAACACAGGTGTGTGCGTTTACGGCCAAAAAGTCACCATTCCTTCCTCTTCCAACTCTTCAGGGCACATCTCTAAGCCTGCAGAACAATATCAACATGCTCGGTATGACGATTCGCTGCGATCTGAATCAAAAGGACTATATCGAAGCCGTGATCAAAACAGCCTCACGAAAACTCGGTGTCCTGAACAGAGTGCGGCGATTCTTTACGCCTGACCAGTTATGTCTTTTGTACAAGACACAGGTACGGTCTTGCGTGGAGTATTGCTCGCACATCTGGGACGGTTCCGCAAAGTATCTTCTCGATGCCTTAGACGGATTGCAGCGTCGCGCTGTACGTATTATCGGCAATGCAGAGGTAACTAATACTCTCGAACACCTGCAATTGCGTAGAGATATAGCGTCACTCAGCGTCTTCTATCGCTTATATCACGGCGAGTGCTCTGAAGAACTCTTTGACCTTATCCCACCTTCTCCCTTCCTCCATAGGAGTACACGTGCTGCTCTCCGGTGTCACCGCTTCACTGTCACACAGATCCCATCGCGCACAAAGAAATTTGGTGACTCGTTTCTTTGTCGCACCTCCAAAAGATGGAATAGTCTACCAGCACATGTTTTCCCTCTTTCCTATGATATGGGGTCCTTCAAACGAGGCGTGAAGAAGCACCTTGTGGGCCGGCAGAGTGAGGTTGACTGATGCTGCGTTGTTTTCACGCTGCACCAGTTGTCTTCGCGTCTGGACTCCATTTCCACTTAACATCAGGTGGTGTGGAGTCATTTGCCGTGCTAAGTATAAAAAAAAAAAATCATAATCCATCATGCTTGCCCATTGTAGGTTTTGTGAGTTTAAAGGATTGCTATTTTACAACAACAACCGGGACCAATGACTTTATGAGCCATCCGAAGCATGGAGAAGCTCTGGATGTGGTCACCCATCCGGTCACCCGACATTGCGAAAGTAGCTTAACATGTACGATCGCTCGATAGAACAGATTGAACTTGTACCAGAAAATAAATAGGAGATATGAAGCATACCTACTTACTTAAGTGAAGGGGGAGAGTATTGTTATTAAAGTAATTATCATCGACGGTAACACAATACTGAAAAGTTTCGGTTTCCGGCATTAATTACGGAGGGAGATTTAATTACTCAGTTTAATTATAGCACCCTGTGTGTATCAGCGAGTCACTTTGACTTTGATAACTTAAGTTAACTTTGTTTTGTTTATACGTAAGTGTACGTAGTTATGCGTTTTTTTATAAGTTAATCTGATCGATGTTCTATTATTCTCGGTTTAGTTATAACTAAGAAATTAGTTAGTTATCTAACGGGGATCAGACTATAAAAACTCTTAGAGATTTTTCTGTTCACCTGTATACTGTTAACTGTCAGCAAAACTATCATATACGTTAATATCAATGTTTTTTTTATAATACGTATATTCATAGGCAAGAGAGAAATCAGGACAAGGTCTCGTTCATCTTATCTGCATTTCTGTATTTCGATATTGTGTCGGGTCTGGGTGGTTGTGGTACCGTCGTTGGTTTTGATTCCATAATACGAGTGCTTAAGCTACTTACATAGGATCAGAACAATGTATGTGATGTTGTTGTCTAATATCTCTTCCAATCCAAAAACGAAAATAAATTATTATATTAGGTATTTTTTTTCTGTTTAAATGACAAACACTTAAATCTAACAATCGGCTTAGCGACACATTGCTTTATTAATCAATCAGTCAATTTCATACTCAGTAGTGGTCCGAATCGCGGCACGAAGCGGTTCCCAGAACACCGACACCAAACGGCTAACAAAAATAAATCAACCAGCCATTATGAATAACTCTTCGATTTGTTCGCAAAATGGAACGCGTTAGACAGGGACATACATACACACATACCTCAAGAGCGAAAGAGACGAGCTCAACTAGAACCTCCAGGTTATACTGTTATCCTGTTAAAGTTATAATTTCACGTCGTTATTATCATGACGAGCGCATCACCTTTAGGGCTCTTTCAAATTAGACGTTTATTGTCGCACGTTCGCATGCAGGCGTGCGGCTGTCGCACGGTAGCAGTGCGACACGAAACGTCTAAATTAAAAGAGCCCTTAGGGTGCTTTCAAATTCGGTGTTTTGTGTCGGACCGCTGTTGTGCGTTTGCACTGCGTTCCATACTAAAACAGTCGTGCGGCTGTCGTGCGGCTGGCGTTTTATATGAAACCGCACGGTAGCGGTGCGACACGAAACGTCTAAATTAAAAGAGCCCTTAGGGCGCTTTCAAATTAGGCGTTTTGTTAAGGGCCGCTGTCGTGCGTTTGCACTGCGTTCCATACTAAAACAGTCGTGCGGCTGTCGTGCGGCTGGCGTTTTATATGAAACCGCACGGTAGCGGTGCGACACGAAACGTCTAAATTAAAAGAGCCGTTAGTCTCTTTTTTTAGCTTTATTAGTACGTCGCCTGCAGATCAGACTACCACAAACTGTCAAATTTCCTCAACAGACTTTGAACTTTACGTATATGGCATATGGTTGAACGTTTATTGAAGAAATTTGACAGTTTTGGATAGGCTGATGCGCATACGTCTGTACCTGGATTAACACAGTCATATAGTTTAAGTTGGTTGGACGATCAAGTTATGAGGTTGATGAACACAATTTATGGACTGACCAGTAGCTGGCGTTTATAATATCATTTAGTATCGATCACATCTCAATTGAGTGCCTGGTGCGAGTTTCATATATATATATATATTTTATTCATCATCATCATCAGCTCATTTTTATGTCCCCACTGCTGGAGCACGAGCCTTCCCTATGGGCCATAAACCACCACCAGTGCGGATTGGTGGTTATTAACGACTGCTAATGCAGCCGGGACCAACGGCTTTACGTGCCTTCCGAAGCACGGAGGAGCTCGAGATGATTTATTTTTTGGTCACCCATCCGATGACCGGCCTTTGCGAAAGTTGCTTAACCTCAGCACTCGCAGACCGGGCGCGTTAACCACTGCGCCAACGAGCTCCTCAAAGGAGCTTTCTTTATATTAAAAGGAGACAAACGAGCAGGCGGGTCACCTGATGGAAAGTAACCACCGCCGCCTATGGACACCCGCAAAACCAAAGTAATCGCAGATGCGTTGCCGGCCTTGAGGAAGGAGTTGGGATCTTGAGGAGGAATTAAGTAGGGTTGGGAGGAGGGGAGGGGTGAGAGATGGGCCTCCGGTACTTCCACTCACCGGACGAAACACAACAGCAACGAGTGCCATTGTTTCACGAGTTTTATAAACCATTCGGTCACGTTAACGAAAACGAAAATTTGTATGGAAATATTGGTCAATCAGTTTGTTTGTCACCACGAAGCGCTGCTTCATTCAATGCCATACAATTCTAGTTTTCGTTAAAGTCATACATAGATACTCTCATTTTCTTCTTCTAAAAGAAGGTAGACATCATCTTGATCACCAAATTGACGCCATTCACTAAGGCCATCTGCCCGACGCCACTTTTAGCATAAACAAAGTTAACGTGATAATAAAATATAATCATGTTATTATTTTTTACAATTGGTTTATTTAAGTACTACAAATGAATTATTGTAATTAAAATTCCTCGCTCGACTTGCCCGAATCAAGAGCGTACGCTTTTGGTAACTATACAAAAATATTTGAGAATATGAATACTGGACAGGCTTTCAAAGTTTGCTGAATCGTAGAAGCTACTGTGTTCTATTAGTCATTTTGTGTTACAGTCTAATTATAACTGTATGTAACTAGAAAAATAATTAGGATGATGTGGGCTACTCCCACTTTGCCAAACAAAAATATATAAACTACAACAATATACATATGTACTACTTATATATACAACATTCACACATTGTTATATAAACAAATACATTACCTAGGTATAAATACATAGACATATAATAAATACATTTAATATTATACTTATTTATTATATGTCTATGTATTTATACCTAGGTAATGTATTTGTTTATATAACAATGTGTGAATGTTGTATATATAAGTAGTACATATGTATATTGTTGTAGTTTATATATTTTTGTTTGGCAAAGTGGGAGTAGCCCACAATACCAAAATAGAATAAAATCGAACACTCTATTTCCAACCCTTAATGATTAACTTTACAATGATATCTAGGTATACCTAGAGATTCGCGCCGTTCTCAGAAACACCTATAAACGGTACAATAAACAAAATCGCCTACCTGAATGCATCGACCTTTGATTAAAACATAAAAAGCTTGTTAGAATTTGCCGCAGTTTTTTGCAGCTCCCAAATCGCTTTATGACATCTGATGGCTTAACGACTGAGCCTTTTCCAACTTTATCGCTTCGGGTGTTTACCGAAGCGTTATTTAAGACAAGTCCCAGACTAACCGATTATTTGATTAAGAACGAATGTTAATCAATATATTATATACTATAATGATGATGCGCTAATTTCAACAACATAGATAATTTATCTCCTCTTTTACTTTTAGTATAAATACACACTTAAAATACTTTTGCTTGCGATTGTTTTAGCTTAAGTTGAATCTCTCAATTCATCTGAATTTGAACACCAGTTGAAAAACATTGTCCATATAGCTTGTAATAATACACGGGCGGAGTGAGCCTGGTGACCCGTTTAACAGGAGGATCTAATCCTAATTAGCTAATTAGCTCGGGCACCAGTTCTCTCCAACTTTAGTATTGTAAATATAAGATGTATCTACACAAATTATACAATTTAACAATTGGAGAGAAAAATAAAGATTTTATTATTATTATCTTGATTTCTTTTATTTCTTAGCCTAGGTTTGTTATAATATTAATATAAAATTAAAATACAAAAGCACATACAAAACATAAAAATATTATAAAAAACCTAGCCTAGGGTGGCGCCGGCAACGGGGCAGGGCTCAAGCTGCCGGTGGTTAGGGCTGCAGAGACAGGAACCTTCGCCCGATCCGATCCGAATCCTTCGGAGAATCTAGTAGGGCACGGGGACGCGCACTTGTGCGCGATGCCGTTCCCTCTAGATAACCTCTGAAGGTGATTCGTTTCACACAGCTTGAGGGACCCTTTACGTTCCTCGCCGCCCCCAAAAAAGCCCGGTGAAGCTGAAAATGCCGCAGCGGCAATCAGCAATCTCTCTCAAAAAAAAAAAAAAAGGAACCTTCGGACTATACGCGCCGTGTCAAGGAGTACTGCTTTCTGAATCTGACCCTTGATCCAACCATCAAGCGAGAGCCTCTTAAAATGTTGGTCGAGGCTCTTCGCTATCAGACCGTTCGCTGAAACGACTATCGGGACAATAATGGTTGAATCAACATCCCACATGGCGGTCACCTCGTGAGCTAAGTCAAGGTACTTACTGAGCTTGTCCTTCTCGGCTTTCACGAGGTTCTCATCATGAGGTATGGTGATATCAACCAGTATTGCCCGGCGCTGGGATCGGTCAACCACCACGATATCAGGCTTATTGGCGACAATAGTCCTGTCCGTAATGATAGAGCGATCCCAGTAGAGACTTGCATGACCATTTTCGAGTACTGGCGCAGGTGCATATTTATAGTACGGCACCTCCGATTCAACAAGGTGAATTATTCTGGCTACTTGGTTGTGTCTGTGCAAATACTCTCCGTTAGCAAGATGAGAACAACCAGAAATCATATGTCGGAGTGATTCTCCTGGACGGCGGCATGCCCGACAGATGTCGACCGTACCGTCCCTCATACCGTACCGTCCCTCATATTATTATTATTATTATACTGATAAAGGTTATAGATGAAAATTCTTAAGTATAAATTTTTCATGTTGCTTATTTGCCAACGGAAAACTTTACTCGCGTTCAGGGGGCTTAGTGTGGGTTTTGTTTACTATTCGTATTCATTCGATTACGTTTACGAAAACGAAAATTAGCATGGCATTGAAGCAGCGCCTCCTGGCGGCATACGAAAGGAGTTAACATGTTGCCATACAAATTATTGTTTTCGTTAACGTGATCGAATGGCGAACGAAACTCGCACTTGGCACCCTGATCACTGCTGCCTGCCTGCCCTGGTCCCCACTGCTGGGGCACGAGCTTTTCCGGTGGATAGAAATACCACATGGAAATACATGGGAGAACGGGCCGTAAACCACCACCACCATGCGGGCCCAGTGCGGTTTGGTTTTTGTTAACGACGGTTAATGCAGCGGGACCAACGGCTTTAAGTGCCTTCCGAAACATGGAACGGTCCGTGGCAACTAAGGTTATATTATCAAGGCAGAAATTTTAGTCTATGGGCAGAGATAAGAAAGACATTTTCTATGTCACGCACGTCTTAAATAAACGCAATAGGATTTATACAAATTGTTTAATTTTAAAGTATGAATCATTGTAAAATTATACAAACGCAATAATATTAACAAAATATTAATTTCATATTGCAAGCCTGAATGTTTAAAGAGATATAACCCACGCCGCCATTTAAAATTCACTCCGGTAACGCCTTCATCTCGCCGCACATTGGAATAACAACAGAACTTATAATTTACGGCCAGCCTCATTAGTATAGCCCCACAGTCAATGCGATGCAAAGACACCGCCCCACCGAGACATTGACATTCATAACTTAACTCCAAACGTGACCACGAAACCACTAGACTTCTCGATACCTAATTTAACGCCCAATCGATTCCGATAAAAATTAAAACATCAACTCCAAATCAACTCGCCGCGTTGCTGGCCCGAACAAAAACCGACCCAATCGCATCGAGATCACCGCTCGACATTCAACTATTCGAGGAATGTACATAAAGACAGTTTTCGGGTGTGCTTTTTGCGTGGTGTTACGCCAATGTCGTAAGGGTGACCATGTTGCTAATGGAATTCGAGCCGGTCCGGACTATTGGGAATAATTTTGGTCGATGACATAGGTAGGTATTCTTCTTTTTTTTTTCTTATCATCCGACAACCGTTTCGGACGGTTTCCACAATGGATGAAGACATAAAAATTTCCGGCCGCGGCGCGTCAAACGAGGACCACATACGTTATTTTCCTGCGCCTCTCAGGAAGTCTGCGTTTTCTTGTTGGGCCAGTTATTTGCCAATTTGGTGGTCGCTCACGCCTTTAACATCAAACTATTATTTCGGGTCGGAGCGACCGCCTCGACTCGCCGAAGGAGCGTGATCAACAAATCAAACCTTTTTGCTTTTTTTACGGTCCGGACGCCGAGTGTTTGTTTTCAAACGTATTATATGTGATTATTTAAGAAATTCGTGGCTGAAATAACGCCCGCAGATGAGAGTGAGGGTTGATTAGGTTGATTAATAGCCCAAAACTATATGGTTAGGTTCGGCTTGGTGGAATTCAATTTAGTTTTTAAATTTATTCTCATGACTCAAACTTTTATGAGTGCTTCAGCGATAACCATATGAGTACATTGAATAATGCTTACTTAAATAACATTATTGACGTAAAGATTATAAAAACGGTATAATAACTTATAATAAATAATATGGAAGGCACCGCTTATAAATCAAATGTTATAAAAGCATTTTCAATGCGAATTCCTGAGTATTTTAAAATCAATTTACCATTAAACCTGACTGCAACATTGTCAAACGGCTACAAAACGCGAGGTGTCCAATTAAGCTCCGTCGTAATAGGACATTCTAAATTTAGTTTTATAATCTGTTCTCGAGAAATGGACCGTAAAAGACATCTGTGGCTATTATTAATCTGTGCTGGCGTTAAGTGGTCACTTAATATTCAAGTTGGTCCAACTTGTTGACGTCTCAATTTGCAGTTATGGGTGTAGGGTGACCAACTCGCTTGATATGTGGGCATGATATCACATTTCTATGTAAACCACGCCTATTACGGCGTGATTTGTTGGTTATTTCTACTTAGTTTACTCCGCTGTCCAAATGTTTACTAATCTATACTAATATTATAAAGCTGAAGAATTTGTTTGTTTGAACGCGCTAATCTCAGGAACTACTGGTTCGAATTGAAAAACTATTTTTGTGTTGGATAGTCCATTTGTCGAGGAAGGTTTTAGGTTATATAACATCACGCTGCAACTAATAGGAGCGAAGCATCAGTGAAAAATGTTGCAAAAACGGGGAAATGACGCGGACGAATTCGCTGGCATCAGCTAGTAATTTATATAAATTTCTTCATAGTTTGTTTGGAGTTTGCTTGGGTTTTAAAATTATTATTTTTGTTGTTTACAGGTTTAGAGTACTTAAGCGCAGCGAGGAGTTTGCACCCTGAGTTGCATGCGGGCAGTACTCTCGCAAGCCAAGATTTTCAGCTTAGTTTAGAAGGTTGGTACCTACCGTTTAACAGCTACAGATACTTGATGTTAATCCTCATTTTTATTTTTATTTTTTTATATCTTACGGGTGAGCACTTCTTCTAGAGCACTGTAGTGGTACTGTGTGACATTGTGAAAATTTGAACTTTTACCTGAGGTAAATTTGTTAATTTAGATTTTTAATTTTGTTTTTTACATGTGGTTGTCTTCTATATTTTTTTTGTGTTTATTTGTGATGGATGCTATGATAGGGCATTTTCCACTATTTTTCACGCAGTAAGGGAGAAAAGAACTGGACACTTGCTGAGTTTCTTGCCGGTTCTTCTCAGTACAAGATCTCCCGCCCAGAGTAGACTTACGAACCGATGGCATAGTGACATTCATAAGAGCTACTTGTAGCCTAAACTGATTTTTTTTTTGATTTTTGAATTTCAATTTGAATTTGAATTCTCAATTTCATCTCACCTGATGTTAAGTGATGAAGGCCGAAGATGGAATAGCACTTCACCCGGAATCCTCAACTAGTGAGGCACTGGCTCTCTTATCTCTAGCTGTATGAAAACAACAATGCTACAAACATTGGTGTTATGGCGACATATTTAGATAAGATGGTGGTAGCTAGCCAGGCGGAGTAGGCGGCGGAGGTGGAGGCGGAGTACACAAACATGTATTCCCCCGCTGGGAATCGAACCCGGGACCTCTGGGTCTGAACCGGTGGTTTTAACCACTAGACCACAGAGGCTGTTGTAAACACCACAGATCCTCGAGTATCTAAAAAATGGAATATCTAGTCAGTACTCACTCACAGCTTTATAAGTAAAACTAGCTCCGTGTTTAAACCGTGTAACTTAAAATGTATAATTAAGTAGTTACTAACGGCACGTCATTAGAAGGCACCTTTTTAAAATGGAATATCATAAATGCAAATTGAAGTCTCCAAGTGCCGCATCTAGAGAAATTAAATAAAAATACGATTCAAGGTATAACATTTTGAACGCTTAAAGTGTATTATCCATAGACCTAAGATGCGCTACGCTATCTATGGTATTATCTAATCATTGACGAACTACTTGACATACCCCCTTATTCATAAAAACTATTTAAGCAGTAATCATTGTTTTGTCTCATTTTCTCAAGTTCAAAATGACGTTTGTGTGACGTTGACAAATCAATATTTATCTAAATAAGTGCATAAATAGTTTTTATGAATAAGGGGTATGTCAAGATTCAAATTTCTTACCTAAGGCTAGTCAGACGACTAGACGAATATAGACATATTCAAGTGATATTTTGTGAAAATATCGCGAAATCTAAATTAGAAACAATGTCTTGACAATTGTTTTCCACAATCATTCCAGGGTCAAGAATAGCGTCACCCACAAGACTCAGGTTATCAGGGGGAGCGATCGGTGCGTCTGCCAACCGCAAAAGGGCGGTATCGTGGAGCCCTTACTCCGCGGAGTCGTTAGATCTGGCAGCTGTGATCAGGGCGTCACCAGCCAGCCTAGCAGTGAGAGCACCATCAGCAGCTTCCACCGGGAGCTATGGTCACCTTAGTGCTGGTAAGTGTTTACGATACAATAAATATCATTGAATGTGCTTACATTTTTCTGGATCTGGTGGCTGTGATCAGTGCTTCACCAGCCTGTCTGGCAGTGAACGGGTTTAGTAGCACTTTAGTCCATTACTAAGGTAGACAGAGCTCCCAATGCCAGGAGTCCCATCGTCAGGAGCATTTAATAAATGCTGTGGCTGCTTTACTGATAAACGGATCGTCAGTAGTGGGGTGGAAAGATGCTCAGGTTGAAGGTGAGGACTCGTAGTTCAACCCCGGTAGTTCCGTTATACAACGAAGTGAACCCGTATCTAACACGAGAATCTAATATATAAAATTCTCGTGTCACAGTTTTCGTTGCCATACTCCTCCGAAACGGCTTGACCGATTTTGATGAAATTTTTTGTGCTTATCCGGTATCTATGAGAATCGGCCAACATCTATTTTTCATCCCCCTAAATGTTAAGGGTGGTCCACCCCTAAATTTTTTTTGATTTTTGAAATTTTTCCAATACAAAATGATTTGTTTGTAGTGTTGTCATGGAAACTGTCAAAGCGGTACGAAGTCCGCCGGGGGCAGCTAGTATTATATAGTTTTCTAAAGTTTACGCGAACACTACACATTGAAATGAAACAACTTTTACGGATCTACTCGCGTTTATTTTACACATTACTTTTAACTTTTTTTTTCAAGCATAGGCGCGAGAATAAGTCTGCAGTATGCGAACATTCCCTAGAGTGGATCAACCATTACATCAGATTTGATAAACCACAAATACTCGCTAGAGAACAATGATTCATCCCTAAGATGTTACGCGAGGCTATTGAAATTAAAAAAACATCCTAATTTCAATAGAGAAGATGGTTGGAATCTACCACCAGCCTGGGATCCCATCATACAAAATATTAAATCCCAGCCCTAACACCATACTGCCAGACCAAAAGATCTTTCTGCATAAAACGGAACGCACCTGATTAAATTTAAATGAGGGTATACAAGCTACTAACTAATTATGAGACGACCAACACCTCAGTGACCACGGACCGTGCAAAGGGTTTGAAACTTATATTAATATAAGTTTTCAAGATGTATGTATGTTTTTATCGCATTAATAATTGAATGTCCATACAAAGAAAATGCAATGCATTACAAATCCTAGTGCTCAAGGGAGACTAATTTTTCTAACTTTTTCAATTCCAGGAGCTATATCACCAGCGCTGTCCCTCTCGCACGCGTCTCTCGCTCAGCAGCTGCTGGCGCGGGGTAGCGTGGTCGGGGGGAGCGGGGTGCTCGCCGGCGGGGTGTTGATGGACCCCGCGCACCAGCAGGCTGCGGCAGCGGCGGCGCATCATGCGGCGCATGCGCACCTTGTCGCCGGTATTCATAGGTGAGGAGTGATAAGTAACTTGAGGATTGATAGGACATACTATTAGAAGAAGAAGAAGAAAAAGAAAAAAATATTAATTTTAACACAAACAAGAGACAATTACAAATAGAAGAAGTTACCAAATAAAGTAGTACACTTTTAAGTGATTCATCTGCCATCATAATCTGTTTTATTTATATCTGAAATCTTAGTCGGAATCGCTTGTGCATGGCAAGAGTACAGGCAATGGATTACTCAGTGAATATTTTAAACGTCCATCATTCAGCAGTCTTCAGCGAATTGTATGTACTCACGTAAGTCAAACCCAATTCTAGATTTAAAAGCAAGTGAATTGCATACACTACCAATAATATTACTAACAAACTTGTTACTAAAGCTATGGACTTCTCTGTCCGAAAATGTTATCATTATTTTTAAATGTTTTCTCTTACCTCAGATCTCACATATCCTCGCCGACGCAGCTCATAATGGGAGGCCCGGTGGACGTCAGACCGGGGCTCGGCCTCGACGGCACCCCCCCACAACACATGCAGCAGCCTCCTCAACAGCCTAAAGTCACCAGCATCATGGAAGCTGACAGGTAAGCACAATAAAATTTAGAATTCCAACTTTAGGCACAACTATTATTCCCACACAATATTTATCCACGAAGGACGGAAGACCCTATTTTTTGATAAATTCTTCACAATAATTTATTTTAAGTTTCATTTAACGTAATTCAATTTGTTTGAGGTGGTCGAATCACAAGATCTCTAATCACAGATGTGGTTAACCTGTTACAAATCCTCATAAAATCATATACGGTTTCCTACAGTGCATCAAACATCACTCAGAGGAAGTCGCCACCAAGCCTGATGCAGCGTGAGAACCACCACAGCAACAAACCACTGTCGGCCGCTGCAGAGAGCACAGTCCACGACGGTCTAGACTCCAAGGACGAGCCAGGAGACTTCATAGAAACTAATTGCCATTGGGTAAGTATTGAGGTGGTAAGCTATAACTTTGAAATAGTTCCCTGAGGACTAGCGCAGCAGGTAGTATGTTTCGTAAAATCCAACGTTAGATCAGCATAGTGCGAGATGATCGCCTACCTGAGTCATGTACAAATACTCGTACATGAACATCAGACTAAAACTGTCAGATTTCTTAAACAGGTTGATCGCCGCCGGGCCCAGACACAATAGAAATTCAATTGTTTGTGGGTCAAAGTTTAAGGTGTTAATAAATGTTCAATCTCAAATGATATGACTATGAGGTCTATTGAAGAAATTAGACAGTTTGTAGTATTCTTATCTGCAGGCGTGTGTACAAGCATTGGTAAATCTGCCAGTTTTGCATTGAGTACAACAAGGAGTGAGCTAGCTTGTAAGCTCCGGTTACTTAAGAACTTGTGTCCGTTTCAATCTTTAAACAGTACATAATTATGGGAAGGTTTGAACCTTGAAGATGTTTTCAAGCTTCTGGACTGGAAAGGACTCGGCATCAACGTCAACGGCGTATACATCATTCACCTTCGATTTGCTGACGATATAGTGGTCATGGCTGAGACCCCGGAAGACCTCGGCACAATGCTCGGTGACCTCAACAGAGTCTCTCATCAAGTGGGTCTTAAAGTGACAATGGAGAAGACGAAAGTTATGTCGAAGTCACGTGTCGTACCACTCCTCAGAAGGTTGGGGACTCTGCCCTTGAAGTTGTGGACGATTATGTTTACCTTTGACAAAAGGTCCAGCTAGGTAGGTCCAACTTCAGCAAAGAGGTAAATCGTCGAATCTAATGGCCTAATCGTAGCTTACTACGAAATATCTTTTCGTCCGCACTGCAGTGTTTCAAGACGAAAATCTTTGGCCAGTGTGTGTTGCCAGTGATGACATACGGAACTGAGACGTGGTCCCTCACTATGGACCTCATAAAAAGGCTCAAGGTCACTCAAAGAGCAATGGAGAGGGCTATGCTCGGGGTTTCTCTACGTGATCAAATCAGATATGAGGAGATCCGCAGAAGAACAAAGCTAACCGACATAGCCCGAAGAGTTGCTAAGCTCAAGTGGCAGTGGGCTGGGCACATTGCTCGCAGGACTGATGGCCGCTGGGGCGGAATAGTCCTTGAGTGGCGACCGCGTACCGGAGAGCGCAGTGTGGGCAAGCCTCCAACAAGGTGGACCGACGATCTAGTGAAGCTCGCGGGAAGCCGCTTGATGCAAGCAGCACAAAACCGGTCGTTGTGGAGATCCTTGGGGATCCTTTTTTGTCCAGCAGTGGACGTCTTTTGGCTGAGATGATGATCATGATGATGATGATGATTGAACTTAGTAGCAAGATGTTTTAAGACTGATGATGAAGTTAGCAGAGTGATAAGAGTAACTAAGAATAAATATCTTCGAAGCAATATGTTAAACATTGAAAGCGTGGCTATTTTAAACACTCAATGAAATACTAATTGTAAGTAATTTGTTTTAGGTTGACTGCAAGCTAGAATTCCCAACGCAAGACGACCTAGTGAAACATATAAACACAGACCACATACACGCCAGCAAGAAAGCGTTCGTCTGTCGCTGGGTAGGGTGCTCCAGAGACGAGAAACCCTTCAAGGCTCAGTACATGCTGGTCGTCCATATGAGGAGACATACTGGGGAGAAACCTCATAAGTGCACAGTAAGTAGTTTCTAATTCTTCTTGATCAGGAACAGCGTCAGCTATAGTGCAGGTAGCAGAGCATAAAGGACAGGTGAGCAGTTGTTGCAATGTCTGCGGGAAGGCTCCATACTTGCATTCATTTGTGTATGTGAGGAACCCCTATAAAGAGTAGGTGAGTATCTGTGATCAGCTGAATATTTCACTGAATTCATTTGAAATATTTAGCTCGGCAGTTGACTCCAACTCACCTGATGTTACGTGTAAACTGAAGTCCAAATGTGAAAACTGTCGTGGGCATACCACAAAATGAAATGGGACTCAAACTCTCGACGTTTTTACAGACTTTTAGAGAATGCATTTCGAATTAAACTATCAAGACATTGTTTTTCCCGTCAGCAATCTGCGGCAGTCGTTTTTATACAATAACATTGCCTGAATTTATGGAAACATCCATTAAAAATGTAACCACATTTGTTGTCATTAATGATATTATTATAGATTTAACTAACCTTAAGGCTTCCTGTACATGTGGTCCGGCCGTTGCGGCTCGGGCGTAAATAAAACGTATTTAATTTTTTACAGTTCGAAGGATGCTGTAAGGCCTACTCACGATTAGAAAACTTAAAGACCCATCTCCGAAGCCATACGGGAGAGAAGCCTTACACCTGCGAGTACCCTGGATGCGCTAAGGCATTCTCCAATGCCAGTGACCGGGCGAAACATCAGAACAGAACGCATAGTAATGAGGTACGATTTTTTTTATTATTATTCCTCCATGGGTAGGTAAGTCTTCATCTCGCCTGCTAAGTGATGGTAAGGCCGTAGGTGGAACTGCACTTTACCATTCATCCATATCTACCGAGGAGCTGACATCTGATATCTTATCTCTGATGGGACACAAGAATGCTACCGCTTGGTGATTGACTACTGTAGTTTGAGGCGTTTCCGACTTTAAAGGGGGGTTTTTTTTAAATTAAGTATACCAGTTTCACTCACATGTTTATAGAGTTAAGATTTGAATGACATTCACAATAAAATTCGAAAAAAAAACATAAAACACCCATTCTTTTCAATACAGAAACCTTACGTGTGCAAAGCGCCTGGCTGCACCAAGAGGTATACCGACCCTTCATCTCTTCGAAAGCATGTGAAGACCGTTCACGGCGCTGAATTCTACGCCAGTAAGAAACACAAAGGTAAGTTATTTAAAAGTACTAGTCTTATTTTCACCAATGATCCCTTTCCCAGGACGAGCCGAGGTCTCAGCCATAGATTCGTCTCCGGATTTGGGGATCAACAAAACAGTAATGAAACAAACAAACATTGAAATAAACACTCTTCTTGTGTTCTAAGCTTTGCCTACTGTATGATTTTAATTAATCGCCATTATGTTCCAAATGATTTCATTTATCCCCAATTATCACATAGTTTTAACCCCACTTTTATTTGCAGTAACATTATTGACTGGTATAACTTGTTATCCGTACGTAGAGAGAGCATGTGAGAAATTGAAACTCTGGCGGCACAAAATGCAATAAAGTGTTATGATGCCGATCTCACTAAGTTGTGCTAAATAAAGTGGCTTCAATCATGGTTATACCAAATATTATCTATCACGAGGGTAATCTAAAAGAGACTCTAAAACTCTTACTTTATCCAGGTTGCAGTCGTGGTGATGACTCTGCGGAATCAGGTGGTGGTGGGGCGGGTTCCTCACCACGCTCCGAAGAAGGGGGGGTGCCGATGGGGGTCAGAGGACATACGTCATCAGCTTCAGTCAAGAGTGAGAGCCCCGCGTCGCCGCTGCCGCACGGGCTCCACACTCCTGCGCATCAGGTGAGTTGAACAGCTGGAGTTGCCTGAAAACGATGCCTTTATTATTTTTTTTTTATATTAAGGGTAAGCACAGTGCCTTGATCTGACCTGATGTTAAGTGATGATAAGGCCAATGATGGAAGCGCACTTCACCCGGGATCCTCAACTAGTGAGGTACTGGCTATCTTATCTCTAGCTGCCGGAACACAACAATGCTACAAACATACAATTATAACATACAATTTATGATAAGAAAGAGGCAAATTAATCTGCCGGAATTTAATAGAATACAAATATTAATACCAGCGGGATGTGAATCTCACAGGTTTTATCTGTTGAAATTATCATGTTTTTGTTCATTAGTTGTTAACTTGTATAAGAAACGTATTGTTGCGTCAATTTTAAAGTACCAGACTGATTTACATACTCTTTGATTTACATATGTATGTAGAATACATATAGAAATAAATACCAAAAAATATATAAGTAAAGTCATCAACAAATGACACCACAGAACGAGAACTTTGCGGGTGGCACAATACATTAGCAGTGTCAATAGGAATAGTTTGTGTTGCAGTTGTCAGCACAATGCGGCGGGGAGTTGGACTTTGGTGGTTCTGGTCTTGGTGGGTTCAGCGACGAGAACGGCGTTCCGTACTTCAGGATAGATGGAGAGGTAAGCATAATGCTATGACTGGATTTTTTTAATTCTTTATGGGTAAGCTCTTGGCTTTCATCTCATCTGATCTGAAATGGCTGAAGGTGGAAACGCACTTCATCCGGAATCCATAACTACTGAGGCACAGGCTTTCTTATCTCTTTCTCTTCCTTTTCTCTCTATCTAACTCTTCTCTATTTTTTGTTTTACATGACGTTAACTTATGATGTAGGCAAGGAATAAGGCTGTATTCCCACAGGATCTCGAGATATGGGTGCCCGGCGGTCGTCAGTGTCTTTATTTTTTTTTATACAGGGTTTTTGGTAAAATGTGTGTAGTCCCAAACATAGTCATGCAACCAAGTATAACTAACACCGTAGTAACATGCAAAATCGTATTTAAGAAGATTTACTTTTCTATAAGAAACTAGAATTTATTAAATTACATTATTTTTGTTCAACCCTGACATGTTTTGACTTCCGTTTTGTTTGGATCATGAAGTTGACGAACAAGAACAATGTATCAGCTGGACCTAGGGTTGTCACTTTACAATTTTACTTAGTAACCAAAAACCTTAATATCTCAGGTACGTTTATAAATTTCCAAGGTTCTACGACCTGTGCCCTATCTGTCATATTCGGGATTATACAGGTATTACCAAACATCCTGTATACGTACCTTCTCTCATAATATTCTCGTAATAGCTACTTTTAAATCTACATTATATTTTGTCATCTTTCAGGTGGAACAAGAAGTGGTGGGTGAGGTGGGTCAGCTACCGCTGATGCTGCGAGCGATGGTGGCGATAGGCGAGCCGCGCGCGCACCACCACGCGCCACGCTTCCAGAACAAGATGGGGTTGGGTCGACTCATGCCACCAGCACACGCCAATGACATCGGAGGTAAGTTCTTTCTAGTTCGTTTTTTTATAACTTACGTGTAAGCACAGTGCCTTAATCTGGTGGTGATGGTGATGATGGTGAGGTGGAAGCGCATTTCACCCTAGATCCCCAACTATTGAGGCACTGGCTATCTTATGTCTAGCTGCCGGAACACAACAATGCTACAAACATTGATGTTATGGCGACATGTTACAGATAAGATAGTGGTAGCTAGCCAGGCGGACAAACAAACTCTACTACCAGTCAAACCGAGTACAAAAACATGTACCCTAAACTTAAAATCGAACCCGGGTCCTCTGAGTCTGAGACCGGTTGTCTTAACCATTATTATTGAAGCGAAACTGCCCACAACGATTGACAGTTCTGTGGATGGTTCCACAAACCATTCAGCTTACTCTTTAGGAATTGGGGGCTTTAAGAAATGAGCCTAATCTTTTCTCAAAGGCTTAGTAACGCATCTGCAACTCTTCTGATGTTTCGGGGGTCTATAATTACGCCATATATTGCTCTGAATTATTTTGAAGTACACACGCCTGCACATCAACCTGTCAAGTTTCCTCAATAGACTTTGAACTTTATGCCTTATTCATATGGTTGAAAATGTATTGAAGAAATTTGACAGTTTTGGATAGGTTGACGTGCAGGCGTCTGTACGTTCCAAGGCAGATTTACCTAATATTAAAAACAATCGTTTATGTAATTGTTTTCTTTTTATTACAGGCGGTATTCCTGGACGAATTGAAATGGGTAACACGAACGTGGCAGTGGATCTGAAAACTGGCGTACCTAACGCAAGGCGAGATTCGGGGATTTCGTCTGGAAGTAGCCTTTACAGTGCTAGGTAAGATAACAATCTTGTACACTGGTTCACGCCTTAACTGTAAAAAACTACTAGAATAATCTAATTTACAATAAATCACACAATCGGTAAAATATTATACAAAATAACTTAACTATTTGGAACCTGGAGGAGCTCGATGGCGTAGCGGTTAACATGCCCGGTTTACGAGTGCTGAGGTGATGGATCATTTATTTTTTTTTTTATTAATTAATTTAGACCCTGAAGATTTTTTTTTATTTCACAATCTTGCTCCAATGATTTCAAATGTTTTCTCATAATTTACCATCTCTCTGCAGGTCATCAGACATCTCCCGGAAAAGCAGTCAAGCTTCAATGGTATCTGGAGCTGTGGTTAACGGTAACGCCGGCCAGCGTTTAGTAACTCAGCATGCCGTCTACGACCAGCTCTCACCAGACAGCAGCCGGAGGTAATAAAATTAAAAAAGCAATTAAAAGCGTTTTAAGATGCTAAATAAATGCAAGAAGATGGTTTTAAGAAAAAGTAGACTGGACTGTAGACTTTTGTGAATATAATCTGGCTCGAAGGACTGTTTACCGCATTATGGTCCTTCGAGACAGATATGGTCGACCCTACAAAGACGCCTCAACACAATAAAGGTCGCTTTCTACCCAAATTACAGGAAACAGGACTATTTATTCTTATTGCTTAAGTTCAAACTTCTATTTCAGATCTAGTCAAATATCATGTGTGGGATATGCGCCAGCACCATCTTCCGCGCTAGCAGCGGTCCAAGCCGTCAGAACATCTCAAGGCAACCAGGTATTTATATGTCGTTTATCTAAATTACTCTAAATAGGTAACATAACATTCATAAAAATTTGGTCTGTGTCTTTAGAGTCCCACATAACCATCACAGTCACTTTGTGCGTCAATGGTATGTGTTCTCATACCAATTTTCTCCTCTATAAAATAATATTTGTATCTTTATTGGGCTCGTTTTAACATTGTAGCCACACACTATTACTCTTTCTATCTTATTTTTCTGTCATTCTCTAATTTGGATGCTTCGATTTCAGGCGGTTCTGCTACGAGGCGTAACCTGCTCTGAAGTGAGGGCTGAAGAGTTAGCCTTGGAACTGGACCCCAACATTCAAGTCAAGGAAGAGACCAGGAGGCTCTCTGAACAGTCTAACTTGAGCGACCCGGCTCAGGCCTACCAACCTTATCCTTGTGGCGCTGACGATGTGGTAAGTTTTTTTAATACGATAAAGTTTTGTTAAAATGTAATAGACCGCTTACTTGGCCCACGCCAGGCCATGCACATGCAATAGATGATATCTGATGTGCCGCGCACGTGTCCTGAACGTGCTCAGCAACAAGCTGGACAGCCCCCTTCTGCACTGGGTCCAAGTACTAGTGCGTGTGCCCGGAGCCCCAGAGGGCGGCAAATACCTAAATTAGTTAGTGTTGTTGTTTGTTTTCTTTTGTTTTTAGTACTTGTATTTACTAACATAGTTTTTTTAAGTCATTTGTGTATTGTTCGTATACTAACAATATTATGGGCAACAGTCTGAAATAAATAGATTATTTTTTATAAGTAAAAATATTTAGATTGATTTCTGGATATCACTGTTCGAATATAATACTGATAAAAATTCACTCTCTCATCATCATTATTTTGCATAAACTTGCTGAATATATGCTGTTTTTTAGATAACAATTACAATTGTTAATTATCTGTTCCCTACTTAGGGTAACGTCTCATTCCCCTTCAAGACGGAAGACGACCACGACACGGTGACCTACAAGGAGTCCCGGTCTAACTCCACCAACACCGTGGTCACCACTGCGCAGGTCCACCATCCTAACCAAGAAGTCAACTTGGAACAGGTTAGTCAAGTGAAAAAGAAACTATAAGGTAGGTAATATCTAAATGAGCTTGCGTTACGTGGAAGTGACCAAGGAATTTTAATTAATTACCATTTCTAATAATACAATACAATTAATATACATGGAACGTTCCCTGTGTGGTGCCGGGGATAACGAATTGCACCACCCCATTTCTTCCCGTGGGTGTCGTAAAAGGCGATTATGGGACCATTCCAGAGGATGGGCAGCAGCGTCTCTATGATTATTCTTACCTTATTGCGATCGCCAACCCTCCTCCCAAGCGTGGCGATTATGGCAAATTCCCCTCAAAATGATTTTATCCTTGAGGGAGGCCTTTGTGCAGCAGTGTACGTCTTTTTGGCTGAGATGAGATGAGATTTTTTTTTTTTTTTTTGGAGAGAGTTTGCTGATTGCCGCTGCGGCATTTTCAGCTTCACCGGGCTTTTTGGGGGCGGCGAGGAACGTAAAGGGTCCCTCAAGCCGTGTGAAACGAATCACCTTCAGAGGTTATCCAGAGGGAACGGCATCGCGCACAAGTGCGCGTCCCCGTGCCCTACTAGATTCTCCGAAGGGTTCGGATCGGATCGGGGAGCGGAGCAACCCGAGGGCGCCTCTAAAGGCACGGACCTCGGCTCGGGTTGACCGGGCCGTGGAGGAGGAGAGAACCGACCAGGTACATGTCTGTACCTGGTATAGAGCGTGTGTGAACCGGTTCTTCGTACCCTTGTTCTACGAGTACGGTGTCTTGGGCCTAAACTGGTGTGCATGTTTAGTGTATTCTGTAAATGTGTGCTGTCATTTAGAGGATCGGGCGGGGGGGCGTTCGCAACCGTTATGGGATCGTCGGGGTCATCTAGGACGTGCTTAGGACGCCTAGACATGAACCGTTTTGTTGGTGGAAGGCTTCCAACATTATAGTTGGCGGCCGCCACAACAAGCGGGTTAGGGTGGTGGGGGGCGTTATCAAAGTAACGTATGGAAACGTCCTTGATAAAGTCTTTGATAGTGGGAAGATCAAGATCGCGGTGGAGATCTACGTTGCGATAGTACCACGGGCAACCCGTGGCACCACGCATGAATCGGTTTTGCAGCGTTTGTAAACGATACAAATAGGAGGGCGCGCAGTGCGCGAAAACTACGCTAGCGTAAGTCATGACGGGGCGGATGCAAGCTTTGTAAATTGTCGTCTTATGTCTAAGAGACATTTTACTCCGCCTGCCTATAAGGTGGAATAATCGACCTAATATGAACGCGGCCCTGTTACGGACGATTTTAAGGTGAGGCGCAAACGTCATCCTTCTATCGAGGGTGACACCGAGATATTTCACCTGCTTTACCCAAGGGATAGCACGGTCAAATAAACGTATAGGAGGGCGACGATCGTCGTTACCTCGAGAAAAGAACACTGCGGCACTTTTCTCGGGGTTAACTTCAATCCGCCATTTGCGAAACCAAACGCCGAGGTTGTTGGCGGCCTTTTGGAGTCGGTTGGAAACCGCGACTTTATCTCTACCAGTGGAATATAGCGCGGTGTCATCCGCGAATAGAGCTAGCTCTACGCGTGGGGTCTTCGGAATATCGTTCGCGTAAAGCGCAAACAGGATTGGGGAGAGCACGGATCCCTGCGGAACACCGGCTCGAATGGGACGAGGGGCGGAGAGCGTTCCCTCGACGCGGAAGCGAAAGGAGCGATCCGACAAATAGTCTCGTAAGATGTGCACGAGTCTGTCTGGCACGCCAAATTGGTAAAGCTTATAAATTAAGCCGTTGTGCCAAACTTTGTCGAACGCTTTCGCAACGTCGAAGAAAAGAGCTCCGGTGCCCTTGGGACGGGCCCTTTTATTGAGGCCGGATAGAATATGCTCCGTGAGGCGGTGCAATTGATGGGTGCACGAGTGTTTGGGGCGAAACCCAAACTGCTCGTCTATGAGGATATTGTTAGAGGACACAAAGTCCTTTAAGCGGGATACTAGAACGCGTTCGTACAGTTTTCCCAGCGATTTGAGAAGACTGATGGGGCGATAACTAGAAGGGGCGTTACGCGGTTTACCGGGTTTATGGATACCTATGACAACCGCATCTTTCCACGCAGCGGGAAAGATTGCGTTTGACATGGCGCTATTGAAGATAGCTACTATTAAAAGGATAAGCTGAGCGGGTAAGATCTTAAGGATCTTATTTGAGATGCCGTCTGCCCCGGGGGCACTACGGGGTTTGAGTCGTCTAATGAGCGTTTGCACCTCATCCTCCGTAACAGGCGGGAGGGTTGCGGTTGGGGGGAGGGACGAGAGTCTATCTACTTCCCTATCGACCATGTCTACATGAGTAGACATACGCCTAGCACTCTCCCAGTCCTGAGGGACTGGGAGAGTGCTAGGCGAGCATTGAGACTCGAGACTGTCGGCGAGGCATTCGGCTTTCTCGTCGTCGTCAAAGGCGATCGAGTTGTCGGGTTTGTTGAGATGAGATGATACATGGAACGATGATAAATTTACTTATTTAAATGACTTAGCCATTATGTTACCTCATAATAAGCAGTGAAAACGAAGGAGGAAGTATCGTCTCCGTCGTGTCAAAATTAAATAACTAACGAATCCAAAGTTTTGAGATATTCTCATTTTTCTGTTATATTTTCATTAAAAATGGCGATAACTTTTTAAGGTGAAAATAATTTTACAGTCGGTCTTTTGATATGTTATACAAAACTTACCTTTATTAATTAAATTTTTAGCGATGATGTTCATCTGTATTATTTTAAATTAAAAAATAAAAAAGAAATTATTTAGTTTTGCCACAAACGTATTTTACAACCAAGTTGCAGTTAGAATGCTTTTGTATGTCACTTAGTAAGTTTTGCCGCAACCAAGACATAACAAATACGAATATTTCCAGTGAATAAGCATATATTATGTTTAATTTTGCTACACTTTTACTGATCTAAATTTTTATGTATTCATTTTATTAATGCAATTTTAGTCAAAAAGTCAAAAACATTTAAATAATACTGGAATGTAATTGTTTAATATGTTTATTCAACGCAAAATTTATGGGTATGGTTTCCACATAATTAAAATAAAATAATTGAAATTAACATCGAATTCGTGTAACATTGAAATTAAAACCAGCATTAAAGTGAATACAAAATAAAATAAAAAAATCAAAAACAATAAAATTGTACTGAGTAACCGAAGTAGGTAACTATTCCGATTCAAAATCTGACTCATGGACGTCTGGTTGAGCTGATGATGCAGGTAAACTTTTATACCACGCGTGTAGTTCATGGGCAATTATATTTTTCTGGCAATGCTTAAGCATTCTATGCCAAGGGTGGGAGATCGCCCACATCAACGCGCGGTATACTGGTGGACGGCGGAAATCGCGTCCCTCCGTGACAACAGTATATACGCGCGTAGGCTATACCAGAGGTGTCGCCGTCGGAGGCACACACCTGAGGAAGAAGAGGCCCTTCACAACAGCCTAAATGAAGCTAGAATTCAGAATTCAGATTATGCAGGCCAAGGCTGCGGCATGGGGGGAGTTCCTGGCCGACTTGGATAGGGACCCGTGGGGTCGACCGTACCGTGCCATAAGAAATCGGCTACGTAACTCGGCGCCTCATATTGAGTCGTTCCAGCCGGAACTGTTGACCCGAGTAGTGGAGGCTCTTTTCCCGAATAGGGTGTTTGTGGCAATGCCCTTTTTCACCCCGGAGTACGATGTTGACGAGGGTCTTAAAAGGCCGTCCGTTGGACTCCCCTTCTGCCTATCGCCCAACTGTCCTGCTTGTTGAGGCGGGTAAGCTGTTTGAGCGTGTGCTCGCTGCCCAAATCTTCAGGCATTAGGACGGTAAAGGGACTAACATCGAAGACTCCCAATTTGGCTTCAGATGGGGTAAGTAGGTCCACAGTGGACGCAATACTTACCCTAAAACACATGACCGAAGACGCGATCGAGGAAGGGGAGAGGGTGTTGGCGGTCTCATTGGACATAGCCAATGCTTCACCCTCCCCTTCAGTGTGATTATGCAGGCCCTGCAATATCATAGGGTTCCCCAATAGCTCCAAAGAGTCCTGCGAGACTACTTTGTAGACCGGTCCGTCCGATTCTTTGAGCCAGAAAGAGCGAGAGTAAGCTCGCGAAGAATGGTGTGCGGTGTTCCACAAGGGTCAGTCCTCGGGCCACTCTTGTGGAACCTAGGTTACAACTGCGTCCTGAGAGGGGAGTCCCTTCCCAGGTCGGGTCTCATTTGTTAAGCAGATGACATTTATTCAATTTATGTCACAACCGAAATTTGTAGCAGTGTTTCGCAGTGAGTTGTGGCAGAATTAAATAAAATTACTTATTGACTTTGTTTTGTATTGACGACGCAGTTTGCTATAGTTATTTAATTAATTTATAAGTTATTCAGTTTTTCCACGCAAATTCTACATAATTCTAGTTGTAATATATGGTCAATAGTTTCACTAAACTGAAGATATCTTTGCAGATATCATACATATCAGAGAGAGAGAGAGAGAGAGAGAGAGAGAGAGAGAGAGAAACATTTATTGGCCACACACACTAATATACATAAAAATAAAAACAAACAACAACAATAGGTCAATCAGGACCCCGCCTCAGCTTATGTTGTTGCGAACGAAGCGTGTCGCAACAACGCTGGTATTTTATCACACACATATCACAACGAGATAAAGACCAAAATATAGATAGGTAGGTAGGTTCTACTTTACAAAAAAAAATTTTTTTTTGCCATAAGTGTTATTTACTTAATTTTGATACGACGGGGACGGTATGTTTTACTCGAAATCCCCCTTTTATCAAGAACTAGCCAGTTAGCCATAATAATCTCTAATAGCCAGAAACTTGTAAACAAATAATTTAGGTAGTCATAAAATAGGCCTTTTCTTTCTCACACAAATCTACCTACATTTAATATTGTTTGTGTTACTTACAGGTCGCAGAAGGCGAAATGGTGGAGAACAAGCTGGTAATACCAGACGAAATGATGCAATATCTTAACCAATCCATATTGGCAAACGAATCGGTAGCACCAGCTAACACCGACTCCACCAATGCAGCTGAACCGGAAACCAACAAAGACAACGATGCTACAACCAAAGACAATGCATCTAGTGAAATTGACAACACCAACAATACCAGTGACAAAATTAGTGATGTAGCGACCAGTGACGATTCTCTACTCAAAAACCTAGGTGCCATAGGAAGTGATCTCAATATAAGTGATATTCCAGTCGATTTAAGGTCGTTAGATGTTAGCATGTCGGGTAACAGTGGCTCGCTTTTAGCTACAAAGTCACCGGACAATAAGAATCCATTGCAAGAGCAAGTGATACCTGAAGGCAATTCAGAAAAATGCGAACAAGACTTCCCTAAACAGGATTACTCTAAACCGCCGACATCTAACAACGCTAATAACAATCCCCTGCAGTCGTTACAAACAATGGCGGCGAATCAGACTGAACAGTCGAATCGGATGAGAGTCAATTCTTTACCTCAAAAGCAAAACGCGATAAGCCCAAAGACAATGGTTATGAGTCCTCAAAATGTTCTTAGTCCACAGAACATAGCTATGATGAGCCCACAAAGCCTTACTCACAGTACAGTAAGCCCACAAAGCGTCATGAGTCCTCATAACATACCTCACAGTGTTATGAGTCCCGCCAGTGTTTATAATGTTATGAGTCCTCAAAGTGTCATGAGCGTCATGTCACCTCAACACAATGCAATGAGTCCACAGAGCATGCAAAGTCTGATGAGCCCGCAAATGTCTAATCAAATGATGATGAGTCCTCGACACAATAACATTGGTAGTCCATTGTCTCAAAATATGGGTAATACAATGGTTAACATGGCGAGTCCTATGGCGCAAAATATTGCGAGTCCGATGAGCCATGGCATGCCCAGTCCTATGCATCCAGGCTTACAGAGTCCAATGTCTCAAGGTGTCCCAAGTCCAATGGTTCAAAACATGTCTAATATGCCAATGAACCAACCTTTACAAAACCAAATGGCCCAAAATCAAAATGTGATGAACATGAACCAGCCATCACCAATGCAGCAAATACCACCGAACTATATAAACAATCGTCAGAACTGCAATGCGAAGATGCCCAACAGAAACAATGCCCCCAATCAACAATATCAAAATCATAATTACAATCAAGCACCACCTTACCCTATGCAAAATCAACAAAACATGAACGCGAGAAGTCAAAATATGCAGCAATATCCAGTTATGCAGCAATACAATCAGCCTCAAATGCCTGTGATGCATCAGATGCCCCAAATGGCACAGAACCAACAAAACATGACTTACAATAACCAGATGATGAATTACCAGCAGCCCATATACCAAAACCAGAACAACCAGCTACATCCGATGCAGATGTCCAGGTCTTCGATGATGAGTGTAGACAATAGTGGTAATATGAGTAGGGGTGCGATGAATAGCTATTGTGAACAGCAAAATGTCCAATACCATCAAAGCATGCAGTATCCACAGCCACCTCCGTACAATTCTGTTGTGAATAATCCAGCAAACGTCATGGGTCCGCCTCCACCGAAGAACAATCATCAGTACAACCAAGCGATGATGAACAATAACCAATACTACAATCACCAGAGACCTTACAACCAATGGGATTACCCTGGCAACCAGTTTAACAAACACAACATGCAGAAAGGTGTCCAAAATTCAGTGAATATGTCGACTGGCAGTCAGAAGCCTAACGCTGCGAGACCGTCCATGAATTGCAACCAAATCGTGAAGAATGTCGGCGAGCAACAGACGGACTGTAGCATGAATAGTATGCGAGGTCAGAATAACCCTCAACCGAGTGAAGTGCAGGTGTGGGATATTTCACAGTCGCAGATTGAAGCAACGAATGGGAGAAAAAAGAATCAGAATAATATGCGACAGGAGACTTACCAGAGAACCTTAGAATATGTCGAGAACTGTGAAAATTGGAAGAGTTCCGAAATGGTGTCAAGCAGTACACACCCCCTACAAGGTGGCGACAACATGGTTGTGAATGATCTCCAGACATCTCTGTCTTCGTTCTATGAAGAGAATCAGTACCTGCAAATGATACAGTAGTATTGTTATACAGTAATGGTGCAGAAATAATGTTAAAGGTTGTAAAAAAATCTCTTTTAGAGACTGACTAATTTTAAAATTTATTTTAATTTAATATTGTCGTACGTTTTTTTAAGAACAATCATTGTGTCATATATTTTATTACAGTTGTAACAGTTTGTGAGTCTTATTGTTAAGACCATAGGGAATCGAATTGTAAAGCGTCTACATTTATTTTAATTGATATTGTCATACATTAACGTTTGAATCTTGTTATAAATGATACGCACAGTTTTTTTTTATTAACGATGATGTAAATATTGTTTTATCGTCTTCCACTTTAATTAAGTACAACTACTAGCATTTAACATTGAATGTAAAGAAACAGGTGCCTTCATGTACATACAATTGTACAGAATTATATTTTAAGGAAGACGTGTGACTATTAAAGAATTTGTAATAGTGCCTTTGATATTTTTAACAGATCAAGAGTAACTTTTATATGGGCGTGTTTTCTTATTCTAGTTGTTCCAGTAAGTCACTTATGAGATTATTAGAAATAGGTAGGGTAGATTTATAAAGGGAGAAACTGTACAATATTAACTTTTTTTTAGCATTTTTACAGTGTTGTTGAAGTATAGAATTAAGTGGAGTTTATAAGAATTATTTTTATGTCCTAAAAGTTAGTGTGTAAAATACTTAAAGCAATATATTATTATTATTTTTACAGTGAAAATAATGAAGACATTGAATCTCGTATTTAGTTTAATGATGAGATTACTAGTATTTAGGTACTTGTTAATTGTTTTTTATTTAAATGCAAATATTGATCAACGCACAAAATAAATGTAATAGTACGAGGAAATGTGTATTACGTAATAAATTATTTGTTTTTTTTTTAAACTGTTTGTAATAGAATGATTGTGAACAACTGTGACAATATTTTAATCAAATTATTCAAATAAATGAAATTACCTATCATGAAACTTGGTTTTTTTTTTTCAAAGACCGAACATAATTCTTAATCTCTCTTCTACTTTTCTTTACATTTAAGCTATTTCTTATCCATGTTCTGGGAATCTGTCCAAAGGCTATGCACGCTTTATACAGCCTGCAGAGATGGGGTCCCAGGATGGAGGCGCCGTGTTGTAGTAGAATGTTGTCAGGCACTGGCGCCTTAAACGGTTGGAAACTCCCTAGTGCCCATTTAACTGTACATTCATCTACTACCCTTTTCGATATTATCCAGTCGTATTTGGAGGTTCTTCCCTGCCGTTCCTTCCAGCTGATTGGATCATGATCGTCTTGGATGACTTTAGTGATCCACGAAATGTAGTCGCTAAAGTCATTTCTCGCTTTCGCTTGTTTGAACGCCTGTCGTGTAGCTCTTCTAATTCGAGGCAGTTCCGGGTTTCACCATGGTACCCTCCTTGCCACTGATTTCGTCTCTGAACAGTTATTTTGCCAGGCTTAAAGCATAAAGTTTAGTTTAGTTTAGTTTAGTGCTTCTGTAATTCTGTCCTTTTTGAAGCCCTCCCAGTTAGTGTTCCTGGGATCTTCCTACGCACAGTTTCAATGGTTTCTGTACCTAAAGCAATTAAAGTTATGATCGGAAAGGGAGACCTCATCCGACACATGCCAGTTTGTGATGTTCCTTACCGCTCTATTGTTAGCAATGGTTACGTCGATCACCTGTGCCGTGCGGGCGTTGAAGAAAGTAGGCTTGCTACCTTTATTAAGTAGTAATAATTGCATGGGTGAACTTACCAGATATTCCAGAAGTTTTTTCCCCCTTTCATTGGTGTCTGAGCTGCTCCCGATGACATGATGCGCATTCGCGTCGCAGCCGATGATGACATCTAAGTTTTCTCGGCTGCCGTAGTTTACCAGTACCCATATCTTTGGTGATACTGGGTCTGCCTTCTCGTAAGGGAGATAAGCTGATGATGAGATTACTGTTCGCTTAGTCCCCCCCCCCCTGCCCTGTGTGAATTCTGACAGCTGTCAGATCCCTGTAACAGAACTTGATTAAAGGTATTGCATGTAGGTCATTTCTGACATAGATGTAAGTCCTCATGTCATTAGTGGAACAGTTATAAAATAGAGTGCCAGGTAAGCCTTTTATTAGTCTCCCATAAAGATAGGGTTCCTGAATTAGGCAATATCAAATTTATTCATTTTAAGCTAGCGTCCCAGAAGGGCAGTCGCGGCCTTACAGTGGTGCAAATTAATCTGTACACACCTTAGTCCCGCCATTCCTATATTCTAGTGGTCGTCTTCCGAGCCAGGTTCCCCATCCGTTGTCGCCTGCGCGCCCAACGGGGGGGACCCTCCCAGAAGCAGCTCGTCTAGGGCGAGCTCCCCCACAACGTCTCAGATCTTGGGTAGAAGATATCAGCACATTTCATTAGTGTCATCTCCTCTCCAACATCTTCTACAGCCGAGCTCAGCCTACGTCGGCCAAGGACCAACAGGTAGGATCCCATCAGGATCCAGTACCTGCAGCCCCAATTGCTTGGCGGTGACGACGGGATGGATCCCATCAGGACCCCGCTCCCGTAGCCCTACCTTTTCACGGCCCTCCATAGGGGACTGCTGGGCTGGTGCTGTAGACTCCCCCTACCATGCAACGACCTTCCACCTGCTTAGTCCCCTCGCACAAAGGTAGACGAGTTGGGGCCCCTAAGGTTCCCAATCCCACCTGACCCTGGCATGGAGCCCGACTGCAGTAGATGCCGTGCCGGAGCACCCAACGCCACGCCCTTCCCTACACGGTTTTTACCTAGTTCGCTAAGCAGATTCAGTACCCGAAGGTGTCCGTCTCTACTTTGCTTCGGGGTGGTCCCCGCCTTGAACGCGCCTGCACCCATAGGGGCGCGGCGCGCTTTCATCCCTTATGGGACCTTAGTTTCGCTGCGTGCGCATAGCGGAGCTGAATTTTGGCAAATATTTTGCCCCCCCCTCCCCCCCAGATACAAGGGGCAGCCAGAGCCCGAAGGCCCAGGGAGGGATTCTCCGGCTCCACCGGTACCCTTCTGGGCAAATTTTGTTTTCAAAAATGTGCCATTTCTCTTTCGGTTACAATTTTGGAGTCGAGGTTGTCATCCCTCCGGGACAGGGGTAGAAAATAAGGAATGCGATAAAGAGTGAAATTATGTGGATGAGATCATGTGAAAAAGGGCAGGGTATTCGTGGTATTTAGGGGTCCGCCGTGCCGGGATATCACTGGTGGGTTAGCCCTCCTCTCTTCGCTACTGAGGTCGCAAGGTAGATTAGTGAGTTTGCGATGCTTATTACAAAAACACAAATGTTGAAAAAAATTCCACGAGCAGGATTTGAACCTGCACCCTTCTGACATACCGGGTCAGGTGCTCTTCCAATTGAGCTATCGTGGTTCTAACCAGCCCGCCGAAATTATTCAACACTATTACTTTTTTTACTTTGAAAGCCAAAGGCGCCAATTCAATGTCAACAACTACCGTCTTTAACATCTGATCATAATATTTTTACAAATACTAAAGATCAGTTAAGAAGTAGGCAAGCTATTTTATAAAATCCTGCTCGTGGAAATTTTTTCAACATTTGTGTTTTTGTAATTTGTTTCGCAACAAAATTTGCGTTAAAATTATATAAAACAAAACAAAAACATTTTATAAAATAGCTTGCCTACTTCTTAACTGATCTTTAGTATTTGTAAAAATATTATGATCAGATGTTAAAGACGGTAGTTGTTGACATTGAATTGGCGCCTTTGGCTTTCAAAGTAAAAAAAGTAATAGTGTTGAATAATTTCGGCGGGCTGGTTAGAACCACGATAGCTCAATTGGAAGAGCACCTGACCCGGTATGTCAGAAGGGTGCAGGTTCAAATCCTGCTCGTGGAAATTTTTTCAACATTTGTGTTTTTGTAATTTGTTTCGCAACAAAATTTGCGTTAAAATTATATAAAACAAAACAAAAACATTTTGCGATGCTTGCTTGGTGACCACAGCATTGCCCGGGGGTAGACGACTCACCGGTGAGGGGGTTCGTCGCCTGCCTGTACAGATGGTCGACAGGACAAGCGGCGACGAGGACGTGCGTAATAGGACTTGGCGGCAGACGCATATAGTTCAACATCGCACACTTGAGCATACATCAAACCACCCAACCTCCCCTAAAGCATAGTGTAGAATTAGAATAGTAGTAGTACTTACAAGATGGCGTTGATGAGCACAACTTAGTATGAATGGTTCCATTTTCGGGTATCACTGGTTTTCGTAATACCGTCTAAAATTATTAATTTCTTGGCTATCCGGAGCAAACAAAACATATCAAAACATATCCCCACGCAGCAGGAATTTCGTTGGCCGGCACCAACGCCATTATTGCGGCAATTCTTGCAATATTTCGCCCTTCCCTTGTGCGTAGTAATTCTTTGTTTCTGCATTTTTCCATACTCCTGCATTATAATGTCTACAACATTCTGTTATTTCTGCTTGGGGAAAAATTGATTTTACAGCATTAATTTGTGCAATTTCGTAATCACTCTTAAAATATTTGAACGATTAGGTATACCCAATTTTTGTTTTAATATGTTATAAAGACGTGTATATTTGTCTCTTGGGACTTATTAGGAAGCAAAGTATAAATTACTGGAACTATGTTCGTAGATTTTTTATTAGAATTAATGTCCAAATGCAAAACATATAACTGCTATTAGGGTGGCGGCGCTGACTTAAACGTACCGTCTGCGTAATAGGATCCAGGCTTCTTCAAAATCTTCTTTGCTAATCGTGTTGCAAACACCAAATTTTTTTCACTTTGGTCATTTTACAATTTTTTTTCCTAGAACTTCTGGTATAGTTATAGTTTCGGTACTAGAACGTTATAGCCGGTCTACATTCAAATAATACTTTCGTGTGCTATAATAATAATAATAATAAATAAATTGCGTTTATTTCAACCAACTTAGGATCATAGGTACATTAAATAATTCGGAATAAAATAATAAAAAAAATACTTAATAATAATATATAAAATAAGTGAAAATTACAACATAAAAATTACAGAATAATATAATGTGAATGAATGAATGAATAATTTAATATAATGTGCTATATAATGTGTCTGTAATTGATTTAAAGGTAGGAACTTGATAGTTTTCAAAATTGGGTATTATTTTGCTTAATTTTTCATAATTTTCTTCGTAAATTTGTTGTATTGGTCGAAAATCTTGACAGAAGAGCTTTATTTGAAACGTTGTATGTTCCCTTATTAAATTTTTAAATTCCATTGACTCATATGTATGCATAGATTTCTGTTTAATAATTTTCCTGTTTTATCTAAGGATAACGAAGCATTACATTCTCGTATATTGTGTGTTTCCACTGTTATTTGTTTTGCTTTTATTATATCTGTACTCACAGTGTACCTATAAGTGTTCTATGCCCCTTTTGATTAGTAACATATCAAATTTCATGATCCATCTTTGAACTCAAAATCACTAATGTTTCTCTTTATAAATATAACAGAAAAAATATAGCTTCGTCACAGTTAGTTTACACTTCGGTAGTTCATACTATGTGTCATGTGTCATCACATACATTTGTAAGTTTTTCGAAGTACCCTCACATTTTTTATAACACTAAGTATTGCCATCAAATATTTAACAATAATTTATTTTCAGTAATAGATCAAATAAATACCTCATAATTAATTTAATTTAATTTTCTAGACTTAACAGTCAGCCAGCCGGACGGTTTTAATCGATTACGTCGTCGAGACAATCGATCGATTACGCCACAGATACGGATTTTGTTGAGTGATCATTAATTTTTTTTTGATAGTTGAGCTTACTTGTCATTTTATTATGTACATACTTTTTAGTTTCGTTAACCTATGAATCATCATTGGCATGGCAAATAAATAATTATCTTATTTTATCTTATCACATTGGGAGAGGGCCATAACCTTCTACGCAGGCTCAATGCGGACGGGTGCACACTGTTTACGACAATGCTTAGTTAAGTAAGACACCGCAGAAACAGAAAATATCCTTTATTTGGAATAAAATACAATTTATAAAATAAGGACGCGCGTACGAGCTTAAATCACGTTGAAAGATGTCATTGTCCGGCAGTCGCCGGTGTCTTTGGTGTCACTGCGTCGTCCTTGCTCCCTTCCCCATTGCCGTCAGTATGCTTAACATCCTCCCCCCCCTTGGAAGCTGAGGTTCCAAGGAGCTCATGAGAATCTCCTGTGGGCAGAGCGCAAACTTTAGTTAATGCTCTCTTGAAGATGCCCTTGGACGTAGTAACGTCCACAACTCTGCAAACACCGTCAGTTCCATAATATAATTTATTGATGCGTCCTAGGATCCATTTCATCGGTGGAAGGTGCTCCTCTTTAATAACCACCATGTCTCCAACCTGTATGTTTCGCTTACAATTTTTCTGCCATTTCACGCGTTGTTGAAGTTCACACAGGAATTCTCGCGACCACCGCGTCCAGAAGTGCTGTCTCATGCGCTCCAGCTGCTGGTATCGGTTGATCGAAATCTTGGTTGTTGTTGGAGACGGTAATGACGATAAAGGACGCCCGATAAGGAAGTGCCCGGGTGTTAATGGAGTGAGATCAGATGCATCGGATGACAAAGGCGTTAATGGACGGGAATTTAATATTGCCTCAATTTGCACAAAAAGGGTGGCTAACTCCTCAAATGTTAAGTTTGTATTACCTGCTACACGCTTTAAATGGAACTTCGCAGATTTAACTCCAGCCTCCCAGATCCCGCCAAAGTTAGGAGCATATGCCGGACTGAATTTAAAGTCGATGCCTTCACACAAACCGAATTCAGTGACTGACTCGTTAGCGGCCCTAAGCATTCTCTTTAATTCGTTGTTTGCCCCTACGAAATTAGTTCCGTTGTCGCAGAATATTGTGCACGGCTTGCCGCGCCTAGAGATGAATCGATGTAAGCAAAGTATGAACGCGCTAGTGCTCAGTTCACTTACGACCTCCAAGTGCACAGCTTTGGTGGAAAAACATACAAAAAGACATAGGTAACATTTGCTTGCTCTTGCACCGCGGCCTTTGCGATTTAAAATAAAAAAAGGACCAGCAAAATCAGTACCACAGGTCTCAAACGGGGGAGCTGGGTTAACACGTGATTCAGGTAAGCTGCCCATTAGTGGTTGTATATTTTTCCCCTTTATTTTTGCGCACTGTATGCAATTATTAGTAATCTGATTAGCTAAAACTCTGCCGCCTGTAGGCCAAAAATCTTCACGTATCAAAGATAATAATTGTAAAGGTCCGCAATGCAAAAGACGACCGTGTTCATAGTTAAAAAGAAGTTTGGTAAAATAATGTTTGGAATCAATAATGATGGGATGTTTTTTATTATACGGAACTAATGCCTTTTGCAAACGTCCTCCAACACGTAACACACCATCACTATCTAAGAAAGGATTTAATGACAAAATTCTAGATTTACGATTCAGATATCCTAGGGTTTTTAAAGAATGAATTTCCTGTTTGAAGGATTCTTCCTGAGAAAGCTTAGCCAAAGCAAAAAAAGATTGTATTAACTCTTTGAGTGTCCACTTACCCTTCACTCTATTTTCCGTTCTACAATTATGTACGAAATGCTTTATATATGCCATAATTCTTTGCATTCGATTAAATTTTGAACATGTACGAAATAGAGTAAAATTAGAGGCTGGTTCGATTTGTACACTCAACGATACCTTTGTTTCAGGTAGTATGGTAAGCGTTGCATTATGTGTTGGCCATTCGTCCTCTGGCGTCGTCAGAAAAGGAGCTCCGTGCCACCACAATTTGTTATGTTTTAGATGTTGCGGTTTTTTTTACTCCACGAGAGACCAGATCAGCGGGATTACTATTGGTCGGTACATGTCGCCATTGATACTTGGAGGTAAGTTCACGAATCTCTTCTATCCGATTACTAACGAAAGCTTTTAATGTTTTTGGTTCAGAATTAAGCCATCCTAAAACTATAGTTGAATCGGTCCATAGAATACAACGCGAAACTTGAAGATACTTGGAACGTAACGAATGAACCACCTATGTAAGTAATCGAGCTCCCAACAAAGCACCCATCAGTTCTAAACGAGGTATTGTCAGTTCTGGCTTCAAAGGAGCCACTTTAGCTTTGGCACAAAAAAGATGAACGGTAACTTGTCCTAGATGATTGGTGGATTTTAGGTATAGACAAGCACCATAAGCCATCAGTGAGGCGTCGGTAAATGAATGCAATTCTACGTTAATTGGAGATTCACAAACGATGTGCCTTGGGATTTCTAAAGTAGACAAATGTTGTAAGTTATTGAGAAACTCCTGCCACTCAGTTTGTATGTTATCTGGGATAGGATCATCCCATCCATTTTTAAGTAGCCATAATTTTTGAAGTAGACCTTTAGGAATGATTGTTATAGGTGACAATAACCCAAGAGGATCAAACAATTTCGCTGAAGTTGAAAGAATATTCCGTTTAGTTACCTTAGGATCGGCTTCAAGCGTAGATGAAAACCGTAAAGTGTCTGTTTCAGGAGACCATTTTAGCCCCAACACAGTAGACTCTTTACAAAAATCTTGATTCTGGGATGTGATAGGGATATTACTAAAGATATCGGGTACATTTGTACGAAACTTTCGCAACAAAAAACAAGCATCCGACAATTTATTAACAACTCCTTTTATTATGGCTTGCAGGTTTTCCTTGCAGTTGGTACCGGTATTCAAATCATCGACATAGAAATCATGACGTAAGACGGTAGCTATGTCGGACGTACATTCTTTAGACAGTTCTAATATCATCTTGTACTCAAAAAAGGAGCCGAGGCAGTACCATAAGTAACTGTGTTAAGTTGTAATATTTGTAGTGGATCAGTTTCGGTGTCCCTCCAGATGATCAACTGTAGATGGCGCTGTGACTCATCCACTTCAATTTGACGGTACATTTTTTCAATGTCCCCAGTAACAACAAACGCATTTTGACGAAAACGTAGCAAAATTGAAAAAAGATCACCTGTACCACCGGCCCTATAAGCTGAATGTCATTAAACGATTTGCCGCTCGTGGTCTTACAGGAAGCCTCGAATACTACGCGCAAGCGTGTCGTCTCACTCGCATCACGTATTACGGCGTGATGGGGCAGATAATATCCGAATGAAGGACGATTGATTAGCGATAAATGGCCCAACTGGTGTATACTCTGAAAATCAAGATAAAATTTGTAATTTTTCTCAAAGTATTCACGACTCGCTGTCGAGATTTCGGGATATTGAAGAGTTACCTGCTATTGATAGGCAGAAGTTCTCGAAGGTTGAAGAGATCTGTGAATCTCACAAATGTTTACGACAATGCTTAGTTAAGTAAGACACCGCAGAAACAGAAAATATCCTTTATTTGGAATAAAATACAATTTATAAAAAAAGGACGCGCGTACGAGCTTAAATCACGTTGAAAGATGTCATTGTCCGGCAGTCGCCGGTGTCTTTGGTGTCACTGCGTCGTCCTAGCTCCCTTCCCCATTGCCGTCAGTATGCTTAACACACACTGTTAGAAAATAGGAGAGTTAAAAATGTGATATAAAATGATGTAGGCAGCTTTATTCAAGTATTTCTCGTAGTTACAAGCAAAGAATCACCTAATAGGTACTTATCTACTCGCGTTTATATATATATATTTGCATATTATCTTTATTTTGACGTTTCGAACCCTTTTGCAGGGTCTGCGGTCATCCCAATCATACTTTTTTTTGTAAGTTTATCGAAGTACCTTCACATTTTTTATAACACTAAGTATTGCCATCAAATATTTAACAATTATTTATTATTTATGTAATAGAACAAATAAATACCTCATAATTAGTAATTATCCTATATTTAATAATTTCGTTTCAGTGACGAAGACATTCATTGTTTGATTCAGTATAACTTCAATGTATGATTTTTTAAATGACCGATTCAAATTATTAGGGTGCTTTTTTTTTTTTTGGAGACATATTGCTGATTGCCGCTGCGGCATTTTCAGCTTCACCGGGCTTTTTTGGGGGCGGCGAGGAACGTAAAGGGTCCCTCAAGCCGTGTGAAACGAATCACCTTCAGAGGTTATCTAGAGGGAACGGCATCGCGCACAAGTGCGCGTCCCCGTGCCCTACTAGATTCTCCGAAGGGTTCGGATCGGATCGGGGAGCGGAGCAACCCGAGGGCGCCTCTAAAGGCACCGACCTCGGCTCGGGTTGACCGGGCCGTGGAGGAGGAGAGAACCGCCCAGGTACATGTCTGTACCTGGTGTAGAGCGAGTGTGAACCGGTTCTTCGTACCCTTGTTCTACGAGTACGGTGTCTTGGGCCTAAACTGGTGTGCATGTTTAGTGTATTCTGTAAATGTGTGCTGTCATTTAGAGGATCGGGCGGGGATTAGGGTGCTTCTTTATTTGTTAGCTTTATTTCCTTCCACAAAATTCCACGTTCTCGAGGTTTTGAAATAGCTATAGATCATCACCAGTTCATTCTATATCCCCGCTGCTGGGGCACGAGCCTTCCTTATTATGGTTGGAATCAGCACAGGGGAGACCGAGCCATAAAACACCACACAAACGGTAATTGGTTGTAGTTGACAACTGCTAATGCAGCCGAGACCTACGGTTTGACATGCCTTCCGAAGATGATACAACTTTTGGTCACCCATCCGATGACAGGCCCTTATGAAAGTTGCTTAACTTCGTTAATCGCAAAACCGACTGTGCCGTCAAGCTTCTCATCTCCTACAATGCTTACTGATCATTGATCAAGAAATGTCTTCAGCACGATGCTTACTACCAGCTGTTACAATGGTGCTCATAAACACCCATTAACTATTCATAAAGTCGGCTCATAATATATTTAAGTGAATAAAATAAATCTCTCGCAAGCATCTATTTAAATTCTTCAGTGGGTATTCTGATACATTCGTATGCCAAAGTCGCTAGTGCTGGTTGAAAAATATAATTGGGAGAATGACCGCTCTCATCCGCTGTCGTGCGTTTGAATTAATATTTTGCAACAACTCGCTATACTTTTGTGGTCGTTAATTTCCCTGTGATTTTGTGGTAAATTCTTATATCCATATCAACATTATAAAAGGGAACCTGTGCAGGACCACCATCATCACAATTACCAGCTCACTTTATGTCCCCACTGCTGGGGCACGAGCTATCCCTATGAATAGATAAAGAACAAACCATGAACCACCATGCGAGCCCAGTGCGGTGCGGTGGTTGTTAACGACTGCAGTACTGTACTGTGTATGCAGGCAGGACTAACGGCTTAATTAATAATTAATTATAAATAAATATTAATATTTGCATGCAAGCTTCGGAAGACACGTAAAGACGTTAGTCCCGGCTGTATTAGCAGTCGTTAACAACCACCAATCCGCACTGGGCCCGCGTGGTGATTTATGGCCCGTTCCACCTATCCATTCATAGGGAAGGCTCGTGAGCTGGTGATGACCTATAGCTATTTAACCTATCCAAGATATTGTTCATCCGAAACAGAACCTTTGCGAAATTTCAGTTTTGTAGGTTGGACCTACAAAACCTTGGGTTTGAGCTGGGCATTGATGAGTAGGACGTTGGGTGAGCCAGTAATTTTTATTGAATTGATTTGAAGCTCTAGTTTTGTATTGTGATACTGTTCTAGGGAGACGGTACATATTATAGAGCCATCGTTTAAAACTAATACTTCGTTAGAAAAAAATAATAATATAAGAGTACAAACTATGGTAGTAATCTATACTAATATTATAAAGAGGAAACCCCGCCTGACCCGCCTGCTCGTTTGCCTCCTTCTAATATATATAAAAAAAAGTCGGGACGGGCCGCCAGTAATTATATAATTTAATAAACTATACAAATATTTAAGGTGATTCTACTGCTCAAAGTATTTTTTTTTAGCAGTGGAGCAGAATGTGCGCAAGAAACTCTTTAATAGAAGAAGCTATATTAGAAGTAACGACATTTACAAAAAAAAGTATGTCGTTACGAAATTATACAATATTTAATTTGATACATTTACAATTGAAAACCTAGCTTGCTGATTCGGAAGTTTCATTATACAAAGAATTTTTACCTGTATAGAAAGCGAGAACATTACATTGCTCAAGCCAAAAGGCAACGGTTACTAAGAGTGATATTAACTTGGCAACTTTATCCAGTCATCCATCCAACTAGAGATAGCTCAATATTGTAAAAAAGGAAGATGACTATCTCATCTTTACTCTAGCTGCCGAAACAATGCTACAAATGTTGATGTTATGGCGACATATTTAGATAAGATGGTGGTAGCTAGCCAGGCGGACAAACAAAGCCTACGAACTAACCAAACCGAGTACACAAACATGTACCATCGAACCCGGGACCTCTAGGTCTGAGATCGGTGGTCTTAACCACTTGATCACAGAGACGGTTGAACATATACAAATACGGTTGATAAAAGGTCTCAAGATGGGGTTTAAATCACGATTTTATCCATTATTCGACTACAGTTGCTTTATTGTGTTTTAAACATCCTTTAAAGTTCAATATACGTACACACTGGATAGTCTTATTGCATCCTATCCCACTGTTTGTCACGACACATTTGTGCCGATATCAATAACTATTAAATCCGGTGGCGTTCACAGAAATAGCGGCGGCCGCTGTGTAAATTCTGCCCGGTTACGTCACAACGCAACCACCAAAATAAACACATTATTTCTGAATACGTTGCCAGTGAGACGCCGTTCGGAAATGAATTTAGTTGAATTTAGCAAAGTGCTAACGCTGAGAATTGTTGACGACTCGATATTCAGTCATTGCGCGAAAGATCACGATGGTTCGCTACTGGGAGATGGAAACCTCGACAGGCCCGACTAAGTAACGACATGATATTTTTTTTTTGTAAATGTTATTACTTCCATTAAAGCTGTGGAGTTTCGTGCGCCCATTCTTCTCCACAGCTAGAAAATAGACGTCCTGAATAGTCCTGGGTAGTAGGTAAAAAAAATTATGGACGATTCAAAAGCACTTTTCGTTAGTTTATTCGAATAAAAAATGTTGACTTTGACTTTTGACTTTTTCAGAGAAAACTCTAGGGCAGTTGCACTAAGTATTCGCCCAGTGTTTGTCGACAAAAAAAAGAACAGATTTTTATTAAAATTGTACGGTATAGAAGCAGGTGGTCTGTATTCAGTTACTGCTAAAGACCAAACACAGTTGTTGAAGAAGGAATGTTGATCACCGGTACCTGTCGAACATTGGTGCTACTACTCAGGAACTAAGATATTTTTTTTAATCAATTAAAAATAAAAAATAAAAAATAAAAGCTTATAAAACTGAGAGATTTGTCTGTAATTTAATTAGATTACTGACTGTTGCAGATATGCCAAATAACATGGGCACCCTGTTTTTGGCGTATGTGTGGCAGTCAGTCTTAGGTCTTAGGTCTCAGTCAGCTCTTAGGTTTGATTGCTTGTAATCAGATTGTCTAATGGCAAATAAAATTTACTGGAGTATATCAGGGCAACCACTGGATTTGAGAACCACAAAACCGGTTTTTGTGGAGATACGGGGGCCTTTGTCCTGCAGTGGACGTCCTTTGGCTGAGATTATGATAGACTTTATGGCATTTTCTACTGTATAAAAGGAGGTATTACCACCTTTTAAATATCCCTAAAGGCCATCAACGCATCTGCGACTCATCTGGTGTTGCATTGTTGTTTTAACTAAGATAGCCAGTTGCTCAATAATATAGGATTTCGGGCGAAGTCCGCTTTCACCTTCGGTGTTATCGTCACTTGTTACTACGTCATTGCTGGATAAAAATAGAAGTTTTTAAGACTTCAGTGATGCAATTCAAAGATTCAAAGTAGTAATGAAAACAGACTCCAAGCCTAGCGCGCTTTCACCACATCATTACAAAAACACAAATGTTGAAAAAATATTTCCACAAGCAGCATTTGAACCTGCACCCTTCTGACATACCGGGTCGGGTGCTCTTCCAATTGAGCTATCGTGGTTCTAACCAGCCCGCCGAAATTATTCAACACTATTTACTTTTTTACTTTGAAAGCCAAAGCGCCTATTCAATGTCAACAACTACCGTCATTAACATCTGATCATAATATTTATTGTGTTTCGCAACAAAATTTGCGTTAAAATTATACAAACAAATCAAAAACACAATCATCATGTAAGGTAAGAGAATAATAATACTAGCTTTTGATCGCGGCTTTGCTCACATGGGCTACACGACTTGTAATTGTCTAAAAAAACAAATAAACATATTGCACCATCTTAAAGAGAATAGGCTATATAAACCACCTAAGGGCGCACGAACGCCAACAACTGAGGAATGTAAGACAGTCACCGTAGACGAAATCGGCTAGGAGGAGAAGTATAGTAGTAATAGGTATGATGACAGTAACCAAAAGTCACTAAAATCATGTGTTTTTTTTTCTTTTTGGCTTCGCGCGATTAGCACATTTAGCCAGTGTCGAAGTAATTTTTCTTAGAAGTAATACATAAATATACAATATTTCCTTCTAGTATGATGATGATAAATGATAATAGAAATGAGAAGGTGAGAAATGATATACCCCCCAACCCCTCGAGTATCTCAGTAAAGATGTGGGGCTTGAGAGAATTTAAAAGTGACGTTGCACTGTTTTGTTTCATTTGTCAACACACATGCACACTCACGAACACTTAACGGTTAATCCACCATTATATCACATTAATATTCGACATAACACAATTTTTTGAAAATAAAGCAAAACCGCAGTCATGACTCATCACTTTCCCGCCAAGAAGCCCAAATAATAGATTATTAAATAAATATTTATTTTCATATTCAGCAACACCAATCAGATCGAATTACGTCATCTCTATGTACACACGCCTGCAGATCAACCTATCCAAAACTGACAATTTTCTTCAATACATAGTCAACCATATATTATAAAGCTCAAAGTATATTGAGGAAATTTGACAATTTGTGGTAGGTTGATGTGCAGGCGTGTGTACGCCGATGGAAATGTCACTTTATTTCATACGAACTTCGACTATCCCGCGCTGTTTTATTGTGTTTACCTGCGTTTATAGTGTATTTCGTGGCTCCTAGCGACAAGTTCTCTAGTTTAGTGTTTTTGAAAGAAAAATCTAGTAATAGAACAAGTATTTACCCAAAGCAAATAGCTCTAAATAATTATAAAATTTATAAAATACAGCGAAAAAATTAAACGCCCACCTGACCCAGCCAGGAATCGAATTTGGGTCTTCCGCAATCCGGGCGGCTGCACTGACCGCTATGCTACCGGGAAGGCTGACGTAAGCGCTAAATTTCGTCACTGCTTTTTAATATTTTTTGAGTGCTATATAGTGGCACAGTGCGCCATCTATCCAACAGTTATTGCAACCGATGGCTATGCAGATTCATCTTTGCAGATGAATACCACAAATTTTATAACAAACGCTATAGTTAATTTTTACTTTTTATTTTTTAAATGCTTGCTGCACTGAAGCTTAAATAAATATTTAAAAAATTTATAAAATACAGTGAGCGTTTTAGCGCGAATTTGATTTCACTTGATTTACCTACAGTCCATATTTTATCTAATAAGTTTCAGCGGTTTAAGCTCGGCGATGATGAATCAGTCAGTCAGGACAAGTCATTTTATGTCTTATGTAGATATTAAATATGTTATTCGAGTAAGACTATAAAGAATTAGCTCTTAAGAATGTCATTATGCGTTATATTATCGGTTCTTAAGTCTTCAAGGCTAGTATTGAGATGAATCAGCAAGAAGCTCAACAAGACATTCCTAGTTAAGTCACTTTTCATTAGCCGTATTTTATTTGAGATTTCACTCCGATTGTATCATATATACTAATTTGTGTGGTGCGATCAAAATAGCGGTCTATTCTTGCGCTAGAACGTTTACAAAGTCTGGCGATAGTTTAATGCCATTTCATTTATAATTATATTCTGTTCGTTTAACATTCACAGACATTCGAGCTGGCATCGACAACGTTCCTTCTAGTTCATCTCAAAACTCGAACAGAGTTTTGTTTAGGCTGTAACCTGGATTCTGGCTTGAGTTCCTAGATTCCATTTAAATTCTGCCTTATGTTTTCATATCCCCAGGGTTTAGTAGGCATGCCTCTCCCTCTTACCCAGGTAGCTCTTGCGATGGGAAAGGGTGAAGGGAGAGCCACCACATAATCGTGCTACCCCTCTTGTGACCGATATCCATGAAGAGGATTCGCTGGGTAAAAGAAACTTGTATATCTTGATGAAACGATTGATGATTGATGATTACTCCACAGGAACATTGGGTCATAAACCACCACGCGGGCCCAGTGCCGTGCGGTGGTTGATACCGATTGCTAATGCAGCCGGTACCAACGGTTTTACGTGCCTTCCGAAGCACGTAGGAGCGCGATATGATAAACTTTGGGTCACCAATCCGGCCTTTGCGGAAGTTTCTTAACTGAAGACTGAGCGCGAGACAGGCGCCATAGAGGAGGAGCTCTATCAAATCATAGAGAATGGATAGACAAAAAATAGCGCGTCGCATTATTAATACGTTGGGTGTAGTATTGAAATACATTTTCATCTGTAACTGAGCACGTGAGCACCTGTAAGCGTAACCTTTGGCTAAATATAGCGGGGACCAAAATACTTGGCCAATTAATAGGAGCACAACAGACTTAAGCGGTTGGCATCGTCGCCCGCTGGACAAAACTTCAAAACAATATGATTTGAGAATAAGAAGAGTAAGAAGACAAATTGTTCATCTAGTACATACAGAATAGAAAGGATAAAATAATTGGGTACCAAAAAGGTCCCGGCTCGCGGCAGAACACCCAGACCCCGATTTAAACGCTGTTTAAAAATTTATCTTTTACATTCATCATCATTATCATCAAGGGTTAAATAGCATGACTAGTGTGCCTGACCGCCCCAAGGGTGGAGGAGGGTATACTCTCTACAATCTCAGTGACCCTTGGTGGATCTTGGCCTCCGTCACAACAAGACGCCAATCTTCCCTACTTTTAACCCTCATAGACCACTGGTCGACCTGGAGCCCTTGTAGGTCTGACGACGGGTTTTTAACCTAGTTTTAAATATGTATAACATACAGAAGACATGAAGGTTGCCTGGAAGATTTTTTTCTTTTGCCGTAATTTTTGCTATTTCTTGTTTTTCTACGTCGTTAAATTTTGATGACATTTTTTTTTATTGCTATGTTTCGATTCTTGTAATCTTTATAAACGCGGGTAGTTTATCAAAAAACATGACGTTTTTCATTTGTCATGGATCAGTCGACCGATTTAAATACACATTACGATGCGCGAGTGTTTACAGCTCCTATTGCTATTGACGACCTATTTCGTCGAATGGAGTGAGTGCCACTATATATGTATAGCAGACGCAAATATATAATTATACTGTACCTACCATACCGTGACTAACAAAGCGCCTAGTGTGAGTTACATTCGCCATTCGAGCACCAAGAATAAGAATTGGTAATGCATTGAAGAATTTGAAGAATAAAAGAATCCAACCATCGGTTGCAACGACCGTTGGATACATGGCACTGTGCCGCTATTAGCACTCAAAAATTAAAAAGCAGTGACGAAATTCAGCGCTTACGCCAGCCTTCCCGGTAGCATAGCGGTCAGTGCAGCCGCCCGGATTGCGGAAGACCCAGGTTCGGTTCCTGGCTGGGTCGGGTGGGCGTTTAATTTTTTCACTGTATTTTATAAACTTTATAAATATTTAATTTAGCTTCAGTGCAGCAATTAGCACTTGAAAATAATAAGTAAAAAATAAAAGAATTAAGATTTTGCCAAAAACAAATTCTCGTTTTTGTTTACGTGATAGAATGGCAAATATAACTCGCAGTCACCCATATCAATAGGAAGGCCAAAGGGAGAGATTACCTTACAGTGAAAGTATACAAGGTATGGATCATGCTTATTGTTATTCCATTTTGGGTAAACGCGTGGCATTCATCTAACTTAATGCTAAGTATCTTATCTTATCTGAGTGGGCCAGCTGAGGCTTCCCTCTCCTAGTACCACTTCGACCCATCGTGATCTTTTTTTGTGCAATCCCATCCTTTCACTCTTCTTCCTCTGTAAAGATTGATGCCTCAAGTTTGGCATCGTCTTTGAGAGCGAAGAGTCTGAAGTCTTCTGGTTTCGGATGGGCCGATCTCAGGTGTCCCTGAAAATGCCGTCAGAGGCAATCAGCATACCTTCTCCAAAAAAAAAATAGAAAAGCACGCAGAGAGGCCTATGTCCAGCAGTGGACTAAATAGGCTGATGCTAATGACGATGATCTTCTTCCAGGCACTATAATAATATAATTCTTATACATAAGGTAATTATAAATGCAACAATGCTCGTTTGTTTTGTAGTGCCGGTTTTCAACATCTAAAATACATAGGCTCTAAACTAATTATCCGATAGACAAAACCGTTTAATATTAATATGCAACATTAAGCGTTAGGTATTATTTTGCGCCCGATTTAAATGAACGATCAATTATACAGATCCTCGGGCATGGCTCTTGCCAACATTAGAGTCGACAATATCTTTTTGTGATTTACTAAATACTGTACACGTTTTCTTGGGAACCGGTTTATTTTTGTATATGGAGACTTTCTCTAGTTACAATTATGTATGTTTAAAATAATTTATTTTTATTCTGTACGTACTTGTAAGGTGCTTATAAAGCTGCTTCCACACTACTATCGTGTCACACACTGTAATTTTACAGTTACTATATTTTTGCTGCATAAACTATTGTATAAACACAATTAAAAAAACCCGTACCTCAAATTACAGAATTTTAGCTTGAGACCACTAACCTGAGTTGTGCGAGATTTTTAGATAGGCTGTCTAAGACTTTTTAGATACGCTCTCTGAGACTTTTTAGATAGGCTATCTGAGAGTTTTCAGATAGGTCATCTAAGACTTATCAGACTCATTAGAAAGGCTACCTGGAAATATTTAGATACGTTATCTTAGACTTACGCTGAGACTTACGGATAGGCAAATTGAGACATTTCAGCCTTTTTAAATACGCTTTCTGAGGCTTTATATACTTATCAGATAATTTATGCAGATCCTCGGGCATAGCCAAGAGCTATTTGTGACCTAGTTGTGATTGCCACAACAACAATCTTAACAATATCAGCCTAAAACAAAAAAGAGTCGGTTATCCGCGTGTGAACTGTGATATCCTTGGTGACGTAAGCATCCATGAGCTATTGTAGCCACTATTCATCATGCTGGCCTGATGCTAGTTTTCCGGACCAGACTAGAAAAAAAAAGATTTTGTTATAAAGTAGCTTTTGCCATCCCTGTTAGAAATAAAATAGCATTTTGATAGTAAAATAACTTAACGAGTAATTTGCTTTGCTGCAGAATAAATTGAGCAGATCTAATGTCCCGTACATTTTGTGCGCAACAGCAGTTTATGGCTTCATATAAATTCGTTTGATTCAAGAATAGTATTTTACGATTATGACATAAAATTCGCAAGCAAAAGCAATGCAATCAAGACTGCCTGTTCACAAGAAGGCAGACAAAAGAGTCAGTCAAAAAAGACGTAGACGTCAAATCATAAAATTAACATAAACTTATTGATAGTATTGAAATTAATTTATGTTTATCCTGTCTGTGGGCTCTCTTACATCGGGCAAACAAAGAGGAGTGTAGGAACCTGCGTTATGGAACGCATAGCCGACGTCAAGCATAGGCGCGATCTGTCTGCAGTATTTCATAGAGGGACCCTACCATTACATCAGATCTGATAAACCTCAAATACTCGCTAGATAACAACGATTCATCCCTAGGATGAAACGCAAAGCTATTGAAATTTAAAAAAACATCCTAATTTTAATAGAAAAGATGGTTGGAATCCACAAGCCTTGGATCCCATCATACAAAACATTAAATCCCATAGCCCCAACACCATACTGCCAGACCAAAAGATACTGTAAGCTCTTTCTGCGTAAAACGGAATGCACATGACTAAATAATAATGAGGGTATACAAGCTACCAACTAATTATGAGACGGCCAACACCTAAGTCTCCCTGTGACTCTGTGCCACTCTCAGAATTCCGGCTGCATGCTGCAACTGCATGTGCTGCAACTGCATGCAGCTACGTGCTCTTGGCCGTTACAGTTGGCAGCTCGGTTCGGAATAGCACCTTTAGAGAGCATCATCATCAATACAGCATTAGGGCAAGTTATGACAAAAAAACAATTTGAAGCGTTCTACAGTAAAATTTAGATAATTACATTTATGACTTTAAATAACTATGTGTGCGAAGCGTTTCTTATGAAACTTATTGCTTCATCATCATCAGATCATTTTATTTCCCCACTTCTGGGGCACGAGCCTTCTCTATGGATGGATAGGGAGAAGAGGCCATTAACCACCACGCGGGCCCATTGCGGATTGGTGGTTGTTTAACGACTGCTAATGCAGCCGGGACCAACGGCTTAACGTGCCTTCCGAAGCACGGAGGAGCTCGATATAATAAATTTTTGGTCACCCATCCGATGACTGGCCTTTGCAAAAGTTGCTTAACCTCAGCACTCGCAGACCGGGCGCGTTAACCACTGCGCCATCGAGCTCCTCAAAGTAAATATAAATCAATATATTTATTAGTATAACTAAGCGTAACCTGGAGGTAGAATATAATACAACTTTGATAAACCCGCCCATGGTGGTCTAGTAAAAAATAATCCAATAACATGTAAACAAGATTTTTGAACCATTTCATCAACAGCTGCTGGACATAGGCTTCTCCATTGAGCACGATCCGCGGTTACCCTCATCCAGTTCTTGCCAGCCAACTTATGTACCATTAAGCTTTCATTATTTGAACGTTTTATTTAAAGTATTTTACAGAAACCTCTCGTCTTAATTCTGGAAGCCCTGCGTGGCGTTGACGGCAGCATTCAATGTCACACACACGTACCAAATATACAATCTGGGTCACCACGAACAGGCCGATGGAGTGGCGCGACTTGTGAGAGACATCGCAGGTGCTAGCTGCCAGGTTTCACAATAAACTTCAGAGAACCTTTTCGAAGTCAGTAAATAGTTTCGGTTCCGTCAAGGTTAGCTTCAGAGATAGATTAGTTTTAGGTTTTTTTAAATGTTTGTGATTGAGTGGCAAATCGCTTGGATGATATCCGGAGGTCCTGCGTTCTATTAAAAAAACGGGTCAAGTGGTGTTCCTTATGTTTCACAGCTTTATTCAACATATACCTATTTACAAAAACACAAATGTTGAAAAAAATTTCACGAGCAGAATTTGCGTTAAAAATTATTTCAACGAAACAAAAACATTTTATATACCTATTTATTTTTATTTTTTTATGTTTGCATTCACTATGCTAATGTACAACAAGATAATTTTTTTACGACAAAAAATCAACCTAGCTCAGGAAGCTCGAGTGGGAATCGAACCCACGACTCTTGGATTACCGGTCCAATGCTTTGACCGCTGAGCTACCGAGACCCCAGAAGACTCGTTGAATTCTTTTAGTACTTTGTGATTTACACTGCCAGCTATTTCTCTCTCATTTATATAATTCTCTGATCATTAAGGCAGCTGTCCCACCGCCCGGCGAGTAAGCAACGAACTATCGACTATTTTCTCGCTCAAGAGACGCACAAAAGATATAGATCCTGTTTCAATAAAAGAGATGCATCGCTGAGCGATACTCGCTTGGCGGTCAGATCACTCGCCGAGCGACCAACCAGTGGTCATTTCTACCTAGAGTGTGGATCAGAGTGCTAGGGATAGCTAACCAAATATACCAAATGTCAAAAATTAATCAACCAGTTTTAGAATAAACGGTGATCAATTAGATTTAGTAGATTCTACAGTCTTTTTAGGCATAACCCTTGACTCAAAGCTTCAATGGAATCCTCATATATCGAAATTGGCCGGTAAACTCAGTTCTGCTGCTTATGCCATTAGAAAAATTAGGCAGTTAACAGACGTTGGAACTGCTAGAACAGTTTATTTTAGTTATTTTCATAGTGTCATGTCGTATAGCGTCCTATGTGGGGAACAGCGGCTGATATTGAAACTATATTAATTTTACAGAAACGAGCAATAAGAACAATCTATAAACTAAGATCATGAACTTTCTAGAAATCTTTTTAAGGAGATTGGTGTCCTGACAATTGCATCTCTAAATATTTATAATTGTATAGTTTTTGTACGTTGCAATATTAACTCCTTTACTAAACATGGTGACGTACACAATTTCAATACTAGAAATAAGATTTGTAATGCCACTGTTCAGGTTACAGAAGGTTCTTGGTTCTTTCTTGGGGCATGGTATACACTATTACAATAAAATATCAAGTACTGTACTAGATTTAACTTTAGATAAGTTTAAAAAACATGTGAAGTCTTTATTACTCATTAAAGGTTATTAGTCAAAGAATATTTAGATGATAAAACAGCCTGGTTATAATAAAAAACACATTGTACTATATTTGATTGAATCAATATAATAAAAATAATTTATATAATTTTTATACTGATATGATAGCCTTTATCGGCAGCAGTGTCCTACAGGTAACAAATAGCGTTGCGTTAAATAGATCATTAAGTTTTTATTTAGAGTATCTTGAGTGTGTCATGCTCTCTTTATTGTCTCTGCGGTGGTGACGTGCGAAGCGATGGCTGATTCATATGTCATACTCGTGAACGGGTGCCGCCTGTGGAGGCTGGTCTGCTCTTGCATACTTATCTTATTTTTAGTATTATTCATTAAAGTTTGACTTTGTTTATCTTAAAAAAAAACTTTTACTAGAGTACTGTAGTGGTACTGTATGACATTGTGGAAATTGAAACTTTTACCTGATGTAAATTTGTTAACTTAGGTTTTTTATTTTGTTTTTTTTTTACATGTTATGGTTGTCTTCTATATTTTTTTTTGTTTATTTGTAATGGAAAGTGTCCTGCTATGATAGTTTTCCAATATTATTGACGCTGTAAGGGAGAAAAGAGCTGGACACTTGCTGAGTTTCTTGCCGGTTCTTCTCAGCACAAAATCTAAAGACCGATTTAAAAAATTCTTTCACCATTACAATGCTACATTAGCGCTGAGTAACATAGTCTATATTAAAAAAATGTCCACCCGTGCGAAGAAGGGGCGGGCCGCTAATAATTAATATTTTGCATCCAAATTCTTCTTTTCAAAATATTCCTTTTTTCTTCCGTTTTTTCAGAACTGCCGCTTCTACTAAACGAACGCTTTCCCAAAACGAGTAACTCTGCTCAAACGGAAGCTCCGGCCACAGTAAAAGTTTATGTAGACTGAGTTGATGAATAATGATTTTTGATTGTTTGTTTGTACTAAACAAATGCTATTATAACATACATCATCGTCGTCGTCTGAACTAGACAACAATGATAGTTCAAATAATTGTTCTGAATTCATTATGTATGCTAGCTATCCCTAGCACTCAGATCCACGCTCTAGGTAAAAATGACCACTGGTTGGTCGCTTGGCGAGTGATCTGACCGCATCGCTCAGCGGCAAACTTGTAGTAATAGTAGCGAATACTCGCCGGCAGTGTGAACAGTCAGCGATTGATCGCTGACTGTTCTGACTGCCGAGAAAAGAGATGCATATATTAATAGTCAACTATTGACACAGGATCTATATATCTATTGTACGTTTCTTGATCGAGAAAACAGTCGATAGTTCGTCGCTTACTCGCCGGCCGGCGTCGGTGGGACAGCTGTCTTATACTCTAGTAATTATAATTTAACGCACTTACACAGTATCTTGAGAAAAAACTCGAAGCTATGTCAGAATAACAGCTTTGGTTATTGTAATAGCAGAAAAGAGGATGGAATGGAATAAATACATAATACCATCTTCACACCGATGCAAGATGACAGAAAAAATAGAGCATACGTCATTTGATCACAGCAAATGTCACGTCAAAATTCGAGCAAGTGATTATTAACTGAAAAAAACTATTAAAATCTAACAAAAAAAAAGAGGAAATCATGCTAACAATATGAGGAGCCGCTTATACAATTAACATGCTAAGTGTCAGAGGTTTGTTGATGGTGATGTTGAGAAGCGCGTTCATTGTCGCCTTCTTTAGCATCCCGGACCCGGTGGTGGCTTTCACAGGTCTCAAGAACTGGTCGCGAAGAGCGCTCTACCACAAAGTAGACCTCTGCACACAATCCTGTTACAGCCAGATCATCCCTGGCCTCTACTTGAGCAATGCCCGGGCCGCTGGAGACCTGTCTGTTCTACGAGACCTTAGTATCACCCATGTGCTCACCATTGAAGCGCATCGGCTTCCGAAGTCTACTTTTGTTAATACAAACATCAGCACCCTGTTCATTAGGGCCGACGACACTCCTCAAACCAATCTCCTGCCCTATTTCCCAATGGCCAACTCCTTTATTGATGAAGGATTACAAAAAGGGAATGTCCTCGTCCACTGCCATTTTGGGGTGTCCAGGTCGGCGACAATTGTTATCGCATATCTGATGGAGAAATATAAATTGAACTTCGAACAGGCGTACTTCTTCGTCCGCCAAAGGAGGAAATTCATCAACCCTAACCCTGGCTTTGTCACTCAACTAAAAGAGTATCAAAGGCTGAACTATGACGTGAAAGGACGGCATAGATTTGAAGCTTACATGAATGTTAACGCTAGAAGACATAAATACAAAATTGCGTCAGTTGCAGCAGTTGTGGTTGGAATTCTGGTGCCTTTGGTTGTCATGGTTGGTTGAACACAGTTCTCGAGCTAGTTAGATATCAAGTGCCTATTGTGTATAATATGAATTGATGAAAAAAAGAAAAAAATGTAAATTTTGGAATACCTGAAAGCGGTTTCATTTTAAATTGTTTTTTTTACAGGTTGCTATACATCATAGTTGAAATGTCTGCATAGATTTTAATCGCGTATCTTACAACTGTTTTACACTATTTATTTCTGTTATAACCTTTGATAAATTGTTTTACAATTATTCTCTTTTTTCAATTTTGATTATTGTAACTTTTAAGTATTAAAGTTTTTTTAAGAAATATTACACAAATAAGTAATAACTCCTATTGTATAACATTTGGGTAATCTTATTGTTGTAAAAACTTGAGTCCGGGTCCTAAATTTATTAACTCGACTCAATTTTGCAGGGCTCGGGGGTGTAAACACTCATGAGTTCAGAGTCCTGTCGAGCTATACGTCGGAGCATGGACTTGTGTCTAAAAAGAAGTCAATACTTCAAACCAAGTAGTCCATGACCTAATTGAAGTCTTGATCAAAACTCGAGTTCGAATATTCGTCTCGAAGCGACTTTTCAAGAAATAATCGAGTGACGACAAGCAGGCTTATTTTTTCCATAATATAAATTATTATATCTAATTTTATTGTTTACTATTGCTAGTCCACCGGCCGGGGCCTCGCCCGCGTGAGGTCCCAATTGTTGGATACTGTAGGATACCACTTCAAACTGCTTACTACCAGTCACTGAACACTGACCCCCGTATTTATAAACGAGTAAAAGCTCATACTGAAGCAATGTAATTGCTTAAGTAAAATTTTATATTCTTTAGTAAACCGATGAAGTTAGAAACGTCAAAAGTTGGAATTCTTGGCCAAGCAAGAGTCACCAATATCTTTACTCAAGCAATCTAGTTAGGTTTCTCAAAGAATTTATAGTGACAAGCTTGTGACAAGCTAGAATTGAGGTTATATTCCGTGTGACAGTTTGTGTAAGTCTCAAATAATATAAAATTGATGAATTTGATAATAACAATAATACTTTTATTTAATTGAATAAGAAAACTTCTATTCTAATTTAAATGTTATTTGTATATAAAATGAAATTAGATCTTAGTTACATTTCTAAAAAAAGTGATTGCTAAGTAATGGCTTGTTAAGAGTGCCTAGTGCATGTTTCATTCGCCATTCGATCACGTTAACAAAAACTAAAATTTGACTGGCAAAATTTTAAACTTTTCTCGTATGTCGCTTATAATTTTCTTTTTTGTAAACGTAATCGAATGAATACGGTTAGTTAACAAAACTCACTTTAGGAACCCTGCTCTCTTACTTACCAGACTCGGTACATAATCTGACTCGAGCACGCAATAGATTCGAGCTCTGAAGTCCAACTCGAGTTCATTCGGAAACTCGATAATAATATGCTAGTAGTATGATGAGTAGTAGAGAATGTGTCTATATGAGTCAAATGTTGTGATTTGATTTGAGTTTTTAAATGTTGACTCATGAACTCGAGTTCACAACAATAGGTAATGTGCGTTTATTTATTGTGTAGGATATTAATTGTCAAGAAGTTCACTTGCATAAATTAACGTAAAAATCTTATTGTAAATTATATATTATATAAATATTATGTAGATACATTTCACCTTGATCGAAGATGATTATCGGCTTACATTAATACAATTATATTTTTTTTTTTATTCTTAGCACGGCAAATGACACCACACCACCTGATGTTAAGTGGAAGTGGAGTCCAGACGCGAAGACAACTGGTGCAGCGTGAAAACAACGCAGCATCAGTCAACTTCACTCTGTCGGCCCACAAGGTGCTTCTTCACGCCTCGTTTGAAGGACCCCATATCATAGGAAAGAGGGAAAACGTGTGCTGGTAGACTATTCCATCTTTTGGAGGTGCGGCAAAGAAACGAGTCACCAAATTTCTTTGTGCGCGATGGGATATGTGTGACAGTGAAGCGATGACTCCGGAGAGCAGCACGTGTACTCCTATGGAGGAAGGGAGAAGGTGGGATAAGGTTAAAGAGTTCTTCAGAGCACTCGCCGTGATATAAGCGATAGAAGTCGCTGAGTGACACTATATCTCTACGCAATTGCAATTCAAATTATAGCCAAACCTTACAGAGTAGGAAGCAGCAATAACACCAAAATAAAAAGAAGTATGGTCTAAGTTTAAGAGCATTTTTATATATTTAGATATCTCATACATACATACTTTGAATTTCTAATATTTCCAAACCAATAAGCAATAATATAAACTGCTTGCATTGCCTAGCTATCAAAATAGTGCACTCATCACCAGCTTATGTTATTATGTACATTACATTACATAGAGAACGAGTACTAACCACCACGCGGCCCCGTGCGGTGTGGTTGTTGTCAGCAACTGCTAATGCGGCCGGGAACGACGGTTAAATTAATTATTTAAGTTTTAAAATTTAGTTCTTATTGTTATTGGAAAGCCTCCTTCAAAGCTTTCCATAGCTTTCTATTTCTCTAATTTGAAGAACTCTTGCAACTGTGATGAAATATCATCTGTCCATCTCTTTTGTGGTCTTTCCCTCTTGTCTACTCTTTGTGTATGTCCAGCTAATTTCCATTACCAGAGTAGAAGGGATGATGGTATTAAATCTGCACCACCAAGGTCACATGCGCAAGCGCTACAGTTAACGTGGCATGAACATTAATGAAGTGAAGCTCACACAATGTGTCGTCCTTACACAATGCACGCTCACGAGTCACGGCACAATTTGTAATTGCGACAATAACGTCAGGTGCTCCATCATAATATATTTATGTCATCTTAACACATAAACAGTGCACAGGTTTACAAACAGTTGTTACAACAAATATGTTGGATCCGTTAAAAATAGAGACGTTTTAATTTTTTTTATATAAATGTATTTAAATGTCTGCATTAAGACTTTGAAGAGTTTGAAGAGTCCTAATAAAAGCTTGGTTTCGATACTACAAATGTCCTGTACCAAGTTGTTTTACATCTGTAACCGTAACATACAGAAATAGGTTTACAGATACAGAGCTGTTCTAACATCACTCAAAACATCGCAGCGGTTACCCTCACCCTGCGGGCCACAAGGTGCCTCTTCACGCCTCGTTTGATTGGTGGGGCCATGTCATAGGAAGGAGGGAAAATTTGTGCTGGTAGACTGTTCCACCTTTTGGAAGTGTGTCAAAGAAACGGGTCACCACTTGGTGATGGTAACCCTAGTCTCAAATCGAAGTAAACTGAGGCCTAGTAAATCACCATCTCAAACTAGTTTATTATGTTGCGAAGCGTATTCGACAATATATTGTTTGACACTGTACTTTTGAATTGTTATGAATGGAATTGTAATATATTTTCTGAGCGGAAAATATACTACAATTCGTGCAGTTATTGGAGCCACTTGCAAAAAAATCATGATGATTTAATCGCCGACAAACAAAATAGTTGTTTTCCTTTGAGGACATAAGGTCTTTGTTAGTATGTTTTAGCCAGTTTACCAGCAACTGAACTCAAGAATCCTCCAAAAAAACTGTATCGGTACATTGTCAAACAAGATGATTACCTACCATGGTATCATGGTACCTCTTTAAATTTTTTAGAACAGAGTTAATCTAATACTATACGAATATTCAACCTTGTGAGACCGTTCGACCTGTCTTTCTTTCCGAGGACATTTAGCCAGCTGGCCGAAAGAAAGGGGGAACATGAAAAATATTCGTTTCCTACATCGCGCTGATCGAGCAGAGCAGAGCAGATCGCACTCGCAGCAGGGATAATCTTTAGAGATTATCCCTGCGAATTAGAATTAGTCAAGAGAAACGTTTTATCAAACATATTAGCATGCCTGTTCTCCAGAGGTGGAGACAGAGATAATGGATTTCCTCTAGCTGATATCTTGACATACTTCGCTCTCTCGTTTCTTCCAGTCGCATCAGATCCTTCATGCATGCTCGTCTATTCTTGGAGCTTCTGCTGATTATTAAATTCGTCGACCTGACTGGTCCTATTGAACCAATAAATATAATCAGTCGCTTCCAACAAAGTTCGAACAGAATAAAAAAAGACAGTAGGTCTATAGTAGACCATTTATTCTTCAAGTGGATCAGGACTAGATTTAAACCATTTAACGACCCTTCGCCTATTAGCCTACTTCATGCCAGTCTCGGCAATAGCTTATCAGCCGTCCATACATCCACTCCAAATAAATCTAGTTCAGATCCTCGTACTAAAATAGCCGCGATCGGGAACATCGTACATGTGCAGCATGCACCAATGCAGTCGCTTGGAACAGCCCCGGCGGGCAGGCTGCGCGAACTCTAACCCCCAATCTAGCAATTGGTATAACCGAAAAATTGAGTGATTTTATACTAGACTATTATAAATGTTATGTACACAATACCGGGTATTTTGGGCGCGGACTCCGTGCGATACGTGAAAAGCAGTTCAGTAGTGGTTGAGAGCGCGTGCGCGAACGTCCCTAACAGTAGGTCGGTCGCGGTAGTAACAGTGAGAAAGTGTAAGTGTTACAAGTGCTTATTAATCGATTAATGCTTGTGTTGTGCGTTGACGGCGATGCTTCGGTGCTAACACACTAATGCATGCGGTTGCGTGGGCGCACGGCAGGGGACGAAATTTGATAAGGTGTTTGGTTGGGTGGGTCGTCGGTAGTCGCCGCTTTTGTATGCGGTGGTGTGGCGTGCGCGATGGACTATTTCTGTCGTGGCGCGGGTTCAATTTTCTGTTGGTCGGCTCCCGTTGCCGGCGGCGGGTGCGCAATACGTATGCGCAGCGCACGCTTCGGGTGTCACTGCGAGGCGGCTGGATCTCGCTTTGCATGCAGCTTGAGCGGTGTTGATGTGATGACCAATTTTTTTTTAGGTTTTTTGTTCTTTTTGTGATCTTCACCGGTTCACTGTACTATACTGTACCTACGCAACGATTGATATAACCGTTGCTATACTTTTGAACATGTTAAATTGCGATTTTCGCAATATAATGAATATACATGTTTATAAGTATGTATAACACAAAAATTCACTAAATCAAAAAAAAATCACAATATTTATTCTTTGTAAAATTATTAGTTTTACCGGTAGCCTATCAAAATACAGTGCCTCATAATATTTTAAGCACACTATAATTATCATTAAAAAAAATCAATCAGTCAATTTATCAACCCGTATTGGGCCAACATAGTGATGACTGATCTCTCCATTTGCTATTGTCTATGTGGGAAGGCCTTAGCCCAGCGGTGGGAAGCTTACAGGCTGATGACGATGATGAGATTGTGATGATGTCACTCTAAATATAAAAAACCTTCAAGGTGCATTCCTACTTCTCAATTTTACAGTATTGCAATAAAGAATTTACGACGCTAACTAGTCAGTTGCACCAATAGCTTTACGTGTTAAGTTTCACGTTAAATTTACACAATTTGTGTTAGGGTAATGCCACCAGTGCTCAACAGGAACCAGCGATCGACATTATAATCATTAAAAATCAGTATCGGTAGTCAACATTTGATTTAGATTTGATTTAGTCTTTATCAAAAATTTTGTACTGCTTTTTCGCCGCTATGCCGTTATACTTATTTCAATGTTAAAAACTATAAAATGTTTTTGTTGTTGTTTATATAATTTAAACGCAAATTTTGTTGCGAAACAAATTACAAAAACAAAAATTTTGAAAAAATTTCCACGAGCAGGATTTGAACCTGCGCTCTTCTGACATACCTACATAAATATCATGATCAGATGTTAATGACGGTAGTTGTTGACATTAAATTGGCGCCTTTGGCTTTCAAAGTAAAAAAGTAAATAGTGTTGAATAATTTCGGCGGACTGGTTAGGACCACGGTAGCTCAATTAGAAGAGCACCTGACCCGGTATGTCAGAAGGGTGCAGGTTCAAATCGTGCTCGTGGAATGTTTTTCAACATTTGTGTTTTTGTTAAAAACTATGTTAATTTTTGGCGACGAAAACTCTGTCAAAAACTGGGTTTAAAGTGTTGAACACGGTGCCATGATTACCCTACGTATAACGGTAATCGTTAAGAAAATAACCACCAAAAAACCACCAAAGATTATGTATGATATGTCACATTTTTAACATTTGTTTTGCACAAAACAGTAAATTGTACACCGGCGGTGCGACTGGCCATAAATTAAAAAAAAACACAAATAAATAGCACATCGACTTCTTGGCGGAAAAGTGAAGCGTCACGTCTGCGGTTTTGTTTTATTTTCTAAAATTTGTGTTATGGATTATTAACCGTTAAGTGTTCGTAAGTGCGCATGAGTGTTGGCAAATGAAACAAAACAGTGCAACTTCACTTTTCAAATTCTCTCAAGAAGTCCGCTCGAGGAATTAGTAAAGCCCCACATCTTTACTGAGATACTCGAGGGGTTAGGGGGTATATTATTTCTCACTTCTCATTTCTATTATCATTCATCATCATCATACTGGAAGGAAATATTGTATATTTATGTATTGTAACAAAAATTACTTTGACACTGGCTAAATGTGCTAATTGCCCAAAGCCATCAACTAAAGTATAAAAAAAATAGCACATCTTGTTTACGGTACTCTCTTTATTAGTCGGTGACATATTGACACATGACTACGACTAAACCCTGCGGAGGGTTGTCGGAAATTGAGCAAGTTTTCAAAAGTAAATTAAATATATATAGCCTATATTTATTATTATTATTTGTTTTTAACTTTTACAACAAAGTATTACATGGCAGACTTAATGCCTACTGTCCAATCCGCACTGGGCCCACGTGGTGGTTTATGGCTCGTTTTTCTTATCCATCCTTAGGGAAGGCTCGGGCCCCAGGAGTGGGACATATAATCAGCTCATGATGAATACTGTCCTACAGCGGGGAAAAAGCCTCCATCTTGTTATCAAGGCATCGCTCCAATAGTAGAGTATTGGCGTAAACATAACGCTTGCTAAATTAGGGTTGGTGATTCGTGATCAATTCGGGTTCGGGTTCGTACCCGGGCTTTGCATCGGATAATCCGAAACACGCTTTGGCCGACCTAGAAATTGAACCCAGGACATTCGGTTATCGGTCCGAACGCTTAACCACTTGGCTACCTAGGCGTTGAGGCGAAAATAATGATAATAACAAAGATAGAATTTAATCAGTTTCCACTTAATTAACTAATATTAGTTTGAGCTCTTATCAAAGTTCTTAAGAATCATATGGCTCACTTTGTCCTACTGAAAAGAACCGGCAACAGTTTCAGTAAAGACATTTCTTTTCTCTTTTTCTTTTACAGCCTCAAAATGTCATAATAATAATATAGGTCATATAAATTATTCTTAATTTCCTTCCAAAATACCATATACCAATTTTCATATATTTTATTTTAGAACTAACGGACTTTCATACAAACTTTCACCCCCCATTTGACCCCTTTAGGGGAAGATTTCCGTAAAATCCTTACTTAGTGGCTGGTAAAGTCACTCAATTAACCTACAGTCCAAATTCCATCTAATTAGCTTCAGCGGTTTCGTCACGGCGATGATGAATCAGTCAGGGCAAGACATTAAAGTCTTACAATTAAACAAAGATAAGCTTCGTATAGTTATTCCGTGGTTTGTCTCTTTTACTCTTATTTGAAATGACGTTTACATGACGTGATCAAAACACGGAATAACTATCCGGAGCTTATTCTCTGCTTATTTATAAGGCACTATATGTATAAAGATGGCCTATCAAAAAAGGTCACTTTCTATCAAAAACAACATACAAATAGATCTTAGAGAACTTAATTTTGTAAATTTACATCTCGCGCAATAATTCTCTAGTTACAGTACAGTGTTAAAATAATGATAATCGACGTCTTTGAGTGCGGCAGTTTAACAGAAAATCCTCATTATTATGCTTACCAATAATCACCATAATTCAAAAGTAGTTTTTTATTCGCTAATTTTAGTTTAAATAATATTAAAATGTTTTTGTTTTGTTTATATAATTTTAACGCAAATTTTTTTGCGAAACTAATTACTAAAACACAAATTTTGAATATTAATTCAAAATGTTGTTGTTAATGACGGTAGTTGTTAACATTGAATTGGCGCCTTTGGCTTTCAAAGTAAAAAAGTAAATAGTGTTGAATAATTTCGGCGGGCTGGTTAGAACCACGATAGCTCAATTGGGAGAGCACCTGACCCGGTATGTCAGAAGGGTGCCGGTTCAAATCCTGCTCGTGGAAATTTTTTCAACATTTGTGTTTTTGTAAAAATAATATTTAAAAAAAAAAAAACAACTAAACAAAATCAAGAACATAGATTTTCATGATCATGAATTATGTTTTTTGGTCATACTCGTATATATGGATACACTATAAAGGGAAAGTGGAAAGTCTACCAGCATTATGTCTGCCCTCGTTCCTATGACCCTATGTCCTTCAAACGAGGCGTGAAGAGGCATCTTGTGGGCCGGCAGGGTGAGGGTGACTGATGCTGCGTTATTTTCACGCTGCACCAGTTGTTCTCGTGTCTGGGCTCCGTCTCCACTTAACATCAGGCGGAGTGGAGTCATTTGCCAAGCTAGGTATAAAAAAAATAAAAACAGAGCGCAGGCAAGATAAGTGGTATGACGCTAAAGAATATAAATTGTTACTTACATTATTGTGTTTTATCTAGGACTAGCGGCCCGTCCCAATGGAAATTTCTTTTTTATATATAGTTTTTGTTACTCAGCGCTAATGTAGCATTCTAATGGTGAAGGAGTTTTTAAACCAGTCCAGTAGTTTTTGAGTTTATTCGTTGCAAACATACAAAAATACAAAGCTTTCCTCTTTATTATAATATTAGTATATATATAGATAACATAATGTTTGCGTCCTAAACGAATATGCAACGCCTAGGTTTTAGGACGTAAAGATTTCAAAGTAACCATTTAGGTTTAAGGGCGTAAAGTTGTCAAAGTATATATTTGTATAGTTTTAATTTCAATAAATAAATTTACAAAATCCCAAATGTCAATGCTTTACCACATAACCATAGATAAGACGAGACAAAACAACACACCATTTAAAACACGTATTTAGCCATTGTTTAACTTTAAACACTGTTTTGTAGTAAGAGGTTTATTATTCTATTCCATTTCTACTGACTGTATAAAGAATTTATTCTAATAGCGTTATGTCACTTGTCTATAGGCCCTCATAGGTAGGACCATGGTAGGACCACACTGCACCACCTATACCAGACAGCAAACAAACTATTGAATGACTTACAAAAATATATGGTTATAGTAAATAGACTATTATATACTTATACCCATATATTTCACTCGAGAAACTCGATGGCCCAGTGCACTCGGATTGCAATTACTGAAGTTAAGCAACTTTCGCAAAGGCGGATCATCGGATGGGTGACCAATGATTTATGATCTCGAGCTCCTCCGTGCTTCGGAAGGCACGTAAAGTTCTCCCCTATCCATCCATAGGGAAAGCTCACGAGCTTTCCCTATGGATGGGACACGTCCCAGCAGTGGGGACATGGAATGAGCTGATGATGATACCAACTTAAAATTAGTTTTTGTCAAAGATCAAGGAACCTCGACACTCGTCAGCACACATTGTCAGGCTTATTCTATTTGATTTGCGACGTTGATCAATGCACGGGCCGATCATCGAACCCGAAGCTATGTGCCAAAAATGCCACACTGCCACGACGACACTGAGAGGATTAACGACCAATTAGCTACTACACTGATCATTCGAGTATTTAGATTTATTGATCTAATAGCACAGCAATCAACTCGAAATATTGTTTTGATACTTCCATACCCAATTGTTTATGTGCATAAGTGGTCGATATTAGACCGTTAATTACATATATCGAAAATCCACCAAAATTTAAGCATAATAGAATATATAAAAACCGGCCAAGTGCGTATCGGGCCACGCGCAGTGTAGGGTTCCGTAGCCCATCTCAATAATGTGGACTCTGAGAAGAGGGCTTTTCTTTAACGATGGCTCATATACTTAACACTTGACTCTTACAAAATTTTGCACTTTAAAGCTTAATAGCTCACAAACGGATGCCGCAATCAAAAAAACTGTTTTCACAAACCCGCTATATCTTTGAAATTGCTATCCAACGACACCCCACACTTAGGGGTAAACAAGAAAAAAAATTACATCCCCAATTCACGTGTAGGGGAGGGAAGTAACCTAAAAAAAAATTTTTTTTCTACATTTTACTTGCTTGATGCCGTTCACTCTAGAAAACCTCCGAAGGTGAATTGACATATTTCTAAATTCAATAATTAAATTTTAATATGTTTTGATTTGCTTTATACAAGATTATATTGAAATCTTTCAGAGGACCACCTTTATATTTTTTAGGAAGGCATTTATATTTTTACTAGTCGTTGCCCGCGACTTCGCTCGCGAACACTAAAGTAAAAAAAAAAAGGGGGATGGTCTGTATATGAGGAAAGTTTCATTAAAATCCATTCAGTAGTTTTTACGTGAAAGAGTAACAAACATCCATCCATACTTACAAACTTAGTAGGATTTCGCAAATAGACATTATGATTCCGAATTTCGTACTGAACTCAAGTGTTAGTCACCACTTTCCCCGAAATTATCCGTTTAGTGTTTACAGTATTCTATATAAGACTTCTACTCTCCTACTTCAAAAGAATCGTTTCTAATTCACTATAATCGTGCCACTCGAAAAAATATAAAATAAAAAGAATCATTTTTACTTTTTATTTTTTAAGTGCTTGCTGCACTGAAGCTAAATTAAATATTTATAAAATTTATAAAATACATTAAACGCCCACCCGACCCAGCCAGGAATCGAACCTGGGTCTTCTGCAATCCGGTCGGCTGCACTGACTGACCGCTATGCTACCGGGAAGGCTGACGTATGCGCTGAATTATGTCACTGCGTTTTTAATTTCTTGAGTGCTAATAGCGGCACGGTGCCATCTATCCAACGGTTATTGCAACCGATGGCTATGCAGATTCATCTTTGCAGATGAAATACCACAAATTTGATAACACAACGCTATAGTAAATTTTTCGCTTTAGTAAATTCCTGGCTGGGTCGGGTGGGCGTATAATTTTTTCACTGTATTTTATAAATTTTATAAATATTTAAAAAATCATCACCCGCTGATTTTATATCCCCAATGCTGGGGCACGAGCCTTCCCTATGTATGGATAGGGAGAACGGGCCACAAACCTCCACGCGGGCCCAGTGCGGATTGCTGGTTGTTAACGACTGCTAATGGAGCCAGGACCAATGGCTTTACGTGCCTTCCGAAGCACAGAGGAGTTCGAGATGATAAATGTTTGGTCACCAATCCGATGACCGGCCTTTGCGAATGTTGCTTAACCTCAGCACTTGCGGACCGAGCGCTAACCACTACGCCATCGAGCGCCAATAGATAGACGCTTGGATTGAATGCGAGAAATCTTGATCCAATCCTCAAAGCTCTGTTAAACTACTGAGGTGAACTCATATCAAACACAAGCATATATTTTTTCGGATATATTAATGGATTTAGTAACGGTAATACCAATAGCACATTAACATTAATCTACATAATATCGATATCGACATGAGGTGACATCTCTATTATAGAGTCGCGAGAAAGATCTGGTTTGAAATGGCCTGGCCTAAACTAAGCATTGACTAGCTATACGCTAAAGTAGAAAAAAGAAGATATAAATATTAGCAATAATATCTCAAATATAACACCTGTTGTAATCATAACTTATGAGCTGTTCACAGCGCACAATACAGAAAACAAATCAAACAAGACACAATTAGGATTTAATTGTAGCTAACTGGTCGATTGCCAGCCGTGATAAGAAACGGTTATGAAATCCAGCAATTACTGTGAACAGATTGCACACCCCGTGTAATAGGCTCGCGACGCCAACTTTTACGGGGACTCATGTCACATTCCTTTTCATAGTACTAGAAGCTATAATATATACAAAATACATAATTTGAGGCTGCATAGATACGCATCCTAATCTAGATTAAGGTTAAGTACCAAAACATTATTATAAAACATGATTATAACTTGTTTTGTGTGCCTTTAATAAATAAATGAATTTGTGACAATAAAACTAAGATAGAGAAAACCTTACTACGTCCAACAAATTGCCAACGGATTGTTTGATTCCAAACCTGATAGGTACCTATTAATTGTAACGATGACTAAATTTAAAATTTTAAAGCCTTTGCTCATAATTGGGATAGTAGATAGGCTCAATGCTTACATATTTACTCCCAACAATACTTGTAATCGTTCACTTTATCATCATCGTCATTAGTCTATAAACGTCTCACTGAAAGGTTTGAGCCTCCACACCTTAACATATCGAGGATATCGAGCCATAGACCAGTTTTAACTCTACCTATAACAATTCAATATCTTGAACCTGAAACAAACAAAAAAGAAAACAAATATCTATACTATAGCAAAGGCTTTTTATAAGGCTTCATAGGATTCAATAGTAAAGTAGAATCACTACATGGATTTATACGAGGCTAATGTTTAGAGATTTTTGGAAGATTTTCAATACTCTTAACTTCATTTACTAATTGTTAATAATTATAACCATGAAGTCCTTTCCGTTACGTTTTACAGACTGGGTATTATTTTGCCATACACGAGCAGTGTATGTGATAGTAACTAAAGCCTGATTAACAAACGTAAGCACTTTTTTCCGACTGTTTTTGGCAGATCTGTACAACTTAGGCAGCATCCCAACTTATCATCAGATGAGATTGCTGTTAAATATAAAAAGAACCTCCCAAATCCGTCTGTTTCTCCTATCAGCGTTATTGCCCAAGAGTATCAGAGCAACGAAGAAGAGAACGGTCGTTTACCTCTACAATATAATTGGTGAAGCCTTCGTGAAATAAATATCCCAGAAATGTATGTCAATCAACACTAATAGCAGACTCTAAGAACCTATATCAGAATCGGATATTTAGTAGTCTTACTTTGAGACTTAATAAAAATTGTGATAGATCTTTAAGACCACCTTGTTTTATGTTAGTCTAGTTATTAGATACTATCCCATTATTTAAGTCTGTTTCTACAACAATAATATTAATAATAATATTAACAGCATTGTTGTGTTCATCAGTTATATAAAAGATAGAGAATTCATTAGAGCTTGAAGATTCTGGGTTAAAGTGCGTTTCCGTCTTATGCCTTATTGTCACTTAACATCAGGTAAGGTGAGGGCCAATCTCTTTGGGTTTTCATCATTAAAGTCGATGGGTGTTGGCTTAATTACCACGCTTGCCAAATATTGGTGATCACAATGCTGGGCTATGCATCTCAAGATTCAGCTCTTTGTTTGACCTGGGGATTAAACCCAGGACTCCAGATATCAGGCCAAGAGTTTAAAATATTTTTTTGATTACGCTAACAATATGTATCTTCTCAGGACGTAGCTAGACCAAACGCTTCTAGTTAACTAGAAAATTCCTCCCTCGGAACAACCAATGGCGGGCAACCTTCAAACAGTAGCACTAAAATAACCGGACGGCTGAACGTACCGACTATTCATAGACGAATCATACCAGCAGAAGGCCTTAACATAAATATTTTTCACACAAGATTATCACCTGTCCCCCTCGCACCCAACCGAATCCATAACACTGTCTCTTTCCACATGGCCAACCGCCAGCGACTCGTCACTTCTGTTACGAAATATGAAATCTAATTATGAAGATCGTTATTATTAAAAATGCATTACTACTTTCCCGAGTATCAGATTGTGTTGGGAACGCGAAACTTTTCTGGTAGTGTGTCCGCGAATAATAATTAGTTTTTTGGTTTAAGGACGCTATTTTGAAAACAAATGTTACCAAATCTTATAGATAGAACTTTCCAGTGTCTTATTTCATCTTTACCATTTTACTAACAGAAGCGTTAAACGCATTCCCCAGACGCTTGTAACACCATGGTTTAGCTATCTATGTATCATGTTCGCGCACCTGCTGCGCTCCACGGTCTTGCAACTTGTTTTTTTGTCTCTCTGATCTCTCTGAGGCAATCGCCTCAAACGGCATTTTCTGCTTCACCGGCCTTTTTGTAGGAGCGGCGATAAACTTAAAGGGTTCCTCAAGCCGTGTGAAACGAATCACCTTCGGAGGTTTTCTAGAGAGAACGACATCACGCACTAAGGCGTGTCCCCGTGCCCTACTAGATTCTCCGAAGGGTTCGGATCGGATCGGGGGTCTTGCAACTGCTCCTGGTAATGGGCACGTTCGCAAACATGGAGCGTGCAACGTCTCACCACAAAATAAGGAGACTGCCGAAGGTAAGCTTCACACAAACGCGCTCGAGCAACGCACACATAGACAACCCCTCACGGGCACGTTATCTCTCAACAGGTACGCTCGGACTGTTGCGAGCTGTTCCAAAATCCGTGTTAGTGTTATCCGTGGTCTATGTGTGAGTTGCTCGATTGTGGTATGTGTTAAGTTTACCTTCTAGGTCCTCCTTCCGCGTCGGTTTTTATGTAGAAGCGAGCGTAGCGAATTCGTTGGAGCAGTTTAACAGGACCCCTACCACCCTAACCCGCTTGTTGTGGCGGCCGCCAACTATAATGTTGAAGGCCTTCCACCAACAAGACGGTTCACATCTAGACGTCCTAGACACGTCCCCCCCCCCCCCCCCCGCTCGATCCTCTAAATGCCATCTCAATCTCAATCAAGGCAACCTTGCCGGTTCTTGCAGGTTCGCGAACATAGTGGACTTTTAGAAAAACTAGAGACAATAAACACCAAGCAAATAAAATATTACCTATAGTTATTACAGAATTCAAAATAGGTAGGGTAGGTAGGTAGGGTTGTGACCCTCGTATGAAGGTATATGTACGAGAGAATCAGGTGACGAAGCATTAAAATTATATTTCAAAATTAATCTAACAAATAATTTATTAATTTACTTAGGAGATTGCTCAACTTGCCGGTGCAATTGTTTCCCAAGAATGAGATTTGCTGCTCTAGATTCCTGCCATCAATCTATAACTCTAAGCCAAACATTTTTTTAAACAACCTTTCAAGAACTCCTTAATAGATTCTTAAAAGATTTGGGATTGAGTATAGATAGGTGCCAAGAATCGAATACAGGTACGTCCATTCTTGGGCGACAATTGGGCCGAACCTCCTACAAAGATAGACAATCTCCTTTATTTAGGACTGCACAGGAACTGTAAGTAAGGAAATAAACATCTGCATGGTAACAACTATACAACAATGAAGGTATTTCCTAGGTATTTACGACATACTACTCGTACTACCACAGTTATTTGAATTCATAACATAATATTATAATATAGATGGAGAGAATATATTACTTTTAGGACAAACATTATACATTTGCAAATATTCCATTAAAATACATAATATACAAGCTAATTACCCACACAAAATATAATTAAAACAGAAAACTTAAACTGTAATTACCGAAGGACCACCATTGATTTTTATTTCAAATCAAATAAAATCAAAATATTTTACACATTTTCCCACTCAGCACATGTTGCAGCATGAGCATCACCTGCAACGCTGATATTCTGCGGAACCCTATTGTTTTAGCGTGTGTTTAGACCAGCAGAAGCAAAAGCGGCTAGAAGTGCCTTGCTTTTATACAATTGGCACGTTTAGGAAATACCTTAAAAAGCATCTTCTACAGCAACAGAAAAATCAGCGCTTATTTATGTCTCATTTTTTTTTTTTCACCACTCACCGTTGGAGTTTCACGACGTGTTGATGCATCCTATGATGTTTATTTGTTTCTGTTTTTATTTATTTTGACAATAATATTTTGACATTAAATCAATAATGTTTGTTTTATTGATTTAATGTATTTTTATGCATAATTTAAAAAAAATACATTTGGATAACCTTTTCTATATAAACTATAAGTGGGCGAAATTTCATACTCCTCCGTCCGCGCAATTTTCGTGAAAGTGGTACAAATTGTTTGTTTCACGTAATACAATTGGTTGATATCAAAGATTTTTCATAAACTAGAACACAATAAAATAGCCATCATGTGATACATAGATACCTACAGTCACCTTTTACAAATTTATTTGAAGATTAAGAACATACTATTAAGAAGATTTATAAATTACGTTTAAATTAACAAACTGTTTACCCCAATAAAGCTGACCATAGGTGGCACTAGCATCGACCAATCACAATCAATCTTACATTTTAATCAATATCTCGTATTACAACAAACTACAGTTGACGAAGACTGTTTTTAAAACATAATTAATTATCTAATTAAAATATTTATGCTAACATTAACTTACCGACTTCATGCAATACTTTGTGAGTAAGCAAATAAACCTATATTAATTAATAATAATAATCAACAAAGAGGCTCTCGCTTGATGACGCTTGATTAAGGGTCAGATTCAGAAAGCAGTACTCCTTGACACGGCACGTATTCTCAGGAGGTTCCTCACTCTGCAGCCCTGACCACCGGTAGTTTGGGCCCTGCCCTGCTGCTTGTCTAGTTAAGAAAGAAAATAAATAAAGGGTATAATAATAATATACAATTAATATACATAGTTATCGCTTTAATGAAACATGCCAAAATATACAGGAAGTCAGCAGTTTTCTCTTTGTTTCCTGTACCAGTGTTATTATAACAAATACATAACTGTCGTAGTGTTCACGTAAACTTTAGTAAACAATGACTGAAATTATTTATTACAATAAGGTACCATATTCCTGCTAAATCTAAACTAGCATGCACAGGCGATTGATCGACCATTAATCACTATTTCATATTGTTAGCTTGTGACTATTCGTGATTCGTCTATTTTTGTGGCGCTTATTTTTACCCGAGTGAATAACGGTTATGACAAGCATGATTCATTGTTGTTTCTTTGCAAAATGTTTACGACATCATGGGCGTCTTCAAAGGAATTTTGAATGGCTTCGTCTGACTAGATCTGTCTCAGAAAAACTTCACAATGTTGTATTGTTTAAGAAAGTATAGTGAACTCTTATTAGTCGTCTTCGTCAGCATATATACAGCAAGGCTTTCGGTCTTTCCACACGATTAGTAAGATTGGACTAACCCCACATCTTTGGCACAGATAGGTAGGTTTTAACGACTGACAATATCTTACTTAAATTAGTATTGGCTTAACGCGCCTTCCGGAGCAAAGTGTTCACCTATTCGGTGACCACTATTGCAAATTAACTTGCAACATCGCAACGCATTAGCTGCTGCGCCATCGAGCTTCTCAAATTGTTACATCATTTAATCTGTGCATCTAATAGAGTAATTATTAACGGGATTCTTACCATGTTTATTATATGTGAATATCCGATATTTCAGCACAGTTGCATGCGCCATGATCACCGAATTACTGAAGTTAATGCGGGTTTGTTTTTTATGAGCAGACAAAACGATCTACCCACTTCTTAGTCGTTTTTTGCGCTCGATGCCCGTACCACCGGTTTCTAAGTCACTGTTCACTCGAAATTGCTCACGACACACTACACTCACAGTATCGGAAATCGGAAATAGCAAAACGGCTTTATTCTTGTTTTTGCAGTTTTTAACAAGACTAATTACTGGATTCCAGACACGCGACGGTTCGAATCCATCTTCACGATTGAAATTTTTGTATTTCGCAATTTCAATCGCTTCTCTTACCAATCTAGGTACGTAGTGGCGTTCTGTCGAAACTATCTGAGGGTTGTAAAACTAAGGATGAGGGTAGATCGTTTTGTCTGCTCAAAAAAATCAAACCCGCATTAACTTCAGTAATTCCTTGATCATGGCGCATACAACAGTGCTGAAATATCGGATACTCACAAATAATAAACATGGTAAGAATCTCGTTAATAATTACTCTATTGCAAGTGACCATGATAGTTTAAATAGTTATATCTGTGCATCTAATTTTCTTACATCTTTTGGAATACTTATCCTTGTGTGAGTAAAGTGATGATACTTTAAAAGTTATATTTTAGACAGACCTCGACGACGCCACATTTAGCATTATATTATCAAAGTAGGGCTCCAAGATGGAATAGATAACAACAGTCATAGGTTTGTAGCTGATAGTCTAATGTGCGAGAAATTCGGCTCTTACGCTTGCATGGGAAGTTGGCCAGCTGATACAATCATTTCACATCCCAGACCAGCATGGGACCACATTTTTTAAACTCTACTTAATTCTAATAATCTTGTAAATCAACTTTACGTAACATGATCGCTATCATTAGTCTCGTGACAATATCTTTCGTTGATCCACCATTAGGGGGTGAGATTAACACTAATTAATTTGTTGGCTGACATTTCACAACAGTTTTCAGTGTCTGTTCTTACAGCACAATAAAGAGAGATGCTGTCGCGTCTCATTCCCCAATTAGCCACAATGTCATTATTAATTTAGAAAGACATTTTGGCACAACTCGTAAGTTTTAAGATTTTTTTATTTATTTACTAGCTGACCCGGCGAACTTCGTATATAATATATATCTATATCTATATAAATAAAAATGAATGTATGAAATGAATATATATATATAGATAGATATAGATAGCTTTCTTTTTAGAAAATGAACATAAACAATATAAAAAAAGACAAAGTGTTGAAAAAATTCCACGAGCGGGGTTCGAATCCGCACCCCATGGCGCCGGGTCAGGTGCACTACCAACTTTAATAGGGCTCCTTTGGCTTATAAAGTAAGAGTAAGTTGATAGTGTTCATTAATTTCGGCGAGTTGGATTGAGCCACGATAGCATAGTTGGCAGTGCACCTGACCCGGCATGTCGTGGGGTGCGGGTTCGAATCCCGCTCGTGGAATTTTTTTTTTTAACACTTTGTCTTTTTACCCGACTGCAAAGTAAGGGTATTGATTTTCGCGCGTATCTTGTATGTATGTAATATTCTTTATTACCTCTTATCTCCAGAACCGCTGAACGGATTTACATAATTGAGTTATCGTTAGATTCGTCTTAGCGGCCCAAGTGTTCTTAGATAGGTGACGTTAAAAAACAAACACGGCGGCTGTTCGACGCCATTGGACTTGGTAAAAAAAAACTGTTTTTTTCGAATACAACATATGGGGCTTACAAATTAGAGAGCTTAACACAAGGATTTCAAAAAGGTATATCATAATTATCATTACCGTAATACTAAAAAAAAATACATCATCAGTCTACGATTATAATAATTATGTCAACCACATGATGTAAACTCTTTAAATGAACTGAACCGATTACGTAATTTGTCTAACTAAAGAGACGTAAATAAAAAATAAATAAAAAAAAAACAAAAAAACCCGCCTGCGTAAAAAAATAATTACTAAATAGAAAATCAACTGAAAAGGCCGGAACAAGATAAAAATTCCATAATTACATAAAGCCACCGAAATAATTTTTTTTTTTTTGGAGAGAGATTGCTGATTGCCGCTGCGGCATTTTCAGCTTCACCGGGCTTTTTGGGGGCGGCGAGGAACGTAAAGGGTCCCTCAAGCCGTGTGAAACGAATCACCTTCAGAGGTTATCTAGAGGGAACGGCATCGCGCACAAGTGCGCGTCCCCGTGCCCTACTAGATTCTCTGAAGGGTTCGGATCGGATCGGGGAATTTAGCCAGCGAAATAAATCGAAACAATATCAAACGTAAGTACTGTATACAATTAAAAATATCAATACGGTAGCCCTTCGAAATTTTATGCAACATCATACGTAACACACAGTCGGAGTCTTTATGTAATTATTGTTTTTTTTTTCAAATTGTAATTTGTTCTCAACAATATTTGAGTAAAATTATATGTAAATAATCATAAACAATATGCTTTGGTATATTCTTAACAGTGCCCTAATTATGTCATTATGACTTAAATATTATTTAATTAGTCTTTGTTTTATGAAAAATGAAAATTTCGTTTCTCGAATATTTTCAGTTTCAAGGCCGAGCTCACGTAACGCACTGAATAGACTATGTATTTGTTATCGCATTTATGTCGTCGTTTCTTGGGTATTATTGGTATCGAAGAATTTATCCAAAATGTAAAAAAATCATGAATGACTCCCGATCAACCGCAGTCAACCGTGGCATCTAAACATTGAAATAAATTGCTCCGTCTGTGCAGAGACTTTTATTAGTGAATTTACGCCAATTTTTACGGCACCAGTTGCAGTTCTACCATCTGATGGAACTACTAACGACTTCACGTGGCGGATGTTACTATTTTAAATAAACATATCAAAAAAGATTTTCTATAGCTTCCTAATAATCGCGATATTGATCTCACATAATTATATCAATTGAAACAGATGCCAGTTTATTTTCTTCTTTTTCAGCTGTGCGTAGTTAGTTAAATCGAAACCGAAAGGCGAAAACGCTTTAGGACGGAGTAAGTTCATATGCGGAGGCAGTAGAAGGCAGGCCCGACTACCCATCGGTGCCTTGACAGGGCACTATGCCACAAAACAAATGCTTCACAGAATGCACCTTTCAACAAACAGTTTGTGTAGGGCGTGTGGAGAGGAAACGGAGTCAATGCAGCACCTATGTGTGTGACTGCGACTCTCTGGCTAGGAAAAGAATGGGACTCCTGGGGTCGGCCTATCCGAAACCGGAGGACTTCAGGCTCTTTGGTCTTAAGGACGTTGCCAAACTTATGGCATCTATCTTTACAGAGGAAGAAGAGTGAAAGGATGGGGTCGAAGTGTTACTGCGAGAGGGAAACCTCGGCAGGCCCCATTAAGATAAGATAAGATAGTTCAATCAAGTCTAATGGGTCGTATTCTTTATTGGTGTGCTTATCTTTTTCTACAACTGAAAATAATAAAGATTTAATGGCACTGACGTAATTGTAATTATGTGACTGTCAACGAAATATATTACACACATTTTTCACTTTGCCCATACATACATACATACATACATACATAGTCACGCCTCTTTCCCGTAGGGGTAGGCAGAGACCACTTCTTTCCACTTGCTACGATCCTTACATACTTGTTTCGCTTCGTCCACTTTCATTATTCCCTTCATACATGCTCTTCGGTTTAGGGTACTCTTGACCTGGCCTTCTTTCAAGACGTCCCTGATTTGATCTCGAAACGTCTGCCTAGGTCTACCCTTACCAACACTTTCATTCACACTCGCCTTATACACTTTTTTCGTCAATCGTTAAATATAAAATAAATTAGCACGAATTAAAGTTGCTTTCCAACTGTTGACTGTTAAGAAATCAACACTAATTTGTTCTTCTACTACAGTAGTACAACATGTATGCGTATGTGAATGTACGAAGATAATGTTTGTCATACAAATATCTTTATTTGGAGTTCAACTACTATCATATTAATTATTTCCCGATTCTGAAGATAGTTCCATTGTGTATCCGATTGCAGCCATATTCTCTTTTGCGGTGTCATATGAATCTAGGTCTTCCAATTCAATTGTTATTACATCTTAATATAATCCTTTAACTGCATCGGTGTTGCGATCCATCTGGACAAGTTATTCTGTTAAATATTTATCAAACAACGCACGCGAGCACCGAGCGTGGGTGTGACGCACTGTTGATACCTGATGCGCTATTTCGGTATCGGAATCACGATTACCATTTCCTTTCCCACTATAAATATCTTATTAACGACTGTTATGGTAGTTATTTAATTAACTCACTAATAAATCTTTTCGATTTTGTAATTCAATATTTTATTTGTATCACCAATAGCAAATTCATTTGTACAGTTAATGTAATTGCGTGCTACATTAGCTGCCCTAACCTTGTCGACAAGGTGCTTCTTCTGCCCCATGTTGAAAGAAAATTATACTTTGTCCGTGTGCGTTTTCTTTTTTTGTTATTTTGTTTTGGTGTCAAAGAAAAGAGTCACCTTTGTTCATTGTGTTTGCGTTTATCGGTTTTTAATCGTTATCGGTATTGAGAATATTATTTTATTTCTATTTGACGACCTCCTTGGTCGAGTGGTTTGTGCACCGGTTTTCATGGCGTCACCATCTCTGAGGTCCCGGGTTCGTTCCCCGGTCGGGTCAATTTAGAAATTATTGTTTTTCTAAACTGTCTCGGGTCTGGGTGTTTTCTATGTATAATAAGTGTGTATTTAAGTATTTTAAGTATGTTTATCCGTTGTCTAGTAACCATTTATGAGTTCCATAACGAAGCTTCTCTTGAGCTAGATAATCTGTGTGAGTGTAGAAAAGTTTATTTTATTTTATTATAAGCTAAATTTTACTTTTCATTTTCAAGTGCTAATTGCTGTACTGATGCTAAATTAAATATTTATAAAATTTTATAAAATGCTGTAATAAAGTGCAGTCAGTGCAGCCGCCCGGATTGCGGAAGACTCAGGTTCAATTCCTGGCTGGGCGGGTGGGCGTTTAATTTTATCACTGTATTTAAAAAATATATATAAATATTTAATTTAGCTTCAGTGCAGCAATTAGCACTTGAAAATAAAAAGTAAAGTTTACTATAGCGTTGTGTTATCAAATGTGTGGTATTTCATCTGCAAAGGTAAATCTGCATGGCCATCGGTTGATCGAATGACCGTTTGATAGATGGCGCACTGTGCCGCTATTAGTACTCAAAAATTAAAAAGCAGTGACAAAATTCAGCGCTTACGTCAGCCTTCCCGGTAGCATAGCGGTAACTGCAGCCGCCCGGATTCGATTCGTGGCTGGGTCGGGTGGGCGTTTAATTTTATCACTGTATTTTATAAAATTATTATAAGCTCTAATAAACTTGCAAGATCTTGTTGATCTCAAAGCTAATCAGAATGTGGACCAACACATTTGTCATGTCAGACAACAGACAATACTTGCACTGTTTCGAATTATATTGCAACCATTTGATATATTTCCGGTTCATTCGACGCTTGCCAAATACTAAATAGCTTTTCATTAGTGTGTATGTGTGATGTGATCTAATTAGGTCAGTATATTTTCCTACGCTCGAAAATCATTTCCTTTCTCACTTTTGTTAGTCACGTTTAAGAACTAACCAGTGACTAAAGTCATGAGGACAACTCCCACCAGAAAACACTTTTAGAATGTACTTTGTCATTTGAGATATTGTTTGACCGCTGATATTTTTATTTTGAATGCTTGTGTTTTGTCGTTCACTATCAGCGACAAATGTCCTAACATGATCAATAGCACATAGACAGTTCGGATCATAACCCACCACACTGTACCAATGCGGGTTGGTGTATACCATGTGTAACAGAAAGGTGTGGTAAAAATGAAAAGGTCCAAAGTGTATCCGATCTAGATCCTGTATGCAGAGTTACTAGGACATCATTATTCACTTGTTATGCAATTTTTAATTAAATATTTCTACCGTGACGTCACATCAAAATAAACAAGTCACAGCCCTAGAGACTTAGTGACCTCTTAGTAATTTTTTTCTCTTCCATATCGGAAAGTAACAACCAATTCATTAGTACACACGCCTGCACATCAACCTACCCAAAACTGTCAAATTTCTTCAATTCAAATTCAAAAATCATTTATTCAGTTTAGGCTACAAGTAGCTCTTGTGAATGTCACTATGCCATCGGTTCGTAAGTCTACTCTGGGCGGGAGATCTTGTACTGAGAAGAACCGGCAAGAAACTCAGCAAGTGTCCAGCTCTTTTCTCCCTTACAGCGTCAAAAATATTGGAAAATGCCCTATTTTAGCAGGACACTTTCCATCACAAATAAACACATAAAAATAAAAAAAATATAGAAGACAATCACATGTAAAAAAACAAAATTAAAAATCTATATTAACAAATTTACCTCAGGTAAAAGTTCCAATTTCCACAATGTCATACAGTACCACTACAGTACTCTAATTACATTGCCAACCTTAAGCCTTAAACATAAAGTTCAAAGTCTATTGAGGAAGTTTGACAGTCTGTGGTAGGTTGATGTGCAGGCGTCTACAATACACCGCGACGGATAGCAGGGTAAAATGTTTAATATTCATAATGACATGACAAATTTAAGTTAATGATATTGTCTTAGTAACAACACATACACGATTTACATCGGATACACTTTGGATCCCTTTATTTTTGCCGCGCCTTTATTGTTGCATGTTGTTTAACGACTGTCATCTTACATCGACAACCGAAACCAAAAGGTTTAACGTGCTTTGTGAAGTTTGGAGGAGCTCCAATTGGTCACCCATTTGGTGGCCTGGTAATGTGAGAGCTACCTAACTTTGGTTTTTATAAGTTTAAACTTGACATGATCGCAACGGCAACGCGCAATCTGCATATATTTTGCAAATCGAGATCAAGTGAAAGTGATTATTTGTGCTATATTATATTGACATACAAAAACATTTTCCAAATAGTAGGTACATAAAAGCAGTTTTCCAAGCAATTCTATTAATATAAGTTCACACATACCACTACTTGCTTCTAGGCAACTGCAGTTGTTTTGATAACCGCAACGAATAGCCTTAAGTATCCGTTTTGATTGGCTAATATTCAAGATTTATCTGTTGGAAAAATCCAATAAGGCTTTCCATTTGGAGAATAGCTTGATGGCGGAGAAGTTGAGCTGGTAGCATGTTGAAATTACGAACGTGAAATTTGCGCAGTGCCGAATCCCAAATTTTATAGTGTTAATTGTGTTGAGTATATATTTTTGAAGATGCGTTATGCTATTATAGGATGACGGTCGTTAACATCTACCAGAAGCTTGATTTTGGCCCAATTTTCCTTTTTGATACGGTCCGCGTGAGAAGCCCTGAACCTACACTCAGTCACAGGACACAGTACCTACTGATTAGCTGACGATGTTGAATAAAAATAGGAATTTTGGATGTTGATAATAACACTACTGTCGAAAATTGTATTATTTACAAGCAAGGAAATTCACAAGTAAATTAAACTACTTAAAATTACAAAAACACAAATGTTGAATAAGAAATTTCCACGAGCAGGATTTGAACCTGCACCCGGACATAACGGGTCAGGTGCTCTTCCAATTGTTTCGCAACAAAATTTGCGTTAAAATTATATAAACAAAAAAAAACATTTTACTTAAAATTAAACTTATAAAAACTATAGACTATAACTACTACTAACTTTAAATAAAAAAATCCCCAAATCATCCCCATCAGGCAGAGTGCCCGCCTAGTTAGCTAACAGCGTTGCCATGTTAGCAAGGCTTATACGCTGGCCCAAGTAGCTCTGGGGTCCCGGGTGGTTTCTGCTAATTTTATGGAAATATCTTTAAAACGTTTGTGAGAACTCTGGCCCTATGGGCCTACCGTCTCTCTCTACCCCAAGCGGCTCGAACATGAGATCCCCAGTCAGATTCTCATACTGTCTTAACTGGGTGCCTATAGTGGGAGTTTCATTTGACATTCGATCAAGTTAACGAAAACGATAATTAGTATGGAATTGAAGCAGCGCCACCTGGTGACATACGAGAAGAGTAAAATTTTTGCCATACAAATTTTCGTTTTCGTAAACGTAATCGAATGAATACGAATAGTAAACAAAACCCACGCTGGGCACTCAGTAGTGCTTGGAATGCGACACAAGTAGCATCCCATACTAGAGCCCGTCCCACCCTAATTAATAAAAAAAACCCTATTTAACACTAATTACTTCCAATTTTCTGATGCATATTTATAAACTAGTTTCTGTAACCTAAAAATTGGTAAATTATCATCGGTCATAGCTCGTTATTACTTAATTTTTTTTTGGTTATTCTATTGACTATCCTTTTAATTACCTTATTTATTTTAATAGTTTAAAATAGTGTTGAATTATTTCGGCAAGCTGGTTGGAACCACGATAGCTCAATTGGGGGAGCACCTGACCCGGTATGTCAGAAGGGTGCAGGTTCGAACCCTGCTCGTGGAGTTTTTTTCAACATTCGTGTTTTTGTATTTTTTTTGCAACAAAATTTGCGTTAAAATTATTTTGTGCTACTGTTGTTTCTATGATAATAAAATTCTGTCTTAATTTTAGGTCAACTCGTACAAATAACTTCCATATGTTCTCTCATCGAATGTTTATTCCGCGTCGCGTTTAATACTTGAACCGGATGTTTTGTCCGGGCCGCGAAAATATCCCGGAGTGGCTTGGTAGTGGGACATTTGTTTGTACAACTGCTACGTACTTCGGGCTGGTTCTTATGATCTTTCCACTCCCACAATTTTGATATTATTATAATGAAAATTATTGCGTAAAGTATCTACCGTGTGTTGCTAATCCTGACAGATATAAATAGATAGATAGATAGTTATCTATCTAGTGTTTATACACTTTATTGCTTAGACAATTATACACAAAAGTAAATAAATAAATAATAAAATATAAGTAAATTTCCATGGAACAAGCTCCATCATCATCATTATCTCAGCCAAAAGACGTCCACTGCTGGACAAAGGCCTCCGACAAGAATCTCCATAACGACTGATTTGTGATACTGACATCCAGCGGCTACTATCTTTGGTATAATATATTTTAATGTAAAACTTTATATACTTTAAATTGCGTTTAACTTATCTTAGAGAGGCCTGCCAAGGTCTGCTCTTTCCTCCTTAGTCTTTCCTTCCTTTGTGCACAGTGTTGCACTTGCACTCTCCGACTCTATCTACCTTTACTTACAAATATAAGAAAGCATTAGTTCTTACTAACTTCAGTCTACGTTTTTGAATAAGAGGGTTAAGTAGGATTTCTAACTTCCATTCAATATAAGAGAACACACTGGAACATTTATTAATTAATATTATTATTAATATTAACGGGTAAGCACAGTGCCTTGATCTCATCTGTTATGTGATGATAAGGCCAATGATGGAAGCGCACTTCACCCGGGATCCTCAACTAGTGAGGCACTGGCTATCTTATCTCTAGCTGCCGGAACACAGCAATGCTACAAACACTGATGTTATGGCGACATGTTTCGATATATAGATAAGATAGTGGTAGCTATCCAGGCGGACAAACAAGCCCTACCATTAACCACACCGAGTACACAAACATGTGGGAATCGAACAGGACCTCTAGATCTAAACCGGTGGTCTTAGCCACTAGACCACAGAGGCGGTTATATTTTTACACTCGAATGAACACTTTTTTTCATCACCTAATTTTATTCTTAGTACATTTTCCTGTTGTACAGTAGTCAATTAGACATCTGTTTCCGGCTGTTCTGGACTTCGACGCAAACGTGTGTGTCAATAATAAAGTGTTCGGTACATGGATTTCCCGCCGCCCGATGTAAATCTCTTCGCGGATTTTTTATTGTAGTTAGTTACTTTTTGTTTTTTACAATTTATCATGCGCGTTATAAATTATAATAACTACTGTATTGGACACCGCTCATTTTACATTAACAATTTAATCAGTTTAGATTTATATTTAGTATCTCTGGAGCCAAAAAGTTTGAGTTTCGTGAAAATGTTACAAAAAATCTCCCTCAATGATGATAGTTTTACTGTATTGGTCTTGTGGTCAGACCACTGGTCTTGATGTGTTTCTTAGCAGGTCGTACATATGGTGGTCGGTTTTATTGGTCGCAGTCCTAGTATCCTATCTAGTTTTTGCTAAAATAACACTGATAAAAGCATTGTTCTGTTACTACAGTTAGAGGTAAGAGAGCCAGTCCCTGATTAGTTGAGGATCCCTGGTGAAGAGCGCTTCCACCTTCGTAACCAATTACTGTTAAGCGACCAAGCTCTCCTTGCGTTGCAGTATAATAATAAAATGTTCACTTCCTTACATACCATGATACACTCAACCTGAGAGGTGCTCCTAATTTCAAGAGGTCCCTTCAGGTTCATTGCACTCGATACTACGCTCAGAACATTCAGCAATTTAGTAAGACATTGGAAAACTCACATGGATTGGTCACACTCCCTAAAAACCAGCGGCGTTTACAAGCCAATAAACCTTGTGAATCTCTCCAAGACTTTAGCCGTCTCTAACAGTTACACTGTAAAGGTCACAGGCAGATTACAGTCTCACAGTTCTGCTGATCCAAATTTGATGACCTAGAAAACTTTATGTCTAACCTACAAACATTAATTAACGTCGACATCAAATGTTTCGTCAATATAATATTTTGACATACACCTCGTGATTTAGAGATCACCTGACTCCATTCTCCAGTTGCCAAGAGGCGTGCTGCTGTGCGAAAAATATACGGCTCATCTGATTTACGAACCTAATAAAACTGTATACACTTGTATGTCAAAATTGGTAAACTGCTTATAGACTATCCTTGGGGCTTTGTTCACGGAAAATAGTCTGAGCTCAGTAGTTTCAATGGAATCGAGAAATTTTAGCATCTCTGTTAGAAAGAAAGAAAGAAATAAAGAAAGAAATTATTTATTGACGATCACACAGACATAACATAACATAAGACAAGAAACTTTTATGTCATATCATTCAGAAAATTGTTTAAACAGCGTTGATTAAAAGTCTATATTCGATTTTGTGCAAACGTCTCATGAAACTCAAAAGACAACTAGCCTTTCCACTGCACAAATACTCTTTATAATATTATAAATTTGCGAAACATGTTATTTTAATCAAGTAATTTCATATCTCTTTATAATTGAGAAACATGTTTTCTATAGTAAGTAATTCAAAGCAAATCATTTGCCATGTATCCGTTTTGTCGTTGCATGATACCCACAACGAAAGTTTGAGTAGGTTTGTAACAGTCCCGCCGTGAGATCAGCTTCTATCTTCAGCGGAAAACACCTCTGCACCGGCGACGTCATGGTGACGACTCCGTTATCCAACCGACGACGGCTGCAGTCGCCCACGCGCATACCGTCCCGCCCGCCTCGGCCGGCAGCCAACATTTTCATAGTTTAGTTACGATTTCGAAAACGACCCGACGCGTCCCGCCGCCGGCGACCAACCACCGGATTTCGAAAACGAATCCCCAGTTTCTCGCATATTCTTCGTCAAGTTCTCGATTAATCACACTTGACTGTTGTAGTGTTGTGCTCACAATTTTGACTAGTGTGTCGTGATATCAATTGGATTTTTTTCCATTTTACTAGGTACGTTTACTTTTTATTATATTTATTAATATTTAATAGAAATGGCGCAATATAGAGGAATGTTCTTGAGTGGTTCCGATATTTTATATCGAACAACGATGGTCTTAGAATTGACCCTTGAGGCAGCCTTTTAGTATCGGCGTTGTGTATAATTAATCTGATCTATAAAATGCAGATATTTCAAGCTTTCATAGTGGTAAATCTAAAGGAACTTATAAAGAAAAAATGTTAGGTAATCGTAGGAAGTACCAGACGATGCATGTTATAAAAGCTGAGCGCCGCCGAAACGCGGGCCTTCAGTAGTTACATAAATAGAACAAGATGTTTCGTTCACACTTGAGAGAATTTTAACACAGGACACCCACTCGCTTACACTTCACCTTGCCCAGATGGCGCTGACCGGGGCAGTGAGTCACTTCAGCGTCGAGAGCTTTCAGCACAAGTGGTTTTAGCCAGTGATACAGCTATGATGTATTGAGTTTAGGGTGACTTTGAGAATGATTGATTCCATTCTGCTCCATGAGTCAGTAAATCAACTCAACGCGAGTTGTAATGCAAAACGGAAAACTATTTAGGTGAAGGCGATAATTTTAATTTTGTTTTATTAAATGACACCGTTATTTTCATATTTGTCTCCTAGAGTTAATTGTTAAGGCATATCTTTGACATAATTATGGGCTTTGTTGTATTTATGGTCCAGAATTTATAATTTATATTTTTTTATTATAATCTTATAACTTTTATCTTTCATCTTGTTGTTAGGTTCAAGAGTTTAAAGCGAGCATCTCTTGCAAGCACATAATAGTTTCGCGTCTTTTCTTAATACTATTTTTTTTTTCATAATTTGCTTTTCTGTCGATAGATTTTTCTGCACACTTTTTAAATGTACTTTAACGTATATTATATAAGATTCTGAAGCCAAAACGGCTTCTGCCAATATAAAGAATTTTACATTCCCTAACTAAATAAATAAAAAGATTATACCTAACTATACAAATTAATTTTCTCTCTTATGAATTTTGAAGATTACTTCACATGGCTACGTGTTTCTATCAGAAGTCGCTAGCTCTGACAACAAGCACCATAGTTTAGATCACTGCCATACAAGGCTTTTGACTAAACTCTTTTGAACTTTATAATTCGATTTGTTGAATATAATTAAAGTTTAGACCTGAAAAGTAATTTGACTTACATTTTGATTATTTGTTAACAAACAAGCTTTTTTGATATCCTCATAATAAAACTTAGAATTTTAGAATATGTTGAACTTGAACATGAACATGTTGAAAGCAAAACAGTAATAAAGAAGAATAAGAAATAATTTACAAAAGAGTGCATTAGAATAGAGTGATTAGAGTGCAAAATAGTGCAGTATTAGTTTCAATATGTGGTTTAATTTAATTCAATTCAAATTAAAACATTTATTTCAGACAAAGATAGGATGAAGGCCTATACGTATAAAATTTAATGAAAAAGGTATAGCACAAAGAAAATAAAAATAGCAATGTAGCTTTATGCATCTTCATCATGATCGGGCAGTCAACCATACCCGTCACAACGTGAAGAATGTAAAATGTTAAGACATGCATCAAAATATGGCGTTGGTAGCCGAATGGATACTCGTAAAAGTCGAGCTTGTGTGAGCAAGCGAGTTTGGTGCTCAACCCTTGTTTGGTGTTTGGTGCAACGAGTTTGGTACGACGACGATAACGTGAACCTATGGGTTCACGTTATCGTCGTCATCGTTGGGTATGCCCAATACGACCATTGGCTAGGTGGGTTAGCAGGACTGTTATTAATAGGGTGTTATTTAAACGGTTAGCAAAGTATTCGTATTTTTGTTAGCAAAAAAATGCTAGTTGGGCAGCAAAAAAGCTAGTTGGGCAGCAAATATTTTAATTTGTTTCGGATTCGTCGTGTTCCTGATTCGTCGTATTCCAGATTCGTCGTATTCCAGATTCGACGTATTCCAGATTCGTCGTAATACGTTCAGTCGAGTAGGCACATAAATACATATCCAAATCTTTTCATAAAGTTCTTATACGTTTAAAACATAACTTTCACAGATAAAATGCGAATTTGAGAAAGCAATCGTTTATGGTGTGGTAGCAGTTTTTCCTGAGGCTAAGATAACAGGCTGCTAATTTCATTTTTTAAAGGCATTATGGAAAAAGTCGAAAGATATAGGAACATTTGATACAGAAGAAGGTAGACTGTATACTAATTTGTGTTATAAGTTAGCATTATTGCCTAAAGAATACATCATCATCATCACCAGCTCATGTCCCCACTGCTGGGGCACGAGCCTTCCCTATGGATGGGGAGAACGGGCCATAAACCACCACGTGGGCCCAGTGCGGATTGGTGGTTGTTACGACCGGGCGCCTTAACCACTGCGCCATCGAGCTCCTCAATGAATACATACCGGAAGCATATTTGGAGATTTCGAATTCCACCTCGAGTTCTGAAGAAATGAAACTATTTCATAACTATTTTATCAATTTCTGGATGAACAAGACAACTACTTCTTTATTTTGTGTTGATGAAGATCATTATTGTACAAACAATGCCGTAGATGGTTGGAACAACCGAATCAACCACAGATTGCCAAAAAAAGGTTCACTGTATTTATTCCACAAGAAATTGAGATGTGAAATAAACTATCAGGACATAAGAATAAAAAAGTATCTTTTGCACTCCGGCCAAATACAACGAAGACGGCCCAAAAATTTCATTAAATTTAAAAAGAGAAGGACATCATTATTGATCTCAAAAATAATAAATCCACAGTTATTGAGTGACTTTCTAGACTTTGTGAATTGTAAGTTTAATTGTTTCATTTTATGCATTTAATGATAGTAACTCACTAGTAACAAACTGTTTTTTGTTCTATCGAGGAGAGTTTTTTGTTCCATTACTTATTTTTGTTTATTAAAATAAGTAACAATTTGTATTTGGTTTTATATTTTATAACAAATATGGTAGGTAGGTAGGTACTAAGGTGGACTGTATTACGACGAATCTGGAATACGTTGAATCTGGAATACGACGTATCAGGAACACAACGAATCCGGAACAAATCAATATTTCTAAATCAGTCCGCAACTTATATCATTCTGAACAGCAGTCTTATGCCGCTCCCCCCTTCCGTGACTGGCCCTCGCTACGTAGCGCTTTGCTCGGGAAAAAAGAATGTAACTTATCCTTACCAACAGTAAGGATTTCTTTTGATGACCGATTGTATAATTCTGCTGATCAAATAATAATTTTGCTGACCAAATATTTATATTGTAATACAAATAAATTATTAGTTCATCATCACATCATCTCCGGCTCTTTGTCTGCCCCCACTGCCGGGGCACGAGCTTTCCATATGGAAGGAAACACCACAGCGACAATGGGCCATAAACCAGCGCGGATTGGTGGTTGTTAACAACTGCTAATACAGCCTAGAATTAAAAAAAGCTATAATCGCAGAAAATTTTCAGTATGAAGATGGCACAAAATGATAATTAATACAGCCTAGCTAGACCAACGGTTACGTACCTTTCGAAGCACGGAGTCGAGCATTAGTTATAATCTTAAAAAACAAACTGTTTTTATTGATGACATTATTCTGCACGGCTTCAGGCTTTTGAGCGACTCAGACATGATAATATAATTGTTTGCAGCTCTGGAATCTCAATCTGGCATTAATGTGTCGTAATATCAATAAGAATATATAAGAACATTAACCTACTTGGCAGTAAAGTCCTTTTTGTTGTCTGATGCAATTTTGTATTTATAATTTGTGTTAAGTATTTATAATAACATTATGTGAAATCTTTATGTGAGAACCATGTAAGTTCTTCAGACTTTAAATTCAGTTTCAAAGACATATAATAACCTATAGATACATATGAAGAGCTCGATAGCGTAACGATTGCGATGTTGAAAGTTTTCATAGTCGTTATAGTGACAATATAGTGATTAACATTATCTGCAGTAAACTGAAAATTCAATTTCACATCGACTCATTTTTTTACCAGAATTCATATTTAAAGTGATTTTCAAGTTTGTAAAAATACTTACGTTAATTTCAATGCTTTTGAGTGGAAATATCTCTTTACTTACTACATCCATAGCTACAGCTCATAGAGTTTCTTTAGTTAGAAGGTCATGCCCTTTATCTTGATCACAATGAATGTGATCAAGAGTCTGATTCGATGAGTCTGCGTTGCTACCAGTTGTTGTGGTAAAATGGCAGTAATCAAATTAGGCCAGTAAACGGGTATAGGATCTATCTCCCCAATATCTTCATGTGAGTTTGTTCATGTAAAAAGACCTAAGTACTATGGATCTTTATTTTGAACGGGGACCTTCTTGTACCTTATTTCACTTGAAGCTAAGTGACGATATGACCGAAGGGGAAGACGCCCCGCACTAGGAATCCTAAACCACCGAGGAATTGGCTTAATTGCTTATATCTGTCGGAACGTCGCTGGAGATCGAATAGGAATCTCTGGATTCTGAAATCGTTGGTCTTACTGTCAGACCACAAACTAAAGGCGGTTAGAAATTATTGGGATCCTGTTCATATAGTGCCTTACAAATATCTATATAAAGATACGTGAAGCAAAAGGAGGAGTATTAAATTTCGCACGCTTATAGTTTATATAGAGAAGGAGTGCAGAACGTTAATATTTTTTTTAATTATACATAAAATACATTAAATCAATAAAACAAACATTACACACACTACCATGTATTTGACACACACGCATATGTACTTAACACACCCGCACATAATACTCTTATCAAAAATTTCAAAAATATAAGAGGACCGGCCGAAATCTGTCAATGCCAATCCAAACTCACATTCTATCTTTTTTTTTTTTATCTTTCATTGCTTAATATACAATCCGTGCAGCCTTAATAAAATTTCGGTCAAATTTCGACCACTGGGCGAAAACTAGTACAAAGAATAAGCACCGAATGATTATTCCGTGTATTGTAAACGTCATTTCAAATTAAAGTAAAATATACAAAACACGGTTAACTATTCGGAGCTTATTCTTTGTTTATTTGTAAGGCACATAGAGTCACCACCTGGTCTTAGGACTCTTTTATTAGTTCAGCCGTTTGTTGTCAGACGACTTGCACTGCGTTCCATATTAAAACAGTCGTGCGGCTGTTGCGTATGGCGTTTAATATGACACCGCACGGCAGCATTGCACATCCGACACGAAACGCCAATATTGTACCCAGTTTCATTGGTGGTAGGGCTTGTTCTCAGCCCACCTGGCAATCTATTCTGATCTTAGTCTATTGCCATAATGGCAATGTTGCAGAAAGGTTGCAGGCAGTATCGATTTATTGAGTTTAGTTATTTAAGATTCCAGTTAATGTGCGTTTCCATCTTCAGCCTTATCGTCACTTATTATGGAGTGAGATGGAGATTAAGCGGTTAAATTAAGTACACATTAGGAGAAAGGACATTTAATAATAATCAGACGCTTTAAAGAAAGTGAGAAAGGCAAAAGCAGTTGCTCGCTTGCCGGTTCTTCTCAGTAGAAGTATACACGTATACGCGTAGCCATAGACGTATACAAGTAGGTACAATACAAAATGATGGTTTGCGTCTTAGATTATTTACATGTCTAATCTAGGGCTGACGTAATGACTTTCATAAGAGCTGTTTGTTAACAAAATATTGTAATATAACTTAGTCGCTGGTCCCGCAAGATTCCCAACCTTTTACCTTTCATTTTAAGCGCGTTTCCACTTATTAAATTATTGTAATGGTGGAATTTGAGTACTACAACAATAACCTTTAACTTTCCTACATTCACACCAATCATCTAGCCCAAGAGAAGCTTCGTTATGAAACTCGTTAAATGGTTACTAGACAACGGATAAACATACTTAAAATACTTAAATACGTAGGTATTTATTATACATAGAAAACACCCAGACCCGAGACAATTTAGAAAAACAATAATTTTTATATTGACCCGACCGGGGATTGAACCCGGGACCTCAGAGATGGCGACACCATGAAAACCGGTGTACAAACCACTCGACCAAGGAGGTCGTCAAAGGTCGTCAGGAGGTCCTTTATACTGTTCCTCTGCTGGGAAAAGGCCACCTTCATTGAAACCAAGTTGTCGCTATCATTTATTTATGGGAATTCGCTTAATTACCACGCTTGTCAAATGCGGGCTGGTGATCACAAACCCGGGCTACGCAACGATGAATCAGAAACACGATTTGCCCCATCTGGGAATTTGATCCAGGATCCTCGACACGCAATCAATGCTTTGTTACACTTTTAAAAATGAAAGCTCTTCAGCTTTGAGCTGTTGATTTTTTTATACACCGTATAAGATTAATGTAGTCATCGATCTTCAATCAATACGGGAATTAAATATGAAATAAAGTTATACTGAAAATACAAACTTTTCTCCCAAAAAGGATAGATACTGCATCAAAATCACCAATTTTGAATAAACTCGCAGTTAGTGACCACGAGACGCCACTTGAGTACTTATAATCAAACTAGTGTTCCGAGGTGAAATAGATAACATCGGCAATAAGGTGCTAGCCGATCGCCTGATGTGAGAGCACCTTGGAACCCTTGTCCCTTATCTTATCTTATCTTATCTTAGTGGGGCCTGCCGAGGTTTCCCTCTCGCAGTAACACCTCGACCCATCGGGATCTTTTGTGCAACCCCATCCTTTCACTCTTCCTCCTCCGCAAAGATAGAGGCCATGAGTTTGGCAACGTCTTTAAGAGCGAAGAGCCTGAAGTCCTCCGGTTTCGGATAGGCCGATCCCAGGAGTCCCATTCTTTTCCTAGCCAGAGAGTCGCAGTCACACAGTAGGTGCTGCATTGACTCCGTTTTCTCTCCACACGCCCTACACAAACTATTTGTTGAAAGGTGCATTCTATGAAGCATTTGTTTTGTGGCATAGTGCCCTGTCAAGGCACCGATGGTTAGTCGGGCCTGCCGTCTACCGCCTCCGCATATGAACTTACTCCGTCCTAAGGCGTTTTCGCCAAGGAAGGATTTGGAGTGTTTACCCTTGTCCCTTAGTCGGCGCTTACGATATGCACGGGAAGGGCCTTCCTTAGCTGATATGTACATTCTTTTCACGTCCCAGACCAGCATGGATTCATAGATGGATGGATGGATTTATGTCCCCACTGCTGGGGCACGAGCCTGCCCTATGGATAGGGAGAAAGGGCCGTAAACAAAAAAATAGGCTACATATAAAATAGCCTAGTTTAAATGCATGTTTCGTCACAAGGCATTTTAATTACTTTTTATAATGGTTAATCTCATGTCAGTGAATTCTGTATTCTTAAGAGAATAAAGTATCTTTAAACCTATATCTGTCAACATAGTCCGGAATGTGACGACAACGCATATAAATTAAAGGCTACGTCAAATAACTTGCGTGGCGGGGCTAAAGTCTTTGCGGTCACATTGGGGCTTCCTCCTGCATATGCTTAGGTCGTGGAATAAGCTCCATACCATCGCAATCTCTATCTACTCTTAGACCTTAACCTGTACCTCTGTACAGCATAGGGTATTTCAGAAAGGGCGAGAAAAGGTTTACACAGTTTCGTCAGCACGTGTATACCTCTGGCACGTGTATAACTTTTTGATCTAATCCCGCCCTCTCCTTTTCTCTCCCAGACTACGCGTGCTGGTCTTAGGAACCACCGTCATACTGTACAGACAATCATTACTCGTACCAAAAAATTTGGTAAATCGTTCCTCTGTAAGACCATTCGGCTTTGGATTTCTTTGCCGGCGCATGTGTTTCCCAGCTCCTATAGTCACGGGTTTTTTTTTTATACTTAGCACGGCAAATGACTCCACACCACCACGCGAAGACAACTGGTGCAGCGTGAAAACAACGCAGCATCAGTCAACTTCACTCTGCCGGCCTACAAAGTACTTCTTCACGCCTCGTTTGAAGGACCCCATATCATAGGAAAGAGGGAAAACGTGTGCTGGTAGACTATTCTTTTAAAGGGTCTTTTAAAGGGGGCGTGAAACGGCATTTATGCAGGCCGTCATGAATGGGTGCGCTTGTTACCGTGCTTGTTCTACGGCGAGGAGCGCTCTCATTATTTTGGCCTGCATCGGCTGCTTACCATCAGGCAGGATGTGGTCACTATGACGAGCCAATATAAAAAAAATGAAAAAATAAGATAAGATGTTAGTTGAGGATCCCGGGTGAAGTGCGCTTCCATCATTGGCCTTATCAAGGCACTGTGCTAGGTAAGATATAAAAAAAAAAACAAAATTACCAATTTTGAGTAAACTCGCCGTTAGTGACATACGCCTTATTAGCATAAGCAAATTATAGGGCTCCGAGGTGGAATAGATAACGTTAGTGATAGGTTGCTAGCCGGCCGCATGCGCATCTTGGAACCCTTATCCTTTAATCGGCTCTTAGGACATGCACAGGAAGTTAGGCATCTAAAACATTCTTTTCACATCCCAGACCAGCACGGGATGCCTAACATATTGTTGAAATCTAACAATTGTTGTTTGTCCAACAGGTTACCCTACGTCTTCGAGGGGCAGTTTCACCACCAGTAATGACCAGCTAGCGGCATGGGGGTGACCGACGACTTGGCACCGAGCTTTACGCAGAAGCCGCAGCTGCGACAAGAGGATGACGGCAACAAACTCGTGTTCGAGTGCCAGCTACTGGCCTCGCCGAAGCCGGAAATCAGCTGGTACCGGAGCGATGAGCTCCTCAAAGAGGACACTAGGACTAAGTTCAAGTGAGTTTCATTGTTTCTTAATTAATTGCTCAGTACGGTTTGTGCATATCCAAAGACACATTTGATATCTGTAAGGCCGCGTCCTTGACGTCTGCGGTGAGCGGGGCTGGAGCGGAGAGCGGTGACGATTTACGTATACATTGACAAGGGACCGTTCTTGATGACAGCGGGAGCGGCGCGACCACAGTAGGCTTACTCTTAAACGCAAACTCAATCTCAATACAATTCCAATGCGATTAATATTTATCGATAATGGGATAGTTTCACAATTTCGGAACGCCCCATCTCGATAATATTTTGTGCACTCGATTTCCACGCAATTGTCGAGATGGAGCGTTCCGAAATTACGAAACTATCCCATTATATTGAGATTGAGTTTGCGTTCAAGAGTAAGCCTACAGAGCGGTACACGAGCGTCGGGCGACTGTCGAATGTTTCGAGTCTTGTTTTGACGCTGGCGATAATTTCAAGTGGGGTGCCTGGCTACTGCCGCTACAGACAGGCATTCCTGCTCTCCGCCCTGCTACCGCTACCGCCTCGCTCACCGTAGACGTCGAGGTTGCGGCCTAAGCACCAATTAAAAAAAAAGAAATGACCGAGAGAGACAGAAGAGTCTCAAAGACGGCAACGCAAAGGCAAGCCCGAATGCTGCAGATGTAAAAAAATCTCATATTTTAGTTCTTTGAACTGGCTATGTGGTGTGATGAGTAATCAACCACGATCTCAGTTCCAGAGAAACGAACTCAATTTCCAGCGAGGGGTATATGATGGTACCTACTCAGATTAGTTGGTGGAAGGACTTGTTTTAACCCTAGAACCACAACATGATATTTTGTTTCACAAAATACAACATGGGTTGCCGGTAACCCCAAATAGAAACAAAAATTATGAAAAAAACCCTTAAAAACACACTGGGAACAAAATTTCTTAAACACTTCACACATCGCTCTCTGATTTTTCTGTCTTTAGACCTAGGACATAAATAGCAGCGAGCACTTGAAGTGATTACTCAAGAACTAATGTACGTGTGCACTTCGCAAAGTGGCACGGGCTACTGATAGCTAAAAACTGCTAGCTAAAGCTAAAGTACTGAGATGCACAAGTTTTTATGTCTACCTCTCGCAAAAATAAAAAGAAAAATCAAGACGTGGGGTGACCTACGACCCCATGTAGTGGTTGTAGGGTTAAGTCCTCCTGACCACAAATTATCCAAATATTAGATAATTGGTGGTGCGAGAGAGTTATAGATGAGATAGCCAGTGCCTCTGTAATTGAGCATTCCGGGTAAAATGCGCTTCTAACTTGCATGATAAGGCAAGGTGGATGGAATGGAAGGTGGAATTTTACTAGTGAGATAAGGCAACAATTCCTGTGAGATAAATGTCAACCCGTAAAGAATAAATAAAAATTAAAAGGCTCGTCCGCTCATTAGCCATCTTGATTACATAAAGAGAATTCGCCTAAATTTATATACGTTTATGAATGACTTAATTAACAGAGGCACCGGGCCTCTGTAATTGAGTGATTGATTGAGAAATTGATTGAGTGGATGGAAAGTAAGGTGGACGTTTACTAGTGAGTGAGATATATAAGGCAAGGATCCATGTGGGATGAAGGTGACCCCATAAGAAATAAATAGAAAACTGAAGGCTCGTCCGCTCATTAGCCATCTTGATTACATTAAAAGAATTTGCCTACATTAATATACGATTATAGAATGACATTAATTAACGGAATTGCGTCCCACGTTTTGGGTCAACGCTCGCCGTCACCTTGGTACAACGCGTTCGCTCTTTTATTTCCTTTGATGTGTTGTGGTCGACAAAGCGGGGACAGCTGACACACTTGGCACCAGAGCCCGTCTAATGTTAGTACCTACATAGACACGAACCATGAGAAGTTAACATAAAATGTTAGCCCGTGACCACGGCCGCTGCGATTCATCTATTAAGGGACGGGGATACGCTTTCGTCATGCTATCCTCTCTAAAAGCCCTCTAAGGATGCCTCTGAGGATGCCTCTGAGGATGCCTCTGAGGATGCCTCTGAGGATGCCTCTGAGGATGCCTCTGAGGATGCCTCTGAGGATGCCTCTGAGGATGCCTCTGAGGATGCCTCTGAGGATGCCTCTGAGGATGCCTCTGAGGATGCCTCTGAGGTTGCCTCTGAGGATGCCTCTGGGGATGCTTCTGGGGATGCCTCTGAGGATACCTCTGGGGATGCCTCTGAGGATGCCTCTGAGTATGCCTCTGAGGATGCTTCTGAGGTTACCTCTGAGGATGTTTCGAGCACACGCATTGAGGAACCTTTAAGTTTCTCACCGCCCATAAAAGTCCAGTTACCAATGTTACCATATTGATTTTTAATATCCCAACACCGGTAGACATTTGGCATTCAGCTCACATATTATGTTAAGTGGTGATTGATTCTTGCATCCTTCACTGAGGAGGCTGTCGGAACACTCTATGATAGCCAGTTACTAAGTAGGTCAACAGTCCTGTCGGAACACTAGCAATGCTACTGACATTAATCCATTCACGTTAGTGAAGTAGTTATTAGTTATGAACTGTAAGTAGTAGCAAGCCGAGCTACCTAGTAAAGTACTTATTTTATTTTAATTATTTTTGGCACGGTAACAAAATACAAATCAAAACATATTTTTTTTTACATCATCATCATCATCGTCATCATCTCAGCCAAAAGACGTCCACTGCTGGACAAAGGCCTCTCCGAATTTTTTACATACAATTAATTTTATAAATTTGCATTTCAGTAACAACCGAGCACAACATTCAATTTAAATATATTAAAATAAAGAGAAAAAAAATATATGAAAGTACAGACGACTGCACTTCAACCTATCCAAAACTGTCAAATTTCTTCAATACAATGTCAACCATATGCCTAAGGCATAAAGTTCAAAGTCTATTGAGGAAATTTGAGTTTGTGGTAGGTTCATGTGCAGGCGTGTGTACCATTCTTAATTCACAGTCTTATTGCATAGTAAGAAGCAAGCCAATACTTTCTAAACATTTGATACTATTTAAGAATTAATTTAATTTTTGATGAAATATATCAAGGTAACTTAACTTGACTTAACTTAACGTTAAATTTTCGACACATCCGTATCAATGGGCTATGATTGATACATTGTTTCTAGCTAAAGGTAGATGAAAAAGAAGTTTTAAAACAAACTTCATCACCAGCTAATTTATATTCCTAATGCTGGGGCACGAGCTTTCCTATGGATGAATAGGGAGAACGGCCCATAGGTTTATGGGTCTGGTCTGGGTGGTTTCTGCACTGGGCCCGCGTGGTGGTTACCACGCGGGCCCAGTGCAGATTGGTGGTCATTAACGACTGCCAATGCAGCCGGGACTACGTGCTTTGCGTGCCTTCCTAAGCACAGAGGAGCTCGACATGATACATTTTTATTTATAGATACATAGATACACTAAAAAAAACCAACACGTGACAAACAAAACAGACGAACTTAAAACAACAATTTTCTTATGTCACTAGTTGTTTTGAGAGTAATGATTTATTTATTTATTTTTATTTATTTATTTAGACAACATCACATACATTGTTCTGATCCCAAGGTAAGTAGCTAAAGCACTCGTTTCATGGAAATCAGAAACAACGACGGTACTACAACCACCCAGACCCGACACAATATCGAAAAGTTCGTTTTCGACATTGACCCGACCAGGAATCGAAACCTCTCGGGACCTCAGAGTTGAGAGAGAGAGAGAGAGAGAGAGAGAGAGAGAGAGAGAGAGAGAGAGAGAGAGAGAGAGAGAACATTTATTGACCACACACACTAATATACATAAAAATAAAAACAAACAACAACAAAAGGTCAATGAGGACCCCGCCTCAGCTTATGTTGTTGCGAACGAAGCGTGTCGCATCAACGCTAGTATTCTGGCGGAATACCAGCGTTGTTGCCAGTTAGCGCCGCCCTAAGTCCGGCGGCGGCAAAGCCACTCGGCTACGGAGGTCGTCAAAATGATGATTAATGTCATATTCTGTGATATTATTGAAAACTTAACTTTTATTTTCGTAGTTAACGTTTTAATAGTTTCACGTTTATTTCGTGTTACTCGGAGAGTTTTTGTTTGGCCAAATTGCAACTTACATCGTGTGTCAAAAGGAGGCGCCATACAAATTCTCGTTTTCGTTAACGTGTTGTAATGGTGAATAAAAATCGCACAACGCACTCTTGATCTCAACCGAAGTGTCAGCGACTGAGATAAATGAGAAATATTTTTAGTGTGTGCCATATTTTATTTGAGACATGCTTACCTAAACAAACCGCAGACGCACAACTGTAGAATATAAAATATTTAACGTTATACGAACTGTGAAATTGTTAACCGCACTGTTTTGATCTTGTTCCAACGACACATTTAAACCTGGGAGCGGAGTTTATAGCGTCAGCGGTGTGTACAATATATAATTAGGTTTTTTTGAGTCTGTTCGCTCGAGAATGCGTTAGCGTTGTTTTGTATTATTTATGATTAATATTGATAATAAAATGTTAAAACTTATGATTTCTTTTATGGTTCAAAAGATATTTGCATACAGCATCATTATAATTTTAAACGATAAGCTTCATTACAAGTTCGATCGATAGATGTATCGTGTAAAGATGCTGTCTTGATCCTCCTGAACTATGGTTGCGCTTTCACGATGCATATAACTTTTATATTATAATATCTATATCTAACAATTATTGATGATTGATTTACCTTTTTTTATTTCAATACTTCTTGGTAAACTTTCTATGTAAACTAGCATAGTTTTTAATTATATTATTTGTATGTATACTACAGACTAACTGTAAGGTATCTGTTCTATGGGCCTCTTTGTATCATACACTGTTTTGTTGCCTGAAATAAACTTATTTATTTATTTATTATTTATTTATGTAATCACGCGCTCTATCAAAGGTGTTGAATTCAGGGTCGGCAACACGCGTTGTTTGCGTTTCTAGCTTTTATGAGCTGCGATAACCGTTTTGAGCGTTTACCGGCTATTGTTCAGTTGCCGGATAAAGATATATATATATATGGGTATATATATACACACATATATATATATATATATATATATATACATATGATTTAAGCACAATATTTATTAAACACTAGCTGACCCGGCGGACTTCGTACCGCTTTAACAGTTTCCATGACAAAACAAAACAAACAAATCATTTTCTATTGGAAAACAAATATAAAGGTATGAGTTTCATTCCCGTGGGAATAGCGGGATAAAAAGTATCTTATATGTCAATCCAGGTTATAAACTATATGCCTATCTGTATTTTATCCAAATCCATCCATCCGTTACAGCGTGAAGAAGCAACAAATATACACACATACACACAAACTTACGCATTTATAATATTAGTGTAATAGTGTGACTTTGAGACAGCAATATTGGGTACATTTTAAATATGTACTCCACTTTGAGCGATACAACATTCTTGAATTTACGTAGATATTAAGTTTATAATAAAATGAAATGAAATATGAAAATTTGTATTTATTTGACAAAATGACTTCTTCTTACCAGGATCCAGAGCATCGCCAACACCAAGTTCCTGGTGGTGCTCGAGCTGGACGACGTGATCGAGACCGACGCGGGGCTGTACAAAGTCAAGGCTAAGAACAAGATGGGCGAGGTGGCCGCCTCCATCAACCTTAACTTCAGCCGTGAGTGTCCATCTTTGTTATTATCAGCAACGGTAGAATCGCGTTAAATACAACGCTTTAAGGTGCTCCCTCACCAGGAGCGTTCGTCTGTAATGTAACGCGTTACAAATCCAAGCATTACATCAGTAAGGGAAGAGTACCGAGCATTATTGTAATGTTATACTCAAAATCTTATCTGAAATGTTACATTACAGGCGAATGCTTCTGGTGAGGGTGCACCTGTGCACTTTTAGGGTATATCGAACTGGCACTTTTGCTGGAAGCTGTTCGTTCGACAAGGTGGTCATTATAGACAGATCCAGCAAGAATTTCGGATCCTCGAAATGTCCTCAACCAGGGTCGAGCGATGCCAGCGGGGCTTGTGAAGGGCGTCAACACGAGTTTTTCTTTAATTTATTTGCATAAACAAACAATGATAAATTACAAATATTCAGGTATATAACACACAATGTTACAAGATAACCTAAATTTACCATCAGCTACGTTTACCACAGTTTGCTTATTAAAAAATAACATTGGAAATTAATGAAGTAGTTCACATTCTCATTATTATTTGTGTACACTCATTAATGTTCTTATTCTATTATTCTTTACAATTAATAACATCCTACTAATATTATAAACGCGAAAGTTTGTAAGTATGGATGGATTTTTTTACTCTTTTACGTAAAAACTACTGAATGGATTTTAATGAAACTTTCCTCATATACAGACCATGACCCAGACCAGCATATGGATACTTTTCTTTTTTACTGTAGTCTTCGCGAATGAAGTCGCGGGCAACAACTAGTCTTCTATATATTTTTTTAATAAACAAGGACGCGTTGAAAAGAGACAAAACACGGAGTAACTACTCCCAAGTTTACACTTTGTTTATTAATAAGCCCCTGAGGGCGGGCCAGTGGTCGACACAAGCTCTGAGGAGCTCGATGGCGCAGTGGATAACGCGCCCGATCTGCAAGCGCTGAGGTTAAGCAACTTTCGCAAACGCCTGTCATCGGATGGGTGACCAAAAATGTATCATCTCGAGTTCCTCCGTGCTTCGGAAGGCACGTAAAGCCGTTGGTCCCGGCTGCATTAACAGTCGTTAACAACCACCAATCCGCACTGGGCCCACGTGGTGGTTTATGGCTCATTCTCCCTGTCCATCCATAGGGAAGGCTCGTGCCCCAGCAGTGGGGACATTAAATGAGCTGACGATGATGATGATGATGATATTGATCACTGGTTCCTGTAATTAGGAAGTGTCGAAAAAATTTCCACGGGCGGGTTTCGAACCCGCACATTCTGAAAACCCGGTTCAGCTATATATGAATTGTACAGCCCTTCCGGCAGTCTGACCCGCTCGGCAAAACTGCCAGTGCCGGTCCAGTAAGTAGATTCAATTTAAAAAAGAAAATGTGTTGAATTTTCTTTTTTAAATTTCGGCGGGTATGACAGAGCTACGATGGCACCGAGATAGCACGAGTGCACCTTACCCAGCATGTTGCAGGATGCGGGTTCGAATCTCGCTCGTAGAATTTTTTCCAAACTTGTTTTTTAAATTGTTGTTTAAAAAATAAATAAATAAGAAGACTCCAATTTTCAAAATAAATTGTGATCCTTTCGCTCAATTAGACCTAGACTCAACAGCGCACCGTAAGCCCGCAATCCGGTACGAACCACAAAGTATTAGGCTATTCCTAAACTAATCGCAGTTAAATCGCGAAAATGTATATACTTACATACATGTATTAATAGTATTATTATGACCGGTAATAGCTCCAACATTCGATAAAATACGGTGCAAAATTTTACTCGGAAACGCTTATTCTGTTCCATTATTATGTTTAAATTTACTATAGGAATGCTGTTGTTGTCGTACTACGTGCCAACACGTTAATTTTAGTATTTTTAGTGATCCCTAACAAAGGTACGACCGATATAATGAATCGTTAATATTCACACATAATTCACGACACCTTAATGATTGTTGGCAGCCGACTTTACTGCGAAATCAATAGTTAATTAAGGCCTTATATAAAAAATACCTCAGTGGCCGAGTGGCAAAGCGCTCGGGCCGATACCCGAAGGTCCCGGGTTCAATTCCCAGGTCGGGCAATGTGTGTTTCGGATTTATTCGATGCATAGCCCGGATTTGGGATCACCAACCCGCATTTGGCAAGCGTGGTGATTAAGCCAACACCCATCAGTTGTAGCGATGACTTGATTTCAATGATGGAGGCCTTTGCCCAGCAGTGGGACAGTATATAGGCTATTTTTTACTTTACATCACTACATATATATAAACGAGCCCTAATACCCAACAAACCGAGAACACAAATATGTACCTCCCGCTGGGAATCGAACCCGGTGCCTCTGGGTCTGACCGGTGGACTTAACAAGTAGACCACAGAAGCGGTAAAAAAATTCTTCGACTATTCTTAAAAAAATATATATGATTCTTAAACAAATTCTCATAACTGAAAACTTATACGAAGTCACGAACATTACAAGTTTTCCCGCAACGAATTGTTTCGGACGTCACGTCATGACTTGACGTCCGAAACAACTCGTTGCGGTGATCCCGAACATTTGTCATACAATATGCCGGTCGTAATCCAATACTGAGCCAATAAAAATACCTCCACAAATAACCTGTATTAGTCACAGACAGAAATACTTAGGTACATGTTTGCAACAAAAAATTGTGTGTGTGCTGTATGAACGATGGCCCACGCTTTCAAAGATTAGCCAAGAGATACGTGCGAAGAGCCACGTTGCCGACTAGAATGTCACAAGTCAAGCTAAAGGTGCTCTTGACGGGCAACTTTGGCGATCATCATCATCAGCTCACATATGTCCCCACTGCTGGGGCACGAGCCTTCGCTATGAGAACGGGCCGTCAAGCACCACGCGGGCCCAGTGCGGTTTGGTGGTTGTTAACGACTGCTAAAGCAGCCGGGACGACGGCTTTAAGTGCCTTCCGAAGCACGGAGGAGCTCGAGATGATAAATTTTTGGTCACCCATCCGATGACCGGCCTTTGCGAAAGTTGCTTAACCTTAGCAATCGCAGACCGGGCGCTATAACCACTGCGCCATCGAGCTCCTCTGCGCTGTTTATAAAATGTTATTTATTTTGCCTACAACCTGATGATAACGGAAGATCACCGATGTAGTGAATGACTCACTGCTACAAATGCTGAGTGTGAATGTGACGTGAGTCCTTTAGGACATATTTAATTTTCTTTTAAAGTATCTACTTACCTATGCAATATAATTGTGTGTTCACAACAAAATCAGGTGGTGTGGAATCATTTGCCGTGCTAAGTATAAATTTAAAAAAAAAAATTAGTTTCCTTCATAATTTGTTGGGCAAAATTGCACAAGTGTACACGTTTGAAATGCATACAAAGTTAACTAAAGTTACTATATACAAATAGCTCAACATTCAACCAAGTCCCAGACATAAAGTAGTTCTTTTGAAAATGCAATTTACGGTTTCGACATAAGCAAATAAATATTGCACTAAGGTTGTATTTTTTAGTTTCTATTTTTAGTTCCCGTTTTTTAAATTGACTTTGTGGTTGCGTCGTGTATTACTAATGAATGTTTATTACGGTTTAAGTTTATTCATTCATTCATTAAAATATTATTTAAATAAATAAATATTTATTTATTTAATCTTTATTGCACAATACAATAAAATAAAGTACAAAAGGCGGACTTAATGCCAAATGGCATTCTCTACCGGTCGACCTAAGAAAAGTTGGTAAGCTGTGCGACAAAGAACGTAAATTATACATAAACTACATATATTTATAAGAACTGAAATATACATATTAACTTTATTAAATTAAGTTATACATACCATAAAAAAAACTTAAATAAAAATAGACTACATGAACATACTTAAACATAACAGACGAAAAGATGATGGGAATCTCTTACGTGGGTGTTGATTCCTGTAGAAACAGTTTATACACCATTGTTTTAAAGACCATTTTACTTAGACCTCGTCTAACTTAAAATAACAAGTAGAAAGAAAGAGCAATTATAGTTGCCCGTGTATGTACATAGCAACCGTTATGTCAAACAGCTGACGAAAGGCCTGACATCGTAAACACCATGACGAAAGTAGAAAATAAAAGATGATTAGTCACACAAAGGCGTCTTCAATGCAGCCAAAAATAGTATTGGCAACACATAGCGCTGTTATCTGTCTAAAAATAAAAATGCGTATATAGAACTAATCGGTAAACGTCATCAATCAGACTAACATTAATTACATAGCTTTTTCTGCTAATTTATCCCACTGCTGGGCAAATGGGTAACGACTACTATCTTATCACAACTTTTCGTTTGTTATTTCAACACTAGTTGACCCGGCGGACTTCGTACCGCTTTGAGAGTTTCTATGGAATATCGGGATAAAAACTAGGTGATAATCCAGGTTACAAACTATCTGTATGCCGAATTTCATCCAAATCCATCCATCCGTTGCAGCGTGAACAAGCAACGAATATACACACATACACACAAACTTTCGCATATTAGTGTGATGGCTGATAATTTGGATCATTTTATGCACGCATCCTAAGAGTTATAATCTAGATTATTGTTAAGTACCAAAATATTGTTATATAACATGAATGTAACTTGTTTTGTGTGCCTTTAATAAATAAATAAATAAATCGGGACCAACGGCTGAACGTGCATTCCGAAGCATGGAGGGGATCGAGATATTTTAGTTTGATAATCACCATCCTGGTGCATCGTAACCCAAATACGCAAGGCACTGCGCCATTGAGCTACTTTATAAAAAGCAATGAAAGTACTAGCCTACATATAAAATTTGTTTTATCTTGAATGCTTGTTTCGAGCACTTAATTCTCTTTATTATGTATATATCCATATAAAATGCTTTGTCCTGTATGACTGACGGATCAACGCACAGCCTAAACCGCTGATCGTAGAGACCTCAAACATGGAGGGTGTGTTCTTTGTTTGACGTAATATCCGATAAGAAAGGATTTTCCGAAATTCTTCCCCTAAGGGGATGAAAAAGGGGGGCAAAGTTTGTATGGGGCAACGTGATTCCTTGGTCCAATCTACTTCAAATTTTGCTTAAGTATACCTTTTTTAAAAGAATTGATGGTAGACGTGTTTCGTATTTTATTGAAATTCATCTTATAACGGTTAAAAGGGGGGTAGAAAGTTATTTTGGCGGTGATTTGCTAGAAGTTGATATCACTCCTTAGTGCTTTTGATATAAATTACATTTTATTTTGACACATGTTTAAAAACTCAATCTGATTTTATTAAAAAAAAAGGTTGAACTCACTTAAAAACATAAGCAAATACTCTTTAAAATTGCTATTCGTTTGTCTCGCTAAAATCCGAGAATGGCTTAACCGATTTGGCTAATTTTGATTTTGAAATATTTGCGGAAGTTTAGGGAAGGTTTAAGCGGTGAGAAACATAAATAATAAGTAACGGAAAATACTAAAAACGACAATTTAATATTCCAATCAATACAAAATGTTCCGCGACTTGTTTGTTTTGTTGTCATAGAAACTGTCAAGGTGGTACGAAGTCCGCCGGGTCAACTACTCTTTAAATATAAAGATCGATTAAGCTAATTTTGATTTTGAAATATTTGCGGAAGTTTAGGAAAGTTTAAGCGGTGAGAAACATAAATAATAATTAACGGAAAATACTAAAAACTACAATTTAATTTTCCAATACAAAATGTTCCACGATTTGTTTGTTTTGTTGTCATAGAAACTGTCAAAGTGGAACGAAGTCCGCCGGGTCAGCTAGTACAATATATAAGACCGGATTTTTTGAAATTCCCTCGCAATTGTAGTGTGCTACAATTTATTTGTCCCCTCGAAAGGGTATATATTCTAACCACAAAATACTTTAGTTTGTACGAGCTTGGAAACATTGAGGGGTTACTAATTAGCCAAGTAAATTATAGTTAAAGTATATTTTAACGTGGATACTCTAAACTCTTTTCTTTGTAAACTTAATTAAGTAGCTTTTTTATTGGATAAGGTATACCAATAACACAGTATAAAGGTTAAATACTAATTAAAGCGGCAATAGTTTTATTACATTACATAAATGTACATTATATATACATAGGCACATTATGTTTGCTTTGTGTTATTGTTAATTTCGGCTCGCCAACAGGTGATGCACAAAATATAGCAAAATACAAAAACAGGTACCGCAAAACGCATTGTGCTTGTCCAGTTAAAGGCAACCACAGCTAATATACTACTTTAATATAATAGAACATCATTTTATACTTGTGACGCCTTAGATTTTTGTTTTAATCTAAGTGTGACATGCAATAAATAAATCTAAATTTGAATCTGAAAACTAGTACTTACGCGGACAATATAGCGCGCGGTCGCTAGTAAGAAATATGACGTATTTCAAACCAAAAAAAAATATATTATGTACCTAGTAAGTAAAATCAAGTATTTGTTACGGTGAGTTGCACCATCCAAATTTATCGTCTAATCCCGGAGGATCAAACGGACGGATCAAATCAATAGTTTTGCGAAAAATACGTTGCACCATGTAACAATTGTTAAAATGACTATGATAGACGTCATATTTTAGCGTTAACCATAAACTGCTCAATTTTGACTGGTTATAGCAAATGTTGATGTCAAAGTAGCAGTCAAATATCAGTAATGTTTATTTATAACTATGAAAAAAACTTTTCCCTTCTTTGCTTTGCTTTATCCTTCTAACTTGAACGTTAGCAAAGTCTTATGGTGCAACGCATTGTACTAGATGTCTCTGTTAGTGAGGATCGTCAATGTTAAAGTTATCTTTAGCAATTTGAGAAAAGACAAAGTGTTGAAAAAACTCCACGAGCGGGATTCGAACCCGCACCCCATGACATGCCGGGTCAGGTGGACTACCACCTATGCTATCGTGGCTCAAAAATCACTGGCTCGAATCCCGCTCGTGGAATTATTTCAAAACTTTGTCTCTTTTCAAATTGAAATTTGTTCGCAACAATTATTTGCGTAAAATTATTTGTAAATTATCTTTAACAGTTACATTAAACGAAGTTTTGGTGCAACCCACCTGGTCTTCCTAAGAAAACTCAGTGCAACCGCCAACTGTTTCCGAAAACGTCGGCAATACGAGTATTCGCAGAATATCAATGATCTGTAATTTCGGTGGTTACGTCTGGCCAAAGCAATGCAGATTATAAACAAACGAAATTAACTGTTCGCCCTCCGTTTGCGACTCATCGCAAACAAACTAGTGTTATAATAGGATTCTGTACCCACAAGAGCTAGATAGTGGCTAGGTATGTTCAAATTAAACTATGACCAACTAGTGATTTTGGGCTATTGATAGTGTGTACTCATTATTTCATCTTTTTATTAAGTAACTAGTTGTTGCCCGCGACTTAGTTCGCGAAGACTACAGTAAAAATAGTATATATATATGTCCTATATGCTGGTCTGGGTCATGGTCTGTATATGAGGAAAGTTTAATTAAAATCCATTCAGTAGTTTTTACGTGAAAGAGTAACATACATCCATCCATACTTACAAACTTTCGCGTTTATTATATTAGTAGGATGTAAGTAATAGCCTTTATACTACCTCATTGCTGGGCGACTTCATTATTACTACGTTAGCCAAATGTGGTATGGTTTTTTTGTTTGAGAGAGTTTGCCGATTCCCTCAGACGGCATTTTCAGCTTCACCGGACTTTTTTGGGAGCGGCGAGAAACTTAAAGAGTTCCTCAAGCGAATCGCCTTCGGAGGTTTACTAGAGGGAACGGCATCACGCACTAGTGCGTGTCACCGTGCCCTAGAAGATTCTCCGAGGGGTTCAGATCAGATCGGAAAATGTATTTTGGTCTTTAAAACCCGGGCTATGCATCGAAAATCCGAAACACGTTTTGCATGTAGCGAGGACCGACGGCGTTTGGCCACTGCCTTGGTGGGCAAGTGGCAGTTCTTCTTAATTACAAACTCAATTTTCCTTTCTTCCATAATTGGGTAGGTTGGCCTTAATCTCACCCGATGGTCAGTGACAATAAGGCCGAAAAAAATAATGCTTTCCAAACTCAACTAATGAGAAAACCATGGCGACAACCTTAATAAGATGGTGATGGCTAAATTACACCTACTAAATCAATTACTATAATGTATACACGCCTGCACATCAGCCTATCCAAAACTGTCAAATTTCTTAAATACATTGTCAACCTTAATATTTAAAAATAAAGTTCAAAGTCTATTGAGGAAATTTGACAGTTTGTGGTAGGTTGATGTGCAAACGTCTGTACCTATCCCCGTTAGGAATCAAACCCGGATCCTCTATATCTAATATTGGTATTTACTCACTAGAGAGAGAAGGCTAAATATAATGTATCTGTAGGATCATGAAGATGATTTTATAAGTGCCTTATTAATTTTATTAATTTTACTTTCCAGCGGCTGACGAGGAAAAACAGAAGTGAGTATAACCTTTTCTACGACGTACAACTCAGTTTGGTGGTTTGGACCTTGCACAATGTTGGAAACATCAGGATAAAATTATAAGTACGTTAACAAAAACCAGATCACATGATCCCTATAAAGAAGGAAAATAAACTCACAAATGAATTCCCTATTGTGTTAAAAGTTATCTACGTATTCAATCCCATTTCAATTCCCAATATCTCATGGGACAAGAGTGAAAAGATTAATGCCCGATTTTACGGGTTTCCTACACGCCATATAGAAACACTATTTACAGAAAGACGTTACCTGGATGACATTTCACTTACATATCGTTTTGCGGAATATTCGTTTAATGTAATGTTTATTATACCGAGCGGTTATTGGCCCGATGGTTCATTACCTCGAAAATTTATACTCGACTAGATCAGTCGATGTTTTGCTTTGCAATTCTATCATCTATGAATATTTTCCCTATTTAAAAAACTATTACGAACTTGGTGCCTTAGTCTTGTTAAACCTTTTCTTTTTAAATCAATTTGATTATACGCAAAGTATCCAATCACGATGAATGTTATCTATAGCTAAAATGAAAAAAATACTTTTGAATAAACTTGCGTACTTACTGCATGACGTTTCGGCTGCGATGCTGTAGCCGTGGTCACAAGCGAACTGTCAACACACAGATGCTGCAGCTGAAACGTCAATATGATATGTAAGTGAAATTTCATCGGGTTGTTCGACCATCACAACCCATCACAAGACGGTTTTACCTCAGTAAGGTATAGTTATGTAAGGTCCTGCAGTGGACGTGTACAGGCTGATGATGATGATAATGATGAAGGTATAGTTGACCATTAACTATCATTTAACAATGGTTTAGTGGCTTCTTATAACTTAGGGGTCATCGGTAAAAACGGGCATCATACTAAAATATTATTGATTACATCTGAGCAGAAACTTTTCGAGCACATTTTGACCTTACTTCTTATATCTTGCCGTTTCTGCTCAGTGCAAGGTCTTGCGCCCTACGTAGACTTACGAACCGATGGCATAGTGACATTCATAAAAACTATTTGTAGCTAATTAAATAGTAAGTAGGTAGTAAATTATATAAAATTTCGACTTTTAAAATTTTTGTCTTTTTTGCATTTAGACAAGTGGACGGAAAAGCGCCAACATTCGCGCGCAAGCCGGCCATCCGGCAGGAAGACGATGGCAAGCGGCTTATATTCGAGTGCCGCATCGAGGCCGAGCCAGTACCCAGCGTCGCTTGGTTCCACAACACTGCGGAGGTCAAACCTGGAGCGAGGCATAAGGTAACCAAACATATTTTATAACACATCAACGGAAAAACGGTTGGCTTTCACCTCACCAGGTAAACTACAAGCAGTATAACTACATTGTACTGGCCAAGGCCTATTTATCGTTGGTCGAGATAATAGTCCAGTAAAAGACAGTGGACTGTATTTAAGCGATGCACAATTCGATCCCGACAGTATTGAGCGACCAAGGTCTGACGTGCGCTCGAGTTGCTGGTACGTCGAGTAATACCGGAAACTTCAACCACTAAGGAACTGGCCGTCATATATCAGACTGTTGGAACACAGCACCTAATAACATTGTTATTATACTTCTTTTAAAATATATTTACTGTAAACCAGTGGTTTCTAACCTTTTTAGAGACCCAAGAAAATTGTACAAAGTTGTTTTTACCCCTTCATGAAAAGAAAGAAACAAATTAAATGTATCCACATTTGTTAACAAAAAAATTAACCATAAATAAAAAAAAGTAAATGTGATGGTTGGTACTGCTGATTGTTGGTAAGTCTTTTTAAGGCTAGCTTTGTCTCCGCCAGGGCCCATCTCAAGTCGTGTTCAACATTCAGTCTGTTCCTTACTAAAACAAAAGAATTTAAACGGGGATTAACGCGAACTAATTAGTAAAAAGGTATCATACCTTCTTTATACCCGACGTTTCGGCCGAGCTACAACGGCTGTGGTCACGGGCCGACTGCTGTCGCGATGTTTTCGATCGCTTTTTAATAATTAGTTTTGTTTAACTATGGAACGCGAAAGTTTAAAAGTGTATGTTCCTTACTTAGTTTTCATGGCTATCATTAGTCAAAAACCCAAGCAACTTTCCACTGTGTGGCGCCGTGCTAAATAGCTGTAGCAAGACATATTGCTCGTTACCCCTCAGGAAAGACGGTTTTACCCCCAATGGGGTAATTACCCCCAAGATAGGAACCACTGCTCTAAACTCTAACTAGCATCAGCTGACAAAAAAGGTATATGTACCATATATTGAACAATTAATAATTTATGCCTAATAATACAACATAATAGTGTTCTATAAAATGTAACGTCCTTGAAAAAACAATTAAAGAAGAAGGAGAAAAACAGTGTTGACAAGAATATACTGTTAATGTTGTTCGAATCCTCACCTGTCCTTTTTAGAACACATGAAATAAACTTCAGGATATATACGACAATAGCTTCAATGTGAAAACGTTGGTGGGCACTGATGATCTTATTTTAAAAGTGCTCAGAGATGGCCTTGACCCCGTTCTACTTGGCTAGGAGCAACGCCAGGTGCTCCCAGCACCGCACGACGACCTTTTGGCCTAGATTCGCATTCGTTTATTAATATTGTCTGCCGTTCATCTTTGAGATTTTGTTTTTGATCAAATAATTTAGGGTAGGTACTTTGGAATTTGTTTTTCCAATTCCTTTGTAAAGTTTCTTGGATCTTGAATTAGACCATAATTGTACTATATTAAAATATCTAAATGACGATTAAGCAATCAATCAGTCCATGTTCTTTTTAGGGTTCCGTACCCAAAGGGTAAAACGGGACCCTATTACTTAGACTCCGCTGTCCGTCCGTCCGTCTGTCACCAGGCTGTATCTCATGAACCGTGATAATTAGACAAATGAAATTTTCACAGACGATGTACTCGTATTTCTGTTGCCGCTATAACAACAAATACTAAAAAACAGAATAAAATAAATATTGAAGGGGGCCCCCATACAACAGACATGATTTTTTTTACCGTTTATATGAATGGTACGAATGGTATGGATAATGGTACCCTTCGTGCGCGAGTCCGACTAGCACTTGGCCGGTTTTTTTAAACTTTTATCGTTTTTGTGTATATCGGTTTTATCAAGTTTAGAGTTTTATCTTTCATTTAATTATATGTACTCAATACATGTTTTTTTTATATTGACTCGTCATAGTGACCACATCCTGCCTGATGGTAAGCAGCCGATGCAGTCCAAAATAATGAAACGACTTGCCAAACAATTTACAGTATGATGGTGGTTCCTAAGACCAGCACGTGTAGTACGGGAGAGGAACGGAGAGGGCGGGATTAGATCAAAAAGTTCTTCAGAACACTCTCCGTAGTAATTCCGGTAGAAGACACTGAGAGAAGCAATGTCTCTACGCAGATGGAGGTCCTCAAGAGAGGCTGTAACCTCAGCATCTCCAATAATGCGTACCGCTGATACTTCCTTAAAATGTTGTGCCTGTGTAAAATGTTGTTGTTGTATAATTAGTAGAAAAGTGTTACATTTCATCTCAGCCAAAAAAACGTCCACTGCTGGACAAAGACCTTGTTACATTTGTGTGTGTCTATGTATTTTTTGATAAGGAATACTTTCTCAATCTTAGTCAACATTACATAATTCAGAATTGCTTCAGTGGTACAATCAAGCAAAAGTTTTCATACACTTTTATGAGGGCGTCATATGGGTGTTTCTTGGAGTGGCCAATATATTTTTATAGATAGCCTATATTGTGTCCTACTGCTGAGTAAAGGCCTCCCTTCTACATCTCCTCTTTTTTCTATTCCTAGCCACGTCATACACTAAATTTTAATTAACATTTGATTTTCGTTGTACAGCTAACCGTTAGCAAGGATGGCAAGTCCTACCATGCCTCGCTCGAGATTAACAACGTTACCGTGGAAGACGCTGGCAAGTACAGGGTGACAGCCAAGAACGAACTCGGCGAAAGTAACGCCACAATCAGCTTAAATTTCGACAGTAAGTACCGAATTGTACGATATTCGAATACAAAAGCAACAAGTACAGTTTTTAAAGGTTCACATTCTCCATTGTTATTCCTTATACTAAGAAGTGGCATCAAAATTTTCTGATAGCCTTGAAATGGTTTTGAACTGGCAGACATTATCACACTTAGACAAGAAAGAGTTGTCATGTCTAATTCCAGAGTTGCTGTTTTACAAACAAAAATATCGCTTTTGTTATATTTTAACATTTGCGTCATTGTTTTGTGTGGTCCTAACCATATTCATTTTGTAAATCTTATGTTTTTACTGTCCTGTAAAGTAGATTTTGCAGCAATGCTTATGTGATCATCGACTAATTCTTTAAAAGTTCCAGTCACTCTACATAATACACTAGAATTTAAAATTATTTCGCTAATTCTGTTTCCAAAATGCGACTTAATTTAAGATGTTTTCTTAATATCTATTAAAATCTAAATATTTGTTTAATAGTTGCACATTTTCACATATTAATCTTACACTATGCATTTACACTTCTTACAAATTTATTTTCACACTTAATTGGTTCTTATCCTTTACACTACACTCGCTACACCTACAAATACATACTTTGTCTTAAAACTAGTGTTTTTAACTATATTTTATTTATTATTAATGATTTAATTTGCTATTACGCTTTTATTAACATGTAATTTTTCTGGCATCTATGTAGTATTATATTTGTAGTTAGTCATAACATTTCAATTGTGCTTAAGCAAATGCACTTAACGTAAATTAATATCAAATGCGACTGTAATGCGTACATCAAAGTCAAAGACAAGTTATGTTTTTAATAATGCAAAATAGTATTTATATATATACTTGACCACTATATCTATTTCTCATAATACTCCTAGATTAACTTTAATAAATACCAATATTAATTGGGCTACGATTAATCCAACACAATACTTCAAAGAAAACATCTTAAATTTTATACGGAAGAACGGTGTCTGCTGCAAACCCTTAACGTATGTGACACAAAACATTATTATTTGTAAAGATTGATACTAATTACTGGATTCGTAATATAGGCGACGAAGCGCCCGTACCTGAGGACTCAATCAAACCAACATTTACGGAGAGACCCGTCATCAGGCAATCGGAAGATGGTACCAAAATCACCTTCGAATGTAGATGTGTTGGCAAACCGAAACCAACCATTACATGGTAAGATTCTACACCCAAAAATCTATTATGAAAGAGAAATGCCCTTTACTCTACTTATTTTCCAATTTGTGATGCAGGTACCATGGAAAGAAATTAATAAAAGAAAGTAGTAGATATAAAATTACACTAGAAGAGGACCAAACGTTATATCATATGGCGCGACTCGAAATAACAGGCGTAGATAATTCCGACAAAGGAGAATATAGGGCAGTAGCGAAAAACAAACAAGGTGAAGGCGTAGCAAAAATAAATCTTAATTTTGAAAGCGGAGACAAACCAAAGTAAGAAGGAAGCTGAACAAATTATTATCATGACTTACGATATCACGGTAGGACTTTTATTAAAAACTTTATCTTTTGAACAGAATTCCCGACGGTAAGGCACCAAGGTTCCCCAAGAAACCCACAATTAGACAAGAAGGGGACGTGTTAATTATGGAATGCGTCCTAGAAGCTTATCCGTTACCAGATATAACGTGGTTCCATGGGGATAAAGAAATCAAAGATGGAGCTAAAATGAAGATGTCTAGAAAAGCTATTGCAAAAGATACATTTAATTTAACATTAGAGATTTTAAGTCCGACCAGAGAAGATGGTGGCAATTACCGGTGTAATGCCTTCAACTTGTTTGGCGAGAGTAATGCAAATATTGCTCTCAATTTCCAAGGTAAACCAGGGGTTAAATGTAAACACTATAAGTACGCATACAGTAGCAATAGCATGTAAGGCTTTAAGCTTGTCAAGCTGCATGAACATTTTTTAGGTAACTATAAGAATGAGTAATAATGATCGATCTTTTATTAGGTGGGGATGATGAGAATGGTTTCGCACCTTCATTCGTGGAGAAACCCCGAATCATTCCCAACGAAGATGGCTCGCTTATCACAATGCGTTGTGTTTGTAAGGCCAAGCCGGCGGCTGAAGTCACGTGGTACCGAGGCACAACTGTTGTAACAGCTAGCAGTAAAATTGAACTTAAATCAACTGTTATCAGTGAGGATACTTATGAATTGGTATTGCTTTTGGCAAACCCTTCGGCCGCGGATGGTGGCGCATACCGTTGTCATGTAAAGAACGAATATGGTGAAAGCAATGCTAATTTGAACCTCAATATTGAGGCTGAACCAGAACCTGAAGGTGAAGGACCAACATTTGTTGAGAAACCTACGATTCAGTCGAAGGATAATGGAAAATTAGTAATAATGGGTTGCAAAGTCAAAGCTAGCCCAAAACCAACGATAATTTGGTACCACGAAGGCATAGAAATCAGGGACTCGTCAAAAATAAAGACCCGGGTCGAGGTCAAGGAAGACATTTACACAATAATATTGGAACTAATTGATCCTGGTATTGAAGACTCCGGATTATATAAATGCAATATTAAAAATGAACTTGGAGAGCTCAACGCGAATCTCACGCTCAATATAGAAAGTAAGCTAAACTATTTATGTATCGTCCTTACTTAATTTACAGTGTATCATTGTACTTAATACTTTTTGTTGTCTTTTACAGTCATTCCAGTAATCAAAGAGAAACCAAAGATCATTAAGATAATTAAAAAGAAGACTGTTATTGTTGAATGTAAAGTTTTAAGTAAATTTGCACCTTCGTGCACTTGGTTCAAAGAAACAAGCGCCGTCAGGGAGGACTCTAGACATACTGTGCTGATAGAGCCACTGCGAGAAGTAAGTACAAGTACTTTTGGTAATATGTAAACAACACAAGTTTTTGTGTAATACATATGAAGCATATAATTATAAAAACTTATTGATATCTTATGTACCAATTACAGGGTGAATTCACAGTCAAATTAGAAATTTCAAACATTTCACAACACGACAAAGGCTCATACAAACTTGTTGCTAAGAACGAAAAGGGCGAAGCGACATCACAACTAGTTGAAATCACGGACATACCTGAAGAGAAGGGCGACAAACCTCAAATCGTTAAACATCTTAGGAGTTTGGTAAGTTGATAACATTAAAATATGTTTTTTTTTAATATTCTACGGGTGATCACAGTGCCTTCATCTCAACTGATGTTAAGTGATGATAAGGCCAATGGTGGAAGCGTATTTCACCCAACCCAGGATCCCAATCCCACTATGGAGGCACTGGCTATCTTACCTCTACCTGCCGGAACCCAACAATGCTACAAACATTGATGCTATAACGACATAATTGGATAAGATGGTGGTAGCTAGCCAGGTGGCAAACAAACAAGCCTTACCAATAATGTACTACTGGGAATCAAACCCGGGACCTCTGGGTCTGAGACCGGCGGTCTGAACCACTAGACCACAGAGGCGGTAAAGCATGTATGACTGTATATTTATAAGCCAAGCCCTAAACTGAGTTTCTATCATAAATTGTACAGGCTAAAAAAGAAACTGAAGAAGCTGAATTTATTGCCGTTCTTAAAACCTCCGACCAATCGTGTAGATGTACATGGTATAAGAACAGCACGGTAATCAGAGATTCCTCTGAAATAAACACATCATTTGATGGAACCAACGCAAGACTGATTGTCAGAAAAGTGACATCAAAACATGTTGCCAACTACAAAGTGGTTATTAAGAACGAGTTCGGTGAAGATGAGTCTAGTGCTGACTTGACTTTAGTCGAAGAAAAGGTAAGACTTAGTTGTAATCATTTTAAATGATAAAAAAGTAAATAGCTTATAAAACCTACTTTCCCACTGCTGGGCAAAGACCTTCAGTTAAAAATATAAAACGGTTATAATAATATGACACTATTTAATTAGTTGGTTGTAATTAAATAGTGATTGGTTAGTTGGTTGTAATTAATTAGCAGACACCATTGTCCGATCCGATCCTAACCCCTTTGGAGATTCTAGTAGGAAACGAGGACACGTACTAGTACGTGATGGCATTCTTCTAGAAACCTCTGACGATTCATTTTGATCACATGGCTTGAGAAATCCTTTAAGTTTCTCGCTATCCCCAAAAAAGACCTGTGACGCTGAAAATGCCGATTAAAGCAATCGGCAAAAACTCTAAAAAAAGATTAACATTATTAGTAGACCATTGTAAGTTGTAACTTATCTAAAATTAAACATTACAGAAGAAGAAAAAGGAAGAGGAGGAAGAAGAGACCACTGTTATAGAGGAATCAGAAGAGGAAATGTCTGTGGTTGAAGAAAAATCTGTCGTTGAAGAAAACCACGTAGAGGAAAAGAGAAAGGTAAGTAAAATAACAACTGAAATCACATAAATCAAAAAATACAAAATAAAAGATTCATTTCAAAAAATGTTTTGTAAATAGTGGTATTAATAAATTGATATCGCCAACTTAATGAAGTTAGCGATATCAATTTATTAATACCACTATTTACTTGAACTTAACAAATAAAAGCAACTAAACATTAAAGCGTCTGGCTTCATACAAATATCTGTTAATAGGCGCGATGTTTCTAAAATCATGTAAGATATGCAGAAACGTCAGTTATGTTGTTACATACAGTTTTAACACAATATATTTCAACTTGTATAGGAAGAGGAAAATAAATCTTCTGCCAAGAAAATAGTTAAGAAAGAAGAAGTTAAAGTGGATAAAAAGAAAGAAGATATAGAAATTGAAGCTAAAAAATCTGAAACCAAAACAGAATCTAAGTCTGTTTTCAAGAAAGAAGAAATTGTCTCCAATAAGGCAGAACAAGAAGTGGATGAGGCTAAAAGTATTCTTGAAAAGAAAACGGCTAAGACAGAAGAAGAGAAGAAAGCTCTGCTTGAGAAAATTGAAAAGAAGAAATCGGAACCTGAACCAGAAGCTAAAATTGAAGGCATTCCAAAACTCAAACCAGTCAAACCAAAGGAAGAGTCTGTGGAAGACAAGAAAGAGGTGGCTAAAAAGTCAGTAAAGACCGAAAAGAAGGTTGTTAAGAAAAAGGTTGTTTCAAAGAAAGATGAGGTGAGTACTGTTTTGTCATATTTTGTATAAAAGCATTGTAAAAACGCTTCTTGTGAGAAATTATTCTTTAGAAAAATAAAACTACAAGAATATACATTAAAACGATATTATTACAAAATCATAATAATTTTAAAGATTTTCTAGACAATATTACTGGTTGTGACAAGTAAGTGTTGTATTGTATGGCAGATCAAATATTGTATATACTTATTTGACCTTGTTAATTACGGTTAAACATACTATTATTGTAATAATGTTATAACAATACCTCTCTGTTGTGAGTGTTTGTGTTAACAATCCATGTGCTAAACTATTTTTGAAAATAGGACGAAATCGAGTTTGTCGACGATTACGAGCGACCAGTTTTGGAGAAATATGAAAAGGTTACACCCACGCCTTTCGATAAAAAACCTAAAGAGGATGTCACACCAAAGGTAACCACACAACATTACACTACACATTCATTCTACTCAATTATAACATTTTCTTTTTTAAAAGACCAAGGTCATTATAAAATTAAACAAATTGAACTATTATTAGGGTAAACGAGCGTCCGTATCAGATAGCGTTAAAAGTGAGCAAGAAAGTGAAGAAGAACCTTCAGTTTCTACATCCGCTCCAGAGAAGAAATCGAAAGTTGAAAAAGAAAAGGTAAAAAATCTCTTTTCATCACAAACTTATTCACGTTACGGCAATTTTATAATTTTATAAATAAATAAATAAAAAATTTCATAACATTCACTTGCTTAGGTTGAAGAAGAAATATCAGAACCTAAGAGGCCAAGCATTAAAAAAGGCCTTCGCAAGCCAGAGGAACCCGTTGATGAAATATCTCAGGTTAAGTTATCTAAAACTCCAATTAAGCCTACTGAACAAGTGGCTGAAGAACCGCAGGTTGCTAAAACTAAAAAGCCTGTTAAGAAGGTAATAATTAAAATATATTTTGATCATAAAATATTAACTTTTCAAAACTGTTAAAAGTAAAAAGTACATTTTAAATATAACAATTGTTTAAATTTAGCCCGCGCAGCAAGATGAGTTTGTGGATGACTATGAACGGCCAGAATTAGAGAAATACGACAAAATGACACCTACTCCTAATGATAGGACCAAAAAACAAAACGGTGTCCAAGAGGTATATCTTTTAAATTATTAAGTTATATATTATTATTCTTCAAAATTTCTTAAATTACCATGGTTTTATCAAAGGATATATATCAGGCTTTTAATCTAAAACCGATCTAAAACCGTAGTCATACATAATAGTGTAATGTATTATAGGCTGACCCCGAATTCGTCGATGACTTTGAGAAACCAGAACTCGAAAAATATGAAAAAGTTACTCCTACCCCTAAAGAAAAACGTCGCCCTAGTGATACAAAGGTAACTTACAAATCTATTACAGTATTAAAAATATTGTCACAATATAAAACTTAAAGCTTTTATATTTATTATTTTAATAAAAAATACAAAACATAAATTTTTCGATAGGATGATACTGAAATGATGAAGGGTAAAATAAAACCGAAAGAAAAAGAAGATGAGCCGGAAATGCCCACTCTTCGAAAACGTCCAGTTACAAAAGACAAGGTATTTTATTTTTTGAAATTGTAAAATATTTACAATGAATCTTTAGGTAATTAAAACAATGTACGACATAAATGTTTTATTAGGAGGAGGAGAAAAAGCCTGAGGAAAAACCAAAACCGAAAACAACAAAAGTCGATGAACCACAAGCTAAAAAGCGACCATCTTTGAAAGAAAAAGAGGTATCACACATTCACACTCAACATACTTTTCTCGAGTGATCGTAACAAAGAAAAGTTTTTCAATTCTGTACTCATATCTTACTATTAACATCACACTAAGTTTCACGGGTCTTAGCTTCAGAACACACACTTTCAAGCGGTAATCCTCTGTCGCGGCCATTCTATTTTTGTTCTAGCATTTGAGTAAGTAAAATATGCTTATTTCGCATGGCAAATTCTGTAAAACGCTTTGCTTCAATATTTTCCAGCGTTGCAGGGGAATTGGCGAGTTTAGTAAAATATTTTAACTATAAATAACTAGATCGTCTTCAATTTTTTTTCTGACAATAATATGTAGTAGGAATAGTACTGATAACAATTAAGTATACATATTTATATACAATCGTATTAAAGGTTGCAGAGGAAGAATTTATCGACGATTACGAAAGACCTGTTCTCGAGAAGTACGAAAAGTTCACGCCCACACCAACAGAGAAAAAAAAGAAGGTACACATTACTTTTAGCACTAGCTTCACAAACACATTGCTTACCTATATTTCTTGACAAAAACTACACTATAAACCTTTGTTAGGACGACAAAAAGCCTGAGGAAGAGGAACCTTCCGCCACAGCTACTGCAAGACGACGATCTGTCAAAGATAAAGCCAAACCAGAGGTACACTATTCAATTAATTCTAATGCAAATTAATTTTAATTTGTTACGATTATTAAAACTCAATAATGTTAATCTTTAGGCGATGGAAGTTGATGAAGAAGTAAATCTTTCGAAACCAAAAGTACCCTCTAAACCGGGCCAAGACCCGGAAGATGTCTCACTTACACACAAAACTCCAGCAGAAATTACACCAACGGTTCGTACTCACCCGCTTATATGCAAAATGGTTGCTTCTGGCATTAAAGTTAATTATACTAATAGCAATGTAAACTCTAGGAAGGTGAAGCTGAGGCCAAACTTAGTGTTAAGAAACCAGAAATTGTAGAAGACAAAACACTTAAGAGACCAGCTCCAAAAGGCAAAGAACCAACAAAGGTACGAACGAGAGTCAAAATATAACGTTACTACGTTTAGCTTTTAGTTTCTATTTCAAAATAAGATAAAGGGAGATATTTAAAATTTCCGCGCTTTGTTTAAAGAAAACGCATCAAATTATTCACAGACAGGAATGGTGCCTATCGACGATAATGTACCGACATTGCCTACAGCACAAGTTTTAAAGAGAGTTTTAATTCTTGTAAAGGTACCATTCAAAAACTGAAATGCATTATTAGTGTAGTGTAGGGACCTTAAACCACATTAGACACAACAAAATTACGTACACGAATGATTGGAATTTTTACTGCACAATTTTATAAGGCACTCGTGTATAGTCAGCACAATTTTTTTCACTTTTTTATTTATTTTTAAATGTATGACAAGGCATTGTGAAAATGTTTCTTGTGATCTACCTCAGTTCTTATATTCTATCTCCCATTTTGACTTCGAACTTTTTCAAACTTTTTCTGTCTTGCCTTATAACTTTGAATGAGACCTTATTCCTCTTATCCTGGGATTAGGGTGAGGACACCGAGGAGGCTGTCAGTATCACCAAACCCAAAACTAAGACGAGCACTACTGCTCCGGAAGAAGCTTCCCTTACCCAAAAGACACCCGCAAAGAAAAAACTGACGGTACGATCCTTTTCATTTTTAATTATCTCAGCATTAAAGTACTCATTATTTAATAAAAAACATAAATGTAATGAGAATTCTTTACTTTTTTTCTAAAATAATTTAATGAAATTAAAATTAAAATATACACTGCTAATTTCCTATAGGAGGGATCGGAAGCAGCTCAACTTAAAGTCAAAAAACCAGCAGTTGTCAAAAAAGGAGATGATGACGAGGTAGACATATCGCTTAGAATAAATTTTAAATAACATCACAAAGGCTTATTAGATTATATGGCACAATAATAATATAGTAGCTGAGATAATTGAAAACCTATGTACATTTGTTACTAACAATTTCGTTTTCTAGACTAGTCTAATCTTAAACCACGACCTTCACAATTTGAATTCACCGGTTTTTAAAGTGCAGTAGAACTAATAACCAAGTAAGCATTTATAAAACGCTTTTAGGAAATCCTTATTGATGCTTTCCATGGTTCATAGGATCCTCTACTCGTACAAGGTGGTAAATTCGAAAAACCTCAGCTCAAGAAGACTGTTAAGAAGACAACAGATAAGCCTAAAAAAGCTGAGCTTGGAACAAATGAGGTGGACGATAATGGGGTAAACAACATTTCGATTTTGACACTTCTTTGTGTCGTCTCTATCTCTCTCTTTTTTTCATTCCTATTCTTCCTGTGTACTATCTTATTATCTTACACTCCCATATTCACAGTGTTCTTAATGCTATGCACAACAGCACCACTCATCATGTCGATAAAAATCGACCACTATCAGCCTCAAACTGGACGACTTTTACTTATTATTCACGATTCCAGCTAATTAATTGATTTAGGGTTCAGCGTTGTCTCTCCACGATGTTTTAACGGGTTGTTTGTAAGTCGCATGTTGCTTGATCTTTGTTTTTTATGTTTTCTGTTCTCAGAGGTAAGTGTAATTGTATTTAAAGTTGTTAGGAACGATTTAAATAAAATTGTATCACTGAAATGACTGGCTTGTTAAGCTACAATTAATATTGTTTGGGAAAGGGTGCTACACGACTTTTCTCTATCTGGATGTTGTGTACCCTTTTTTGAACAACCTGTATACTTCAATACTAAAACAAGTCTGCTAAATTGATATGTCAATTCAATGTATAACGTATTTTAATATTTTTAGCTCGAATTGGACTTTGTTGATGATTACGAGAGACCAGTTCTTGAAAAATATGAAAAGATGACACCCACTCCTACAGTTAAGGACAAGAAAGAAAAAGAAAGCACTAAGGTAAGAAGTGGTTTTGTTATAAAAGACTTGGTAAAAAACAGTTATTATTAAAATATTGATAATAATTATTTGAAATGAGCTGGTGTTGATGATGATGAGATAATAGTCAATCTGTGTAATCTAATGAAATAGATCAATAGATTTTGACCTTGTTTTTTTATATAATATTTAATATAACCTATGTTACTCAGCGCTAATGTAGCATTCTAATGTTAAAATATTTTTTTAAATCGGTCCAGTAGTTTTTGAGTTTATTCGTTACAAACATACATACAAAAATACAAAGCTTTCCTCTTTATAATATTAATATAGATTTTCACGAAAACCTCAGTTACAAAGTATTTGGGTGTTAAGGGTAATTATGTGGCATATAGACATCATTAATAGAACTTACCGTACTTACTTGATTCGGGAGCACTACACTTATTACATCTAAATTACGTTATATGTTAAGTATCTGAAATAGAAAATATACATATAATGACTTGAATCAAGAATTTTTTTATCCACTTGCAATAAAAGAGAAAACAAATACGCCCTTAAAAACATCGTCAAGGTATCAGTAGCTCAAATTATTGAGCAGTTGCCCGAAGTTGTTGGTTTGAAGTAGTTGCTTTTTTTCAAGTCTTATATTATTATTAATAGTGTTAGTATCGATGACACCAATTAATCATTTCAATGGAACAGGTGACGATGATTGCCCAACAACAGCAACGTCTAGAAGTAAAGGTAGATTTGGGTTATTTTGATAGCATGGTACCCATCCTACGACGATCCTTCTTGATACTTCACCTGTACTGAGTATTTGTGTTACCCCTATTCGGTTATTTGTAAATATTTGCCGTCAAAATTATTTCTTTGTTATTGTCTCGTGTTGTCATTGTCCAGATTCCAAAAGTTTTGTCATTTGTAAAAAAGTCATGCCTGTACTACATTGTTAAAGAAATATTACCTCTGTGTTAATACATGTACTGTTGTTTTTTCTGTAGACCGAAAGTCGAAGGACATCGATGCAAAGTGAGGTAAGAACGTATCAATAAAAACAGCGTATGTTTGTTGTAAAAGCTTAAACTTATAAGTAAGTAGTACTAGTTCTGTAAATATAAGTAACTAAAATTCAAAACTACTCTTATAGGTCAAGGAAGAAGTTAAAACGGAAAGTCGAAAGGCTTCAATTGCTGAAGACAAATCAATTAAGGTAAGTAGCTTAGAATATTTGCTACATATTCTGTTGCAACTTAAACATTGTCTTATAAACCACCATTGTATTTTTAGTTCACAAAAGAAACTGCGGAAAGTAGAAAATCATCTATTTCTATAGCTGAGAAACAGGAAGTGGGAACAGTCAAGAGATCGGTCGGGCAAAAGGTAATGTTTTATTTGTAATGACTTAAAAACAGTTCTCTATAGTATCAAAGGTAAATAAAGTACATTTTGTAAAAGTCTAATAGATTACTTTTATATTAAGTAGTTAGTTTTTGGCAACACCTTGCAAAAGTACCCTTTAGAGCTTTGTACAATTTGCAACTTCTAGTAGAAATTATAGTACACACTAGAAAATCACCTATTTATGATAAGTTTTTATCGAGTGGTAGTTAAATTATATCCTGCTTTTTCTTTAGTATAATGTAGTTGTTAAATGTTTTTTAAACACGCCTGCATATCCAGGACAAAGAACTACGTTTTACTCGAGAATTAAGGTTTTATAATGCGCAAATCCTTTGATGCTTATTCATATTCCAATTAACTTATGATTTTAGCCGACCATAAAGGAACCAGAAAAGAGTGAAATAGGCTCAATTAAACTAAAGGTAAGTTATAATCAGAATCGTATGCATGATCGAACTTTGTATTATTTCTTCGAAATATGACATTATAAATGTTATTTATTATACATATTCTGTTCTTTTCTCCTTTCAACACTTCTATTTTCAACAAACATCTTTTGTAAATAATATTATATTCTCTGTTTACAATCAGACTGTGTAAAGTTTGATAAATATATTTGTGTTCAGTAAATAACAACTTTGTAATTAATACATAAAGTGATAAGTACTGATACCTACCTAAACACGTTTTAAGCAACAGATGCCGGTTGTGAGGCATCCTAGAAATAGCAGCACCAAAATTTTCGTTCACGTTAGAAACCTAACGTTTTATTTTTGTAAATAGGATGACACTGTAGATACCGTAGAAGAAATGGTAACAACAGAACCTATAGATAAGCCGTCAGAAAAATCTTATCCTTGGCGACCTACGAAAACAGACACACAGGTACAAACACATTCATCTCATAACACACAAAATACACACCAATACAATATTATAAAATATATCAAAAAAGATGTTAGGTACTATTTAAATGATAAAACTGTTTAGGAACCTATTGAAAAGTTGGAAACTCCAGATTCGAAGTCTCCACGGCGTCGTTCTAGTAAAACTAAGGTACGATTAATTTATATATTTTAAAACATTGATAATATTGAACATATAGATACTGAACAATGTAAAAAAACTATTACATAACAGGAAACTGAGCAGGTAGATAAGACTGAGACAACAGAAACGACCGAAGTCAAACGAAGAGTTTCCATTGAAAAACCTAAAGAACCACGCCGCCGGCCAAGTAAACCAAATGAGGTAGATTTTCAATTTTGTTTTAAGTGTAGAGAAATAATGTTGGCATTGTTTTATAATCACTTAAATGAGACTTTTGTGCAGGATGTCAAAGACAGCAAGGAACCTGAACTGGCACCAAAAGTAGCAACACAGACGAAACCTCCTATGGAGGAGTCTAAAGAACCAAGCTATCCTTGGCGTAAATCTAGTACTGCCAATGAGGTATTTTTCCAAAATGTAATATTTGAAATATAGCTTGATGCGAAGTATTACAAAACAAGGGTCGATAAAATACAATACAATAAACAAACAATATCAATAAAAACAAAGCTATTTTAATTAGCAATTTTTTAAAAGGAGTTTCTTAAATATTATATTCTAAACTATCATGTTTTGATTAGGAAACAACAGTGGTAAAAGAAGAAAAGGATAAACCAAAATTGCCTGTTGATCAACCATCAGACTCTGCTTATCCTTGGCAACGTCCAAGTAAAACAACAGAGGTAATATTAGTTAGCAGAGTGATTATAATTTATTTAATTTAATTAAGTACAGATTATCAATATATACCGCACTTTTATAGGAACTCGATGATAAGGTTAACGTGCAAGAACCGTTAAAAGACATTGAGAAACCAAAGGTATTTAACATTTTTTATGTTTGATGAACACATAAATATTTAAATAATAGTTTCTAGACATATAATTCAATTTATAATTCAATTTATTAGGAACCGGAAACTCCTATGACACCTAAACAATCTCCATTCTGCGGGTGGAAAAGATCACTTGGTGGTATAGAGGTAGGATCTACTATATAATATTTAATTTTGGTATGAGAAATAATTTCATTCAAAATAAAACGCGTTGAGAATCACAAAATTAAATAATAAAAAATCTTCTTTAGGAACCTAATGATGAGGTGGAAACTAAAATACCCGAACCTATCAAAGAAGTGAAACAAGCTTCCAAGGTATTTAAAAATTTAATTGTATATTAAATTAAAAAGTATGATTGTCAAAATAGATACTTATAGAATTGTTTGATTAGGAACCCGAGGAACCGGAGTCAATGACACCAAAACAATCGCCTTTCTTACCGTGGTTAAGAAAACCTAGCATTGAGGTAGAGGTTTGTATCTGATTCAATAAAAGCAAATTTAGTTTATTTATTTCCTACATACATATAAAACATATAAAAATTTTCATTAAAATTTAATGTCATTGCAATAGGAAACGGAAAAATGGTTACAAGAAGTGACAGAATCAGAACCTAAACAAGAAACACCATACCCGCGGAGAAAACATTCTAACCGAGAGGTACAGATACTCAAGACAGCTATGATCATCACATATTTTATTTTACACTACAATTTCAAATTTAATCGAAAATTTTGCATGACTCATTTTTTTAAATAAACAAAATAAAATCGACTCTTACCTACATCAAAATTGCACACTTGCACAATACATCATTTGATGAGCACTGCACCTTTTATAACACAAGTGAACTTTCATAACACAAAATGTCTAAAACAAGGTAACTTTGATTAGGTACCGACACAGCCAGAACAAGGAACACTACAGAAACCAAACGAAGTATCTTTCTCTTGGGAAGTGATTCCTGAGATACCACAGGTAGAATATTTTTTTTATTGGCATCGTAATCTAAATTCTTAGTACAATATTTATTTAGTAAGCTCCCTTTTGCTTTAGAATATTTTATCTATTCTTCAGCAATTGAAATTTTTCATTTGGCTTTCATATATATAGATAGAGATCGCGTCATCAAAATCCTTACTGGTTTAAGAATGCCACAGTATGAAAATATCTTTTATTATTCCTAAAAAAATCACTTTTAAAATAATATCCCACTAAGTAAAAAAATAATTCCCAACCAGGCTGAACAAACTCCAGAACTGGAGGACAAATACAAACCTACGCTACTTGACACACCTGAAATTGTACCACCGTGGAGGCGTGCTCGTTCTCCTCAGGTACCACACATTTGAAAACACATTCTTCATTCTCACATACCACACAATCACAAATTGGAAAACTTATCATACTCTCATAAACATATTCATCACATTTAGTCTGTCGTTGTTTTAGAAAATAATTCTGAATCGTAGGAATTATTTTCTAAACCGATAGCAACTACACTTCGTACGGTCGCCATTAACTGGTTTTATCTATAGGCTGAGATGATGGAGGACAGATTGAAAGCAAGCACGCTAGGAATCCCACAGCCCGCTTTTAGCAGCAGACCTGACGAGGTATAGACCACGCCACTGTCGGTTATTCGCACAAAATTCTTGAACGTTTTGCACTTTATTATAGTTCCTCACAGGTTTTTTATTATTAAGAGAGCACCTGTCTGCACTATTTTAGCATTGGCACCAATTTTTAATTATAGTAGTTGTCCGCACAGTATTGTTCTATTATTGGCTATGAATGACACAGATCTATTTTTAGCCTCTAATAGTGATAGTTGCACTGTATAAACTTGTAGCATACATTGTTGAGCATGTATACATAAACAAATCAGTTTCATATGAAAAATGTATCGGCACAGAAAATGCACATCTGTAGAAATCAATGCACATATAACATGTATAAAATGCGATATCTGCACTACTAACTTGGACGAAGTATTTGTTTTATCTTCTCTATAAATGTTTAAATAACAATATTTCCTGCTTATGCTTTGCTATCTAATCTAACTAAGTAAAATAAATGATTACTTTAAAAATGTGAAAATGAAGGGTGTTACGGAATGTAACTCCTAAATGTGTTAAGGTAAGTTAGAATAATTATTATGATTCTATTGAATTTCAATGGACTGATATTATTTTTAATCTGTTCTTAATGGAAAAGATAAACGTATTTAAATTTTGCAACGATTGTCACTCTAAAAAAGTAAAATAGGTTTAAGCAATACTGGTTAAATTATCAATGCAATTGCAGAAAGTGGCAGTCAAAGAAGAGAAGGTTGAAGAAGAAGTCAAAAAGGCCAAGGTCACTTCAGTCAGGAAGAAGGCTGAAGATCTACCTGAAATCGCTGACTACGACAGACCAGACCTTGAGAAGTACGATAAAGTTTCACCGACTCCTCTGACCAGAGACAAGCCAGATAAAGACAAGGTTTGATTCACTTTGCCACAATATTTATTGAAATAGCTGTAAATCAATTCGTTAAATATCTGATAAGACCCTTAAGTTTTTTATTCGTTATTTTAACTAATATTTTATAGTCTGTTAGAGTGTTGGTTCTTTGCTATTTTTTAATATTAAAGCAAAGCAACATATCGATGTGATAGACTCAAGATACTTGAAGGGCCCGAGAGTGCGACAAGTTGCTTTTATCTATATATTTGAATTTAACCAGGGACATCTAACTCTTAGACATGTTCCAACTGATCACTATTCCACATTAAACCCGATAGCTTCACCGTATCTTATCGCTTTCTTTAGACAAAATGTAAACAAGTCCACGACAACTGATCAAGAATAATTTTATTTAGCCGATAGTGCCTGAAATCAAGGCACCCGATGACAAACCTGCAGCACCCAAGATTGAAGTTATTCGGGAGAAGTCGCCGAAACCTGAAATGCCAAGGAAACCCTCCTTGGTGCCTGGCGCTCCAGTCGGCAGACGTGGTTCCCTAATTCCTCCACCAGAGGAAATGGGAAGGCGTCCTTCACTTATCATCAGTGACGAGGTATGTTTCCTTCTTAGAACTATTTATTATTATAATTTATCAATTTATTTACTATTTTCTGTACATTTTATTGCAATTTAAAACGACATGTATTAAGGTATGAATTTAATGACATATAATTTTATTGTGCCACCCAATGTTCAAGTAAATATCAACATTTGCTTTTCGATTGGTAGTTAAGGATCTATATTCAAATAAGATATAATAAGTTATTGTTCCTTTGAGAAAAATTAAGGTAATGCTGATGTTTGCTTACAAAGTTTTAGTCCCTCTTTGTAGATTAGATACCCACCCTACTCTCTCAAGCCGAACCCATAACATTTGCCATCATAGACTTTATTTAATTCCTTTTCGAGACACATGCCAGTAATCATCTATAAAACGATGAAGCTTAAAACATTATCGCCCTGAAATGCTTCCGTAGAACATTTTTATTTAGGAGTAATATTAGATCCCCCATTCCTTGCTTCTAGATCATTAGATATAGCGTACACACTTTAGACACAATGAAACACACATGTTAAAATTAGATCCGTGTATGTAGTAATTTTAAATATCGTACAAAACAATCCACAGGAGAATAGAAAACTAAGACCTGGTGAGGTGGTCGAAGAAAAGAAGGTAAAGCCAATAAACGCTACAGAATATTACGTGAATGCTGTCCGTTATATTGCCGTGATAAAAGTCTTAACTATTTCTCTAAGGAGTCACATTAATGCGTTTGCATCCGACGCGGTTTAAAACGCTACCAGAACTGGATAATCACATAAGCCAAGAATCATTTGACAAATGGATTTGCACTGATATAGGAATATGTTATTATCCAGAGATTCTATAAAACAGTCGTCAGAAGCTCTAAAATGCACACTATTGTGGAGTCCGCGCACCAAAAAATGCACCGCTTGTCAGCACGTATCGCACACAAATAACGGTTAAAAACATTGTTCGTGTCGTAAAAAAACGATATTTTTGGCAGGAATTAACTTGGATACATGGTGTGTCTCAGGCTTATCGTACACATCATAGACGGGACACTAACATAATCGATTAACACAAATATGGCGCAATATGTAACGTAATAACTCTTGCACATGCTGATAGGTAATTGCACAAAATAATAAATCAACTCAAATTAGGAAGGCGAAGTAGGTTCGGCGAAGGAGATGTTAGGTAGGCAGAATGGTTTATAAGGGGTTATTATCAATATTTTTTAACAACAGGTCAACAAATTACGCCCTGGAGAAGTTTTAGACGACAAAAAGGTGAGATCGACTGGGTCTGGTCAGTTTTAGGTGGACGCTGCTCGCTTTTGCAAAGCATTTTGTCTCTAGATGTTTTATTTTCTTCTTTTGTTACACTCACGACATTAAGGACTCAAAGTTTCGTGTCAAACACAATCTGAAGGCCGTTCCGAAGTGCCAATGTTTAAAAGGACATTTATAAATTACAGAACTTATTGGTACCAACGTCATACAGCTATGTATAATGTTACTTAACCACTGAAATTACACTACCCACTTTCGCCACTTTCAAATTTATCACATTTTCCTCATAACATTGATATGAATTTCTTACAAAATTAAATACAAAAATTACCCCATTAGTTAATATCATTCAAAAGGGAGTGTTTCAGATCATTCTAAAGACATAATTATCCTTCTACATATTTATTTTCTTTATATTTCTCTTAGATGTTCAAATCTGTTTAGTTTCCAATTAGTGGCTGCTTTGCTGTCCAGCAAAATTTGGTACTGAATCGCTGGCGCAAACTGTTTGACTATTTTGGCTGTTAAAAGAACCAATTTTCGCCCAAACCTAAAAGAAAGCTCAGCAACTCGGCAACCTGATAACAACAAGATAAAACAAATGTGCGAAGCTGGTTCTTTTATCAACTGAGCTTCGTAGATCATTTGTAGAATGGCTTTAGTTTTCCGAATTCCCAATAACTGGTTTTAGTTTTAATTTTCTGCTAATCCCATTTTACTATGCACATGTTTTGGTTTCAGCAAATCGATTATTTGATATAGTGAAAATTTCATTTTAATTATTTTAAGATACTGGTGAAATACTGATCCTACAAACAAATTACTTACAATTTACAACTACATACATTTCATACACTCACCTTTAACACACTTAAAATTAAGAGCACACACATTTAAATTTTAGTGTATTATAGTTATTATTCGATGCACAAATTAACAGAGAATGTTTTACTAAAAACTATATTTTTTTCCTAAAAAGAAACGCAGCAGGCCCGGTGAACTCGCGGAAGAGGTATATAATGTGTGAAAGATATATGTTTAGATATATGTCTAGAAAGAATCTATTAGAATCGTGGCTAACATAGAATTTTCAAGTGATTAATTCGTAAATGAGAAAGAGAAATGTCGTGGAAACATATACAACTAGAAGTTGGTTAGAAGATGTATCACTAAAATATGTCTAATACTAATTTTTATAAAGCTCGAGGCTCAGAGACTTGTTTAGGAAGAAGTAAGCGTTATTGTGAACACAATAACTGAACTAATTTAGTGCTCCTAACCTGTTGTCATGCTAACACAATATGTTAATCCAAAAACCAATACTTTATATATAGCGCATGCCCCAATTAAAAAAGAATATAATAAAATTGCACAGCATGTAAAATAAAGTAAATCCATAATGCAGAAAATTTACTGAGTGCTCTGAAACTTTTACAAAAGCTAAAGTCACAAAACACCTTTTAATGTTAGGAATAAGTTACAAAATTAAAAATTAAAAATTACCAATTACGAGTAAGCAGTAAATTTTAAATGTAATTGCATGTTCCAACAAAATTATAATAAGTAACTAACGACCACATAATTACCATAAATTCTAATGTTTATGATCATCACCTTGAAAAATCATAGTCTCATGTATAAAGACTTTGATCTAATTTTGAATAGAACTATGATCATAAATATTACTCTCAACAAAGATGCCACAATATATCCAAAGACGTAAGCAAATGCATATCAGAGCCTGAACCAAATGGATGCCATGTCTAATTATGTTACACACAATAATTATAAATCAAATGCATTAGATTTAGAAGCGGAAGCAAAACAAAGATTCTATAATTAGTTGTCGGTCATTTCAGTTTGAAGCCAAACTTTGTAACTAGGACGCGAATACCATAACTTATTAGATCCTAAATTTAAGTAACTTAACGGTAGAACACTATAAATAAACAGAAATTTATGAGAGTTAAAAGAATTGTTTGAATTTTCGTTAGATATTTTTCCTGTCTCTTTACAATTTATTTCGTTTAGCGATTCAATGCGAGCTCACTTGTCCGAATGTGGGTGTACAGAATGTCAAAACGATCACAATGAATGTCAAAACGATCACAATGAATGTCAATACGAATAGCTATGATGACTAAACAAGCTGACCCCTTCGAGAACACTCTTCACTGTTTTTTTTTTAAATAGGTACAGCAATAATTTTTTTTTTAAATAACATCATCATATTCCATAAGATTTCAAGCTGGATAAGTTTTGATTGAATAGTTGAAGACCGTTATTAATTTGTACACTATTAACAGAGGGTATAATTAGAGGTAATTTCAAGAAATTGATTCAGAGATTATTAGACTGACTATTAGAAATGAAAAAGTGCACGCACCTGCCCATAGAAGTAACATATGCGGTGACGTTAGTCCATTTAATGAAGCAAATGAACTACTGCGGCTGCGCCAGCGCCGGCCTGATGAACACGTTATGATGGATTGGTATTCTTATAAATATGACTGCATGAATCAGGCCAAGAGCATACCAGCGCTCTTGCAATGTTCTCGCCCTTAACTGCCGCATGCTGCCAGATAGAATGAGTTATGGCTGCGTGACTAGATATTGTTAAAAACATATAAGTCTTCACCGGAGGCAGGTGTCGTGGTGCGAATTGATGCGAGAGACTTACGCTTGATTAGAAAACATCTTGACGAAATAATACATCAATATGTGATTAATGGCACAAATCTATCAAATGTTACATCCAATTGCACTCTATGCATTAGCAAGAAAAGCCTGTTGAAAGAAACGAAACATGTCAATAACACACATAATTTCAAAACTCAACACGATAAAATCAAACAAAGGTTGATCCGAATATAGCATTAATTATGAGTGGGTTTGATTGACACGCTGATATGGAAGTATCAGAAATACCTTATAGGACGCGCGTGGGCTGTTCTGCGTTCTCTCCTCGAGTGGTAACAACAAACACTAATCTGAAAACTTTGGCAAAGAAGCCAAACGTTCATGATAGCGTCGCCTAGGTATTGGCTCTGAACTACTCATTAATCAACAAATCGACAGGTGTTACTTTTGGTACTTTTACAGTTTTAGGATTTCATTAAACAATACAAAGTTAATGCAGCTATTAATGCTGCAAATATGTCACTATTTAATGCAATTTCGGTAACCTTTTTACGAATTGTTCAAAACTAAAGATCCACTGTACACTTTTCGTTACAAAGTTGACTGCATCCAAATCCTGGTATTTGTCGCCTTGTTAGAAATTTGTGTACCTATTTGAAGCATCGTGCTTCTTGCCAGCGATGACAATCGTTTGAATAATTAGCATTTGTAAAAGGTGCCAATCAATCTCCTTGCGCTTACGCAAGCCTTCAATCTCATCTAATTTATTAATCTAGACATCAGTGATTCGTCCCACGGTTATCTTTTTTGGATAGCTGGCTACAAATCTAATATTATTGTTCTCGATAACGACGACATTAAGGGATATAGAGCAATGTGATATGTAGTATGACAAATTAAATAAGTTGTTACGCTTTTTAATGTTTTGCAGAAACTCTAGCCCTAGAGAATACTCCTAGAGATGCTTCGCCATGCTATGTGACAAGATTAGCATTTCCTGAATAAGATAAACAGTTCCAAATGATTCAGATTTTCTAAAAGACGACGCCAGTATGGCCTCTGAATACATGGCAGTTATCAGCCGTTGACAACTTCACGCATTTATTAACACTTGAGTCCAAGAACACGCTACACGGATGGCTCACCTTAATCTGATAATTAATTGAAATGGTCTGCTGATTTGTGCTGTGCACAAATAGATGCCCCCGCTCCCCGCTCCTCGCAGCATCGCTGGCGACCAAGTCTGCACGACCCTTTCTTCAGTCTTTTGACATTCGCGCCCATTTTTAGATGGAACGATACTAACGAACTGTCCCAAATCGAAAATCTTACGAGCATTCTTTTAAAAAAATACGAAAGTAGGGTGCAACAAATAAAAAATAGTTAAATAAAATATAAAACCCAAAAAAACAAAAACTTTTCTCGAAATCATTTTAAGCATTTAAAGTTAAACTTTTAGTGATAATGAACCGCTCGAGTTTTGGACACCGGCGAAATATTGATGAGATATTATTGAAGAGTGGTACAAATATTGTTTGACATGTATCTGTGATAACTGTTAAGATAAGAGATTTTAATTTTAAGCAATCGAACATTATTTTGGTCGTGTTGTGGCATCTTAATCGTTGCATGTTAATACAACCATGGCAGCCGTGGCCAAGAAACCACTCGCCCCTCCTAAGGCTAAGGATGATCCGGTAAGTACAAATCGTTATCTAAATAAATGTCAACATTCCTAGAAATTGCAACTTCAAAATTTTCTCAAACTTTTTTAATTTACTTTGAGGCATCATAATGTTTGTAGAGTATCACAAGAAAACTACGAGTTGTCGCAAATAGTTTGAAAAAACTAGTTTTTTGAACAAAATCTTTAAAAAGCTTTTCAGTTTTTTCGGTTTTTTCAATTGAAAAAGTGGTTATCGCCACCTATAGTTACTTGCAACACCATTGGTATATTTTACGCGTTGCCAACTGAACTTCACACCATTCAAATTAGAACAGCAATCCAGGACACTTAGTTTGTTTCATTTTTATTGCCACTTGTTTATATTAGCTTAATTCTTTATTGCTTTAACAATTTCATTACTAATACTGAGATAATAAGGGGTTATTACCTCTAATCCAAAATCACATATTATGAAAAGTATTTTTTACTTAAGTGAATAAATACCTATAATTAATACAAATTTAGTAGCAGAGAACAGTCAGCATCATTAGTTCGACTAAAAACTCTGCGTAAAGTGAAACCAAATGATTTTGTTGTTTTTATTTAAAGATTAAAAATTGGGGTGAAATATTTTATTGAATACCTTCTTTACTTTTTTATATTATTTATTATTATTATATCAGTCATAACTGTCCTAATCCTGGGCAAAAGCCTCCCTACTCTTTTGCCACACCTTCCGGTCCCCTGCAACATCACGCCATTCCTTCATGAACCCACCAAGGTCGTCATCTTATATCAATAACTTATTAATTTTGAAATTGTTTGCTTTCTTCATGAAAGTGATTTGTAGATAAGCTTTTTAAAACGATGTTGATATTTCCAGCTTCGACAAGAATCATGACACTACTAGTAATACCTATTGCGTATTCTGGTTTTGACTTGTACATTGTACTGATACTTTTGAAGAAATCAGGCTAATTAGTTGTTACTGACAACGACGACGTTCAAAATCAATTTATAATTTTAATGTATCCTGTTATCATAATTTCATAAATGTCTACACAGCAGTTGCGCAAAATTTATCATAAAGTCCAGATCCTCATTGTCAGTGCATTTGGCTAACGCTCTAAATGTAGCTCATTTGTCATAATAACACAACAAATCTATCATCTACGAAAATTAGCTACAACTTTCAGATAATGCTTTAACGTTTATTATATTTTGACGACCTTTTTATTTTATGAATAGCTGTCTAGATTTATAGATGTGACATTTATTTGGATAACATTTTGATTATGAAACATTCTGATAAATTTTGTATTTTTTTGTATTCAAATTACAATTTAAGTACGTACAAGTTTGTATGTACTTTTAGACGTAGATTACTGTAAATGACAACAAATAATCTGATGTATCTGATATTATTATTAGAAATTAGAATATAAATTTAAATACTCACATACGATCCATTATATGTTTTATGTTGATTCATTGTGATTAATCAGTGTTATTAAAACTTTATATTGGAGATTTTGCTAATGTACTGTTGATGGTATAGCGGCGAAAGTCCGGCGACGCCAGAAGACCTTCCATCCAGGACTTGGAAGACCTCATCAACAAGCCGTCAGTACCTCTTAAGCCTCTTGGCAATGAGGGTCCACCAGTCATCGTGGATGTACAGGAGAGCTACTCGGCTGTTGAAGGTATTTAACTAGTTGTGTTTTCATTATTTTATGCCTGAAATAAGACGAAGAAAGATAAAATAAAACTTTTTTTCAAACTCATATGGAACTTAAAGAAGGCTTCTTACAATTCTTACGATTTTAAACAACCTTATTAATGAACTTCCTACGAAATGTTTCATAGCCTGTTATAGGCTTTTTGATTATGTCACAATGTTTGAATGTTCACACTTTCTTAGTTATTCAAGGTAACATGAACAAAATTTATTTGCGTCCGCCACAGATCAAACTGGATACATCACGGTACAAGTGGAGGGCAATCCTCCACCAACATTCAAATTCTACAAGGGAGTAACTGAAATTATTGAGGGTGGCCGTTTCAAATTCGTCACCGACGGTGAAACCGGTCTCATTACACTTTGTATGAGAAAGGTAAAGCCGAACGATGAAGGCAAATACAAAATTGTGGTTAGTAACATCCACGGTGAAGATACTGCCGAGATGCAGCTCTATGTATCAGGTAATAATTATATTTTTATTTATACTTTATCAATCTTTAATAGTATTCTAAATGTACATCAAAATCTGTTGTTAAAAACGTCTAAGTATATTATATGGATAAAAGTACTATAATCTACTCACAGACTCCAGTGGAATGGACTTCCGTGCTATGCTCAAGAAGAGAAAGTACGCTAAATGGGGTGAAAAGAAGGATGACCCAGACTGGGGAGACCTCAAGGAAACGGATAAGCCTATCCCCCCACTTAAAAAAGTGGAAAAGGTAATGTCGTTAATAGAGTACTACATTTTGTGTGAAAGATATGTGAATTACTATGCTTAGAATAATATTTATTAAGGTTGTCGAAGATGGTGATATGAATATTAAATAAATTAAAAAACTGAAAGTTTCTAACGACGTAGCATGTGGAAAATATTGTTCTGAATAACTTAAAAGTCATAATATTAAGTGTTAAAAAGGAAATATTTTCTGCATTCTACGGATGTTAGCTAAATTATAAATGATTTACTCAAACAATCTCCATCAGGCCATTCAAAAATTACGATCGAATTTTAAGGCATGAGTAGAGTTAAAGTTACTGTGGTATTCCACAAAAACTTTAACTCTACTCATCGATTTTTATAAACTCTTACTTATTTGTTTTACCCGTCCTGTTTCCTGCTATTTATAGTTTAACTATGAATCATAATTAGTAGTGCCATAGATCCCAATGTTTTACAAATAAATTAATTTAAAACTATGACATCGAATGCATCGTGGTATTTGGTCCGTAGGGACTAGAGACTGGATATTTCGAGGAGGACGGCTTCCTTGTGGTAGTCTCCGAGGGTGTGGAGATCCTTAGGATTCCAGCTGACAGACGCAGGAACTCTTCAAACTGGTCCTGGGTCAAGGTCCTCAGTATTCTAAAATATATTTTCATCGGTCATTCCATCTTACATTTCAATATTTCTTTCTCGTCGTATTTAGATATTTGGGCACAGTTCAAAATAAATGGTTTTGACCATCATTATTATCACAAAAACACACCGTAAATGATTTTTCATAAGCTTTAATAATGAACTCTTAACATAAAGTCGTATAAGACGATAATCATTAAAGACTACTTGTAGTAGCCTAACTACATTCTGAACTAGATATTTTATTTTTTACGGCTCTCTAATGTCAATGTCAACTAAATACTATTATTATATTATGTTCGTTTAACAAAATGTGCTTTAAATAAAATACAATTTAATCAAGTACCTTCACAAGTTAGCCAAAAAGGATAAAGCTAGTACAATGGCAGGAAGATTCATAAGAAAAATAATTTATGACTCATTCAGAATCTTCGACTATCCAGTAAGTGCGCTTCAGTGGAATTACCTACATTCCTTAATCAAATAGTGTCAAATAGTCATAAAATTATTATCTCTCGGTAAAGAAGCCCTGCCATAACTATCCATTGTTCATGTTTTAACTTCATGTCATTTCATGATTATCAAACACTCTTGCTTCAGTATCTAGCTTTGATCATTCCACATCGTCATGAAGAGCGTTATTTTTAAAGTAACGTTTGTTGTCGATTCTAGGGTATCTATGAAATAAAGAGACGTATGTCTCTCTCAGAAATAATACCTGATTGGCCCGCTTTGATGGAGGCTGTTAAAATAAAGGTTCGCTAAAAAGGAAAACTAAAAGTAAACAATAAACCGAGAGATTTCTGCCCTTTCGATTTCGAAATTACTATGCAAATGCTTTCCTCAAAGTTTTTAACTATATTTGTTTACATTTTTTTTACAGAAACAATAGTGTTTCGAAATGACAGAAAAGCTCTTATAAACTTATGATTTAAATAATGAATGAGTAACTAAACCTGAACTAAAATTGTCCTCTAAAAGTGAGACCTTCAAAAATATTAAATAGTTTGGTATATCTACTCTCAATTTTAAAACTTTTACTGGATTACATTTTGTCAAGTGTTATTGAAAATCTTACCTTGAAGGTTTCATTTTATGAGTGATTTAAACAAAACTGCATTAAAAATGGAATTTAAATAACTCGCACAAAGGTTTTCTGTATCACCACTTCACTTTTTTTAACTCGAACTCATGTTGAAATGATTTTCAGGGAATGTAAGTGGAATGATTTGGATGACTATATCACATTTTGGAATTTGTTCGTTCTCTATATTTCCAGGTTTTTATTTGACGTCGGATTGAGGAGCTTCTGTCACGTCATTATTATCAACCCTTTTGTCTCTTTATTTTCATTTAATTCACATTAATTTCAGCTGATGCATCCGGTGTTTGCAGTTATTGGAATTTGTTTTTCAATAATCTGTCGTTTACAAAACAATTGTGATTTTTGTGATTATTTTGTTATCAAAATTTTTATACTTTTTAACTAATAGTAACCTTTATTCTAATAGTTAAAATAACTTTAATAGCAATTCGAATAAAATTTGAAGATAGGTATCCTATATCAACAATTGATTTTGACTAAGGATGAATGGATATTTTATAGAGATCATATAACAGAAGACCGTCACTGGCAGAACTGATACCTGACTGGCCTGTTCTACACTCGTTCAAAAAAGACGAGGTTTGGTTAAAAAACGAAACATTCATAGACGGCACAGTGCACCATGTATTAAAATTATCACCAAATGCAAATATTTGTCGCACAAACAATTCATTATTATTATAATGAAATGCTTTAATGTTGGTTGGGACGTTGATTGATATTTCTGTTGACAGCTAAAAATTACATGATCAAAAGTTTTATAAATAAATAGTTAAACACCTTATATTATTTGTCTACTTAAGATACGATAGAATGTATGTAATTTTTAACTACATTAAACGTTTATCAATATAAATCCCATCAAAACATTGGAGTACTGCAACAAGGCCACATATAGACAATACAGCCAGCACATCTTTGTCTTTCTTTATAAATACAACAGTCTTCTTCTTTTCTCTTTACGAATACAGCAATTCTTCTGTGCACTCCTTCGTCAATATCTATGATAGCAGCACAACGCACCCAAAATGTCAAATGCACTTTAATGTCGATGTTATCAAAACTCGTAACTACAACAATGATAGTTTTTGTTTCATTTCGTTGCAAGTTAATTTAATAAAAACATTTTAGTAGTTTCAACGAAATAAAGCGAAAACACATACTTAAATCATATTAGCAAAATCTCTAAAGAATTATTAAAGTAAAATCTTTTTCTTGATATGAAGAAAAAAATTCCAATTTCTGTACAGAAGCATGTATTTTGTGTGAGTGACGACGATGAAAGAATGGCTGATGAATCTAACGCCTCGGCTGATGATAACGGTTACTACAAAGATTTTACTGGTTTCCGATGACTTGCATCTGATTTAACTCGCCGAGTGACGTTGACAGCGATGGGATAATTGTGAGGGTGTCTTCGTGTAGCACCACAACAGCTTTGTATGAAGAGCACCGTTTTGTGACTGCACCTTCTCACTTTGTGCGGAAGCAGTTATATTAATTGGCACTGGAACTTTTTTCAGAAACAAGAGTCGTTCTTGAAGCCTCTCATAGATCAATTCGCGAAGGAAGGAAAGGATAAGAAGGTGGTATTTGAAGCCATCTTCACGAAACCGAATGCAAAGCCGAAATGGTTCTTCCGTAAGGATGTAAGTATTCACCCTCGTTTTTCATTCACTTGCATAGTTCAAAGGATGACTACGGACATTTCTTATTTCTTTTTATTTTCTGTCATTGAGAAATAGCCCTAAAGATAGTATTTTAAAGTGCCAAATTTCCAATGCCAACAGGAATTATTCCCAAGCTCGAAATACAAGATGGTTAACGAACAAGACTCATACAAACTAATCATTCAGACCCCTAAAGTGGAAGATACTGGCAAGATTACCATTGAGGTCGGTGGAATAACTTGCACTGCCTTCTTACAAGTAGACGAACCTGATCCAACGTATACATTTACCAAGAATTTGAAGAAGACCACGAGTGGATACTATGAACACGAGGTGCTACTTGAATGTACCGTATCCAACAGCCTGGCTATTGTGTCATGGTGGAAGGGCGAAGACAAATTGGAAGATGGAGATGTGTTCCAAGTCTCAAAGGATCTTTCAGGCGTGTGCAAGCTTCTTATCAGAAATGCCAAGTTTGAAGATGCTGGCAAATATTCATGCAGAATTGAAAAGCAAACTGACAAGACTGAAACTGACGTCAAGATTGTCGGTAAGTGTTTAAAATGATTACGCACCAAACGTTAAGTGTCTTCCATGAAAACTATCCTATTTATTGTGTTACAAATAAAATTATTCCGTCAACAGAATATCCATACAAGTTCACGAAGGTTCTCAAGTCGCAACAGGCGATTGAGAAGGACACAATCACGCTGCTTTGTGAGCTTGACGATGCTGGTGGCGATGTAAATTGGTTCAAGAATGATGAACCAGTGAAAGCAGACAAGCGCGTCACCATTGTCAAAGAAGGCCGTAAACGCAAGATCGTCATCAAAGATGCGAAGGTCACCGATGCCGGCAACTACAAATGTGTCAGTAACGCTGACGAGACAGCTTGCGAATTAATTGTCAATTGTAAGTTTTCAGCTATTTTAAATTATTGTACAGGGTATTTAAATCACAATTTGTCATACATTTTCAATGCATATGTTGTTCAAAGCTAATAAGTATTTAATAATTAGGTAAATTGACAATCGTCAATATATTTCACTCATCCATTTGTACCTCCATAATTTTATAGCTCTATATACGTATTGATGTCAATTATGCCAATAAATTAGGGTCGGGTTTGTTATTGTCTTGTGACTACTAGACCTAATCGACAATGATTCATCGACCAGTTTGATATCGACCGAAACGTAATAAATCGGAATCTCAAGTCCGCAATGCTCCCGAGACCGTGGCTGTTCCGTGTCCTGGTGACTTTAAATGTTATAAAATTTTTTTAGACTCTAATCGCTTCAACAAGAAGTTGAAGGACACCGAAGCAATTGAGAGGGACAAGGTGGTACTGGAGGTGGAACTCCAAGATCAGACCGCTGAAGCTGTCTGGTCTTTCAATGGGCAGCCTATTGTACCAAATGACAGGTAAGTTACATATTATTAATATAGTTTTTTTATATAATTATCTTACGGGTAAGCACAGTGCCTTCATCTCACCTGATGTTGAGTGACGATAAGGCCAATTAAGGAAGTGCACTTCACCCGGAATCCTCAATTACTGAGGCGCTGGCTATCTATCTCTAGCTGCCGGAACACAACAATGCTACAAACATCGATGTTATGGCGACTTATTTAGATAACAAGCCCTACCACCAACCAAACCGAGTACATAAACAGGTACCCCTCGCTTGGAATCGAACCCGGGACCTCTGGGTCTGAGGCCAGTGGTCTTCACCACTAGACCACAGAGGTTTTAGCTATGTGACGTCATTATAAATATCTAATTGTGAAGTCCGGAGGTGCGAATGCGATAAATAAATCAGTTTATTTGTAACTGTTTAGAATTGAAATCAAAAACTTGGGTGGTGGTAAACACCAGCTTATATTTAACAAACTCGAAATGGAGGATGATGGTGAGATCCTCTGCGAATCTGGCAAACTGACGTCATCTTGTAAGCTCACGGTGAAGAAGGGCGAGTCGAAGCCTACTATCGAATGTCCTGAAGATTTCTATGGACCTGCTGGCCAGCCGTTCGTGATTGAGGTGCCTTATAAAGGTATGAAATTTAAAATAAGACGAAATAAAATTGTACATGGTCTACCGAATAAAATATTCATTATGCATTATCATCGAGGTCATTTAGCATTAAACTTATCGATAAGATAAGATAAGATAAGATAAATTTTTATTGCCATAAAATTGTTTACTTAAAAAAGCTTACTTAATTATCAAAAAGATCAAGTAAAATAAGTTCTCATGAACGCATAAGTTTAAAGTTTATTTTTACTTAAATCAAAAATGTTGACAGCTTTAGACAACATACTACTTTAAGTACGTACCATTAAGAATCCATTTCATAACCATTTTTGTGTTACAGTCACTGGTACCCGCGTAACGCCAATCGAGGCTAAACTATGGAAAGACGGCAAAGCCCTGCCCATTAAAGAAATTGAGGCAGTGGTTGAACAAGAGAAGGTTCTCTTCAAAGTCAAGAAGCCTACCAGAGAAGGCTCCGGCAAATACCAGATCAAGCTTTCCAACGCCCAGGGAGAGGATTCCAAGGATGTCACGATTACAATGCAGAGCGTACCCACACCACCTCAAGACGTCCAGGTCAATGAGGTATTCCAAACCTCTTGCGTGGTCGCATGGAAAGCGCCACAGGATGATGGTGGTAGCGCCATCGTCAAATACATTATTGAAAGACAGGTAAGAAGCTTGTATAAATCGTAACTTTGTATTCGTGATGCTTAATTTGTATCTGCTTAGGTAATAATCGAACCCAAGCAAAACGAATACCAACAAAAATAATAGAATTGACTGTTCCATTCTTATTTAATTATTTTATCATCTTCCAGGATATGTCGCTCAAAGCAGGGTGGGACAACGTGGCTGAAGTACCAGCCGGCCAACCCACCAAATTTAAGGTTGAGGATCTCATTGCCAAGAAGACTTACAAATTCAGGATACGTGCTGTTAACAAAATCGGCTCCAGTGAACCTGGTCTTTTCGCTAAGCCAGTGCTTGCGAAAGACCCGTGGGGTATGTCAATTTTACTTTTTCGCTTTTGGCGATTATCTTTATTATTTTATGAAGACCTGCAGACTTACTTCTGCGGTCAAGCAGTGTTTTGATGCATTGACGTGTTCTGGTTTTAATGTTATGGAATCCAATAAAATAGCTTGATATAGAATATAAAATCATTATGATAAGATGATTAGATAAGATAAGATACCAAAAGAGGATTTATGTTATTTAGGTATGTATATTAATATTTATATATTTTTTCAGATGAGCCATCGAAACCAAAGAACGTTGAACTCGTGGACTGGGACAAAGATCACGCTGATCTCAAATGGCAAAAGCCAGAAAACGATGGTGGTGCACCGATCACTGGATACGTTATTGAATATAAGGTTAGAAAGTTGATCATGATTTTATTTTACAGGCAAATTTTATATTTCTTGTCGTCATAAAGTTGCAAGGTAGGAAAAACAAATCTTTACACCCTGAACGGAGGATAAATGCAAAAAATATTTTATAGTAGTTTAGTGTCATTAGAACTGTTTTTATTAAAATATGGAATAAAGACCATGTTTGCAAGAACATGTTTTTAAAATTTGTGAAAAGTAACTGCCAACGCGTATCGCGATTATTCGCGATCTACATCAAAATGGTTTCAGTAGCATCTACGTATTTCATATGACTGACCAATTATTTGTGCCCGCAGGAGAAGTTCGGCAAAGACTGGGTGAAGGGCAAGGAAGTGCCCGGAGACAGCCTGTCGGGAACTCAGGACGGCCTGAAGGAAGGCTGTACCTACGAGTTCAGAGTGCGAGCGATCAACAAGGCCGGCCCTGGAGAACCCAGTGACACCACGAAGCCGATCGTTGCCAAGTGCAGATTTGGTAAGTAAAAGAATTCCAAAAATCTGTAGCATTGCTTTGTGGCATATTTTTATTAGGCAGAGGGCTAGATGTGGAAGCGATCTATTAGGAAAGCGTATGCTTAGCAGTGGACCCCTGCAGGCTGAGGATAGTGTGATGATGTTAGCTCAAGCCTTCCCACATACACCATGTGTATCTGACCATATGCACATTAACAGTTTAATATGACTTCCGAAACACGAGAGTTCGAACCCAAGCAAAGACTTGAAAAAGCGAAAGTATTTTTTTAAATGCCAACGTGTAATTGTTTCCCTTCCTTGGTTTGCAAGCTCAGTATCATAAAAAAAGATTCAGACTAGTTCAAATCCCACCATAGAAACCGTATTGCTTAAGCAAATGTTGTGGTGTATTTTTTTTTAACTTAAAGCGTCCGAAACCACCTTCGTGTTTCGGACGCTTTAAGTTAAAAAATCCAGATAATTAATTTTGGTCGCCCAACCGACAAAGGTAGCTTAGCTTTTAATACTAATTTATATTTTTATTTATCCTCAGTGAAACCATACATTGTTGGCGACGGTCTCCAGAACATGATCATCAAGAAAGGCCAGGTCATTGCGTTTGACATCAAATACGGTGGCGAACCAGAACCCGAGGTCAAATGGATTAAGGGAGAAGAGGTAACTATTACATTTTCTTCTTTTTTTGTGGCAATCCAAGGAGTTTCTCTATATTGAGATTGGATATTGAGACTCTTTATGAAAATTAAATATTTGACGAGTTTTATGCAAACTGCTTAGTATTATTGTATCGTAGGCATACTTTACTGTTTAAGTAAGCGATTTATCCGCAGCGTGGGGTTCAAGTATTTGCAGAAAGACATCCTCGCTTTGGGTTCGGGTTTGGGTTCTGTTCACTTTTCAGAATACCGCTTGTGTTCGTAATAGGGACACCGTCTTAGTGTTGTGTGTGGCAGTAGTTGGATAATTTATGCGACGGTGGATGAAGACTAGTGCAACTGGGTTTTTTTTTTTGAAGAGTACACAAATGACTGCTCTACCTGAGGGGTCTAATGGAGACAGCTAGTGGAGCAAGATTGTACCTCACCAGACGTTCTCACTCCTGACGTTGCCGACCTGCAAGTTGCTTTTCACGGTTAACCCTCTTTGTACAACGCGAACGTGATGCAATAAATATCTATACGACTATGACTATGACTAAAAGGACCCAATGTTGTGAAAAGGAGGGAATACGTTTGCGCTGCTGGTACTATAGATGTTAAATAATAAAACATCTGGTACTTAAACGGCATACCTAGGATGCATATATTTAGCAGTTTCATTTTAAACTCGTTAAAATGTGGTTTTATTGCTGTAAAGCAAACTTGGTTGATTATGTTATTTTTATACCGAACGATGAAGCGTTCGTGGATTTTAAATCGGAGGTGGTATTAATTGTTGTTTTCCCATTTTTTTTTTCCAAAAAAAGAAACGCGGAAAGCCGTACACCGAGAAGGTCAGAGGGTGAAACTAGATGTTGTTTTTATGTCTACTATGTTCTTAAATCTACTGATATACACTATCTGTCTACATAAATGTGACTAACCCTATTACACTTTCAACAGAAACATAATCTGCAGTGCTCTAAAAAGGCCATTTTGCATTATTAAAATTTATTTTTGTGATCTCAAGTTCTCTCGTTAAATTGTTGCATTAGAATTTTTTAATGCAGCCTTTTTAAAGTACCTGTAAAGTGATTCGTATTGAATTTTTGAATTAATTAAACTTAATAAAATTAATTATGTGGTTAGATTAAAAAAAAAAATTTTTTTTCAATCGAAAATTTGATACGATACTCTTTGCCTTTAGCAGAAAAGCATCGCAAATGACGCGATTATGATTTCGTTATTTTCTATAGTAAAATAATATTTACTTACGCTATAGAAACTTCCTAAGGTTATTCAAATTTCCTCACCAAACATGATGACATTATTTTAATACTCCAATATTTATTATTTATCTTGCAAAATTGCACTGAAATGCATTTTTAAAATATTAATTACATTTTCAGTTGTGATAAAATTGTCTTCTGAAATTTTATCAATAATATTAATTGTTGTAATCTTGTAATAACACCAGTACGAAAGTACAATACTGTTTACACTTAACAACATAACATATTAATACTCACAACAATTATATACCTACTCATAACTTTCGGTATATACGTTATTTATTAACTTATGCTAAGTTGCATCTGATCTGTATATAAACAAACACTATAGGTAGGTACTCTGTTATAACCATCATTCAAATTCATTGCTCATTAAAATAAATAGAATGTTTTAAATCGCCACTACATTGTCAACTCGAGCTGAGGTCCTTGTCTTTAGAGACACCCCCTAGTTTTACGCTCTCGTCATCCAACCCCCAATGCCTTTACAAGACTTTAGAAAGAGAAGAAAAAGGCAAGAACGGACGATAGAAATTACGACCATCGACTAGCAGCTGTTTAGTAACTCATATTAACATGATTGAGTTTACAGATTTTTTTCAAGTACCTACCTACTCGTACCTATATAAAAAAACTCATCTTTGACCTGCCCGGTTCCCATTTTCGACAAGTCGGTCGACATCTCAACTTTTTAAAATAATTAATGTCTTGTAATCAGCATTTAATAGTCTCATTACCGCTTTTAATGGAAATTATAGTGAGACAATTACTTCTCCTAAAGGTAACACCACATTCAAAGTCATACAAAGTTTGTCATAACTCTCGTACGTCAGATACGAAAGTCACTGAACTCTTTAGCACTTTGTCAAAGCAACTAAATAATGTAAGGGGCGCATGTCAACTTCTATGTAAGTGATAGGTAGTACCTAAATTTTGCCTATTTTCTGTCCCACTACCGGGCATCTATTGAAATCAAGTCACCACGATCTCCAAATGGGGGTTAGTGTTCACAACGTGCATCGAAAAGCCTGGAAATTGGCCTCCAGTTTTCGATCTTGCTCTCTTGCCTTTCGGCCTGTAGTGAAGTTATCATGACAACGGTACTAAAGTGTTCAGCAGCTTACATTAAATCTCCGGTAATTCGACATAACCATCATCACACCAGAGAACAGATCGGATGCAACATTCCTTTCATTAATCTTCAGCCCTCTCACACTCTTCATTGTGATACAGGAGATTCGTGACGACAGCGACCGCATCACCATCGACAAGTACGAGAAGAATACCGTGCTGACGGTCAGGAAGACCACCAGGCCTGACAGTGGGAAGTACAAGTTGGTGCTGACCAACTCATCGGGAACATGCGAGAGCGTAGCCGACGTTGTTGTGTTGGGTAAGTCTCCATCCTTGAACTATAGCAATATTATCTTCAGTGCTATAGCCCTCTTACTACAAAACAGTGTTTAAAGTTAAACAATGGCTCTAAATACGTGTTTAAAATGTTGTGTCACTGTCTAAAAGTATTTGCTAAAAAGTGACAGCATCTGTTTTAAACTTTAGTCAATAGTCATCGTTTTGTGGTAAAGCAGTAGACCTTCTACGGCTCCAGCTTTGCCACTTGAACAGTAGCACAAAGAGAGATCGGACCAGACCAACCCAGGCCGGATGTGGGTTGATGGGTTTTATTGACTGCCATCTTACGATAACAATCTTGACCAGGCAGTTTGAAGTGCCTTCAGCAGCACTTGGCGTTGCTAAAGTTTGTGATCTTCCAAGATCGATATAGTACGCGTATATACGCAGTTGTCATACTTCTATAGCTACTATAACAGTAGTAGGTCAAATCAAAAATTGTAGGTCAAAATGTTACCAATTTTCAGTGAAAAAACATCAAAGCTACTTTTTTTAAATCCATTTTAATGCTTTGTTTGCAGACAAACCAAACCGTCCCAACGGCCCCATCGAGGTGACAGACATTCGCGCCGAAAAGGCTACTGTCAAATGGAAGAAGCCAGACGATTGGCAGGGCTCCGACATCACTGGCTACACGCTGGAAAAGATGGACATGGTATGATCACAAATAAAAAAACTTACTTATCCTGGTGCCCGCGCCGCCCGCTATAGCCCCAAGTAAGCTTTGGCCTCTGATACAAGTCGGCGCCACTGGCCGGTTCTGAACTGCCTCTTGCCAGTTTTCGAAAAAATAAATAATAAAAAAACACCATCATCCTTAGAATAATAACGCCTAGAAACCGAATAGGCGCAAGAAAAGTGAGGCAATTCAAACTAAGCCATACAAATTGACTTGTATTGTGCTAACTGCTAAATAACCACTACTTTTAAAAATAAAAATAAAAGCCGCGATATTATGATAGTGTTACTAGTAAGAAGAAATTAATTTCCCATTTTTCATTGGTCTATGTTAGTTATATAAATGAAAATATTTTTGAAACGATATAATTATTTTAAGTGTTGCCAGTAAGTAAGATAATAATATCTTTCCCTATTTAGTATAATGGTATAATGATGAGCAGTGATCGGAATGAAGGTGGCTAATTTATCTAAAGTTGCCGACAAGACAACATTAAGAGTGATTAATAGCACCAAAATGTTGTTAATTTATTTTTATTGAATATCAGATCTTGGAAATAGTTTTGTGTCTAAGTAGTTTTTCTTCTTAGTACCTACACATGAACTCCTCGTGAATATAAATGAGAAATACGAGTAAATGAATTACTCGTATTGTAGTATTTTATAGCAATTCCAACGTCCGCATTTACAATTTTAGATGGTAAAATAATAATTGCCTTATTTTCCAAATTATATTTATTTTCATTTATTAGTCATACCTAAAGTGCCTTACAAATAAGCAAAGAATAAGGTCGAATAGTTATTCCGTGTTTTGTTTCTGTCATGTAAACCTCATTTCAAACTAGAGTAAAAGAGACGGAATAACTATTTGAAGCTTACTCTTTGTTTATATGTAAGACGCAAAGTGCTTTTTTTTTGCGTAGGTGTATAAATAATATAATAAAAAAAGCACCTCGTCATGGCATATTGTGACTTTAATTACAAATAATCCTCCTAGCGGTTCGTTCCGTTCGTGGATTCAAACTCCCAACGACGGATATGAGGCGCGAGACTCCAATTACTAAGCTACCATCACTCCTGATTTTATTACACATTTTAGTAAAGAGAAAGCTAAATATTTGATTTCGAAGTCCTTTTGATTATAATTGATTAATGTCATATAAACATTCTCGTATTAAACTAAATTATCAGAGTCTTTAGCATGTGGCTGTGTGTTTGGCACAGTCTACATATGGCAAGACGTGGAGACTCAATTCCAAAATTATTAGGTGGATCTATATGACGATGGTGAGACCGATCCTCACATATGGCAGCATCGTCTGGTGGCCCAGAACCAGGCTGAAGACCTGTAAGAATGCTCTTAGCAAACTTCAGAGAACAGCTTGTCTGGCAATCACTGGTGCCTTTAGAACCACTCCAACGGCAGCGCTGGAGGTCCTCACAAACCTTCCACCCCTGCAAATTGTAATAGAAACAGAGGCAAAGAAAGCGTTACATAGACTAAAGGTGGCCGGACTATGGGACGCATCTAAATCTCTGACCAGACACATGGGAACCAAGTGACATTCCTGACAGGATCATGGAAATGGGGTGCAATAAAATATCCCCCATATTCATTTTCGAAAAGAAATTTAAAGTTTATGTTCCAACCAGGGACGAATGGAGACGATGGCCACCGTCTTCGGAAAAAGTCAGCCTAATCTGGTATACTGACGGATCAAAAATGAAGTCGGGCACAGGGGCAGGCGTCTATAATAACGACTTCAAGCATAATCAAAGCATGGGAAAATTTGCCACTGTTTACCAAGCATAAACTCTTGCAATCCTCCTATGCGCAAAGCAGAATATAGAGTTAGCTATGAAAAAGCGCAATATATTCATCCTAAGTGACAGCCAAGCCGCGCTCAAATCACTCATGTCGCCCCGAATCGATTCTGGTAACCACAAAAGCTCTAAACAAACTAGGTGGGCATAACAAGGTGAAATTGATCTGGGTCCCGGGCCATATGATGGGAATCCACGGCAACGAGATTGCGGATGCACTTGGCAGGGAGAGCTCAGAGACCCAGCTATATTGGTCCTGAGCCGATCGTGGCACTTGCACAATAGTACCATTAACTAGGCCCTAAAAGATTACATCGAAAACAGGCACGGCATCGAATGGAAAAAGCAGCCGGGTATGAAACACTCCAAATCCTTCCTATGCAAAAATGCCATAGGACGGAGTAAGTTCATACGCGGAGGCAGCAGAAGGCAGGCCCGATTAGCCATCGGTGCCTTGACAGGGCACTATGCCACAAAACAAATGATTCACAGAATGCACCTTTCAACAAATAGTATGTGTAGGGCATGTGAAGGGGAAACGGAGTCAATGCAGCACCTACTGTGACTGCGACTCTATGGCTAGGAAAAGAATGGGACTCTTGAGGTAAGCCTATCCGAAACCAGAGCACTTCAGGCGGAAGAGCCTTAAGAAGGAAGCCTCTTAAGGACGTTGCCAAACTTATGGCATCTATCTTTACAGTGGAGGAGGAGTGAAAGAATAGCGTTGCACAAAAGATCCCAATGGGTCGAAGTGTTACTGGGAGAGGGAAACTTCAGCAGGCCCCACTAAGATAAGATAAAATAAACTAAATTATCAACAAAATGTATTTAAGATGTTAGACATTTATTTTCTTACTTATCTATAAACGCATAACGACATTATCATGAACTATTAAACTATACTATTATTTCATGTAAGTATAACATTTCCCCACTTTCGGGGAAATTGCTCCTTCACTGTACACACTCCACAACATTAAAGTTTTGTTTGTTGCGTGTCGGCGACCGTAAGCACGTAATGCTCACGCCTACATTAATTTGCTTTTTGCCTCACTTTAGTTAGACGATGCGTTTGTGTGACGACTATCTATCTAGATTCTAGGCGTTATTAATCTAAGCCATCTAGGCCAGCGAGGCTTACTACCTCGCATAGCTCTGGCTCTAGCTGATCGGTGCTTTAGGCATAAGAATACGATTACTACATTTTCCTCGCCTCGCTTAATAAAAATATGGTTATCTCGAAAACGCACCCTTAACTGACTGATTCTCCACATGCTTCCTCATTATTTATTCTGCAAGGAGACCGATACATACCAGATACCTCCTTTGAATAGTTGTTATTATTAAATATGTTTTGCCCATTAGGATACTGGCAACTGGGTGCCATGCGGTGAAACTGGCCCAGAGCCTACTGAGTTCCAAGTCAAGGGACTCACCCCGAACCACAAGTACAAGTTCAGGGTACGCGCCGTCAACAAGGAAGGTGAATCTGAGCCATTGGAGACAGATGGAGTCATTGTCGCCAGGAATCCTTACGGTGAGTCATCGTTATTGTTTCTGTTCTTGAATAATGAAACAAAAATGCTTTATTTCGAGTTTGGTAAAATGATTTATGCCGTTACCAATCACGAAAAAGACGTTAACTGAAGAGAGCTAGGAGCTAATTCCAATTGGATTGGACAGCATTTTCCTTATTTTATCAAAAAAGTGTGGCCCGTCGTACAAGGACGTAATCAAAAAGAACTTCTTGTTTTGCGGGTAAAATAGGGCAGTATAACCTTAATCCCTTTACCTTCCCGGAGTAAGAAAAACATTATTTGCTTTTTTTTAAAGTGTAGTTCGTTCCTTGAGGAACCGGCTAAGGTCATAGACCATGCTGCTATGTCATTAGTTTCTTAATTTCATTAGTATAACAATATTGATGATGATGAATGATGATAATAGAAATGGGAAGTGAGAAATGATATACCCCCCAACCCCTCGAGTATCTCAGTAAAAATGTGGTGCTTTACTAAGTTCTCACGCAGACTTCTTGTGAGAATTTGAAAAGTAACGTTGCACTGTTTTGTTTCATTTGCCAACACTCATGCACACTCACGAATACTTAACGGTTAATAATCCACCATTATTTCACATTAATATTCGACATAACACAAAGGTTAGAAAATTTAACAAAACCGCAGACATGAATCTTCACTTTCCCGCCAAGAAGTCTAACATTATTTGCGCGCACTGTCAAGTGTCAATATCAAAACAGCCGGCGTATTTTTTTGTTGACAGCCAATTGTTTATCAATAAAGTAGTTTGTTTAACGAAAACTATAATGATTTCCAACGATATCTTGTACTACAGATCCACCGAAGGCGCCTGCCAAGCCGACCATCATCGATTACGACAATATGTCTGTGACCCTGAAGTGGGAGCCGCCTGTAGACGATGGTGGTAGACCGATCCTGGGTTACGTCGTCGAAATGAAAGACAAGTTCTCACCCGATTGGATTGAGGTAAGGGAAATTCTTATAAGTACGTTGTTCTACCTAGTTATTGCTTGTTGGTTGTCCTTTAAATAAATAAATAAGTAAAACTTCAATCCAATTAAACTTAAATGTATCAGTGTTTTCGATATATTTTGCGCTGCGCACATAAATTGCAGTCAATTGATCTGTATAATTAAGACTTGTTTTCTATAATTAGATATTTCACTAAACTTTTATTTTTTTTAAAAGTAGGATACTTTGATTCAATAATATTGCGGAAAAAGTACCTAATTTAAAACATTCAATGAGCACAAGTGTTTTTACAGAAGTAACTTATATTAGTTGTACTTTCAAATGACATTTGATGAAATGAATAAATGTGGGTAGTAGGTTGTTATTTGTTTACATTGTTATTTCTAAAGTGCTTAGGTTTCTCATTTCTTTGATTTTTAACCAACATGTTGTTACTGATGCATTTTTTATCTTCTTCCCTCTTAGGTTGTTAAGACAAATGACACCAAGACAGAATATAAGGTGGAAGGTCTCAAGGAGAAGCAAGTGTACCAGTTCCGTGTTAAAGCACACAACAAGGCGGGTGTGGGTGAAGCTTCGCTACCCACCGACAACCACCTCTGCAAACACAAGAACTGTAAGTTTGACTATCTGCATGTTACCCTGTAGTCCCTAAGTGTACAATATATTCTTGCTTCAACCTAAAAATCTTTCTCTAGCTCATTTTTGTCCCCACTGCTAAGGCACTAGCCTTCCCTCTGGATGGGTAGAAAGAACGGGCAATAAACCACCACCCGAGTCTAACGTGTATTGGTGATTGTTATCGACTGCCAATGCAGACGAGACCAATGGCTTAACTTGTCTTCTGAAGCATAGAGGAGTTCCAGATGATACATTTAGATTATGATTGTAGATAATACAATCCCAGACCAGGCGCGATAACCACCGAGTGCCATCAAGTGCCTTGGAACTTAGTGATATGGCTCAACACACCACAATAAAAAACTGAATACAAGCCACTGCTCTGCATTAATATATTATCACATTGTAATACTTCAAGTTTTCATCATTTCAATAAATAGTAAGAAATCATAGCCACTTCTTTATTTTTACCACACAATAGGATTTTACAAAAATAATATTATTTAGGTGTTTTTTTTTAAAGCAGTGACAAAATTCAGCGCTCACGTCAGCCTTCCCAGTAGCATAGCGGTCAGTGCAGTCACCTGGATTGTTGAAGACCCAGGTTCGATTCCTGGCTGGGTCGGGTGGGCGTTTAATTTTTTCACTGCATTTTATAAATTTTATAAATATTTATTTTAATTTTATTTTATTCTTTTTTTAGTAGTACTAATATGAACAATTATCTTCCACAATAGTGAAGCCACGCATAGAACGCAGTACATTCAAGTCTGTGATCATCAAAGCTGGCCGCACTCACAAATGGGCGGTTGACGTCATCGGTGAACCAGCACCGGATATGTCTTGGTGAGAAATATATACACTTTTTTAATAGCCTATATTGTGTCATAGGCATAGACCCACTCTTCTCTATCATCAACACTCCGGCAACAAAGTGGTCAAGTCGTCCTCCCATTTCCACTTAGGCATGCTACCTCTCCAGTATCACACTTTATTCACTTATTCATTTTTGGTCCGATTTTTCAAACCTCAGATAAGTTTTATTCAATGAAATTTTCTAAGGAGAATATGTCATTATGTCAAAATTATTCAATGAATAAATTTTAACTGACAATTCCCGTCTCTTTGTATGATACCCTACCCTCTAAAATTCCCCGCCCTATAAACTTACTATTTCTTCTGTCTTTCCCTCATCCTTCCAATTAAATTATTTATGTAAGTTTATTCAGTCAAATAGATAGATAGATAGATTATAAACTAACAGAATCTCCCTCTTAACATTGTGACGTCTTTATATGTGTTGTGTTTTGTTTTAGGTGATGCTTTGCTTGTGAGGCCAATATTTGTAACTTCTACTGGTCATTTTCCAAATTATAACGTGTCTCGTTAATCACTCGACATTGGCGAAATTATTGGTGTTGGAAAAACCCTACAGAAGCCATTTCACAAGAAAATAATAATAATAATAACTGACAATTGAAAAATCAGCCCTAATTAAACAATATACTGCTTTACCACAAAACGATGGCTAAAGTTAGACAATGCTTATAACAGATGCTGTCACTTTTTAGCTAATACTTTCAGAATTTAGACAGACACAATATTTTAGTAACTTAACTTTAAAAAAAATTATACAAATATATCTTTCACAATTTTGGAGAAAACCAACTTGATAAAATTCATTGGTTCAGGTCGTGGCGCGAAGACGTGAAGCTAGTCAACACCGAGCGCATCAAGATCGAGAACAAGGAGTACCACACCGACTTCACCATAGTAAACGCGGTGCGTCGCGACACCGGCAAATACAAGCTGCGCGCTGAGAACTGCAACGGCTTCGACGAGGAGACCGTGGAACTCACTGTGCTGAGCAAACCTGGCTCGCCTAAAGGTATTATATTCATCGACATCATATTCCTATTCATATATCATCATTACCATCATATCAGCCGAAAGACGTCCACTGCTGGACAAAGAGCTCCCTCAAGGATCTCAACAACGACCGGTTTTGTGCTGCTCGTCGGTCCACCTTGTTGGAGACCTGCTCACACCTATTCATCATATTTTACATGAATTGTCATAAATACCTTTAGCTTTGACTATAACTTTGATTCCTTAGCTTATTAATGTCCCAAAGCTGGGTACAAAGAGTACCACACCGACTACAGCATCGTTGACGTTTTCAAATGAAACAAAACATTGCAATGTCACTTTTAAAATCTCAAGACGTCCGCATGAGATCTAAGTAAAATTCCATCTTTATTGGTACTCAAGCTGTTTGGGGGAATGTCATTTGCTATTTGTCTCTCATTAATAAAATTCAAAAAATTCAAAATTCAAAATCATTTATTCAGTTTAGGCTACAAGTAGCTCTTGTGAATGTCACTATGCCATCGGTTCGTAAGTCTACTCTGGGCGGGAGATCTTGTACTGAGAAGAACCGGCAAGAAACTCAGCAAGTGTCCAGCTCTTTTCTCCCTTACAGCGTCAAAAATATTGGAAAATGCCCTATCATAGCAGGACACTTTCCATTACAAATAAACACAAAATTATAGAAGACAACCACAACATGTAAATAAAAAACAAAAATATCACAAAATAAAAAATAAAAAAAAAAAAATAAAAACTAAGTTAACAAATTTACATCAGGTAAAAGTTTCAATTTCCACAATGTCATACAGTACCACTACAGTACTCAAAAAAAAAAAAAAAAATTGGTTAAGAAAAACCAAGTCAAACTACAGTAAATAATATTAAAAATAAGATAAGTATGCAAGAGCAGACCAGCCTCCACAGGCAGCACCCGTTCACGAGTATGACATATGAATCAGCCATCGCTTCGCTCAACCATATTTTAGGGAACGTAACGACCCGACGCACACGCCACCACCGCAGAGACAAATAAAGAGAGCATGACATACTCAAGATACTCTAAATAAAAACTTAATGATCTATTTAACGCAACGCTGTTTGTTATCTGTAGGACACTGCTGATAAAGGCTATCATATCAGTATAAAAATTATATAAATTAATTTTATTATATTAATTCAAATAGAGTATATGTATTTCATTATAACCAAGCTGTTTTATCATCTAAATATTCTTTGACTGTATAATAACCTTTTAAAAGTAATATAGATTTCACATGTTTTTTAAACTTATCTAAAGGTAAATCTAGTACAGTACTTGGTATTTTATTGTAATAGTGTATACCTTGCCCCAAGAAAGAACCAAGAACCTTCTGTAACCTGAACAGTGGCATTACAAGTTTTGTCTTATTCCTAGTATTGAAATTGTGTACGTCACCATGTTTAGTATAGGAGTTGATATTGCAACGTACAAAAACTATACAATTATAAATATATTGAGATGCAACTGTCAGGACACCAATCTCCTTAAAAAGATTTCTTAAGGAAGTTCGTGATCCGAGTCTATAGATTGTTCTTATTGCTCGTTTCTGTAAAATGAATATAGTTTCAATATCAGCCGCTGTTCCCCACAGTAGGACGCCATACGACATGACACTGTGAAAATAACTAAAATAGACCATTCTAGCAGTTTCAACGTCTGTTAACTGCCTAATTTTTCTAATGGCATAAGCAGCAGAGCTAAGTTTACCGGCCAATTTCGATATATGAGGATTCCATTGAAGCTTTGAGTCAAGGGTTATGCCTAAAAAGACTGTAGAATCTACCAAATCTAATTGATCACCGTTTATTTTAATATCGGTTGGTTCATATTTGACATTTGGTAATATAAATTTAATACATTTTGTTTTCTTAGCGTTAAGCTGTAAATTATTAATAGTAAACCAACGGAGTACCTCTGAAAGAGCTTTATTTACATTTTCATACTTAGTCCTACACCTAGTTACATTAAAAATGAGTGAAGTATCATCTGCAAATAATACAATTTCACAAAAGTTCTCTACAAAGAATGGCAAGTCATTAATATAAATCAAGAAAAGGAAAGGACCAAGAATCGACCCTTGTGGAACTCCCATTTTTACATGTGAACCAGATGATTTAGTACCATTTATATCAACAGTTTGTGTTCTGGAGCTGAGATATGACTGTATTAAATTTAGTGCAAAATCTTTGAGACCGTAATAATGAAGCTTCATCACCAGAGTCCGGTGCTCAACGCAATCGAAAGCCTTGGACAAGTCGCAAAAAACACCAAGAGCGTTTTGAGACTTCTCCCAGGCATCAAATATATGTTTTATTAGAGCAACACCTGCATCAGTAGTAGAACGACCCTTAGTAAAGCCATATTGCTTACTATGTAAAAGGTTGTTTGTGTTAAAATATGACATCAACTGTTCGAGTATGATTTTTTCATAAATTTTACTTAGCGCTGGTAATATTGAAATGGGCCGATAGTTACTGGGATCTTCTTTGTTCCCTGATTTGAATAAAGGTATAACTTTACTAAACTTCATAAGATCAGGAAAGATTCCTTTATCGACACAGTTATTAAAAATTTCAGCAAGATACGGTGCAATAGAATGAATAATATTCTTAATTACTTTAATAGATATACCCCACAAATCACTCGTGTTTTTCATTTTAAGTGATTTAAATGTTTTAATAATATTCATTGAATCAATGTATTTAAATTGAAAGGAAAGATTACATTTTGGTACATATTTTTGGAGTAAAGTTTGTGCAGCTTCTGGTGATGAATCTAAATTTGACGTTGTTATTACAGGTATATTTACAAAAAAATCATCAAAAATATTAGCAATTTGTGAATCTGAATTGACTAAGTTGTCGTTTACTTTTAAAGTGAAAGTATTATCCCGTGGTTTAAATTTACCTGTTTCACGGTTTATAATGTCCCAAGTGGCTTTAATTTTATTGTTGGACTTTTTAATTTTTTCTTTAAGGTAATTAGATTTTGCTACTGTGCACACTTTTTTAAACATTTTCGAATAATTCTTTACATATTGTGTAAAATTAACATTTTGGTTATATTGTTTTAAACTATATAAATCATATAATTTATTTCTACTCTTATATATACCAGTTGTGGCCCAGTCACAGAACTTAAGTTTATGAGTAATTTTTATTGTTTTTGGTGTAAACACATGGTTGTATTCGGTCTTAATTAAATTAAAAAGATTACTATAAAGTACATCTGGATCATCTTGTACAAAGGGTAATGCATCAATTTTACAAGCTATACTATTTTTGAAACACTCCATTCGCTCTTTTGTAACTGGTTTACAGTTCACTATTTTTGATATTTAATATCATATTCATATTCATATATTCATATTCATATATTTTTAATATCATTTATTACTATATACATTCAGTATAAAGGCAATTTACATTAAACTACTCGCTAAATAAACATATTCATAGCATCACTACAGGTAACTAAAGGATAAAATATATTAAATTGCTAATAGGGTATTTGACAGGTTTTAGAAAGATATGTCTAATGGTTCATTATATATAATATATTTGCAATTTGATTAATTCATTGTGAATTTCTTTATTTTTGAAATTTTGAAAATCGCCATTAAAATTCAAATGAATAAAATAGCCGCCAAAACGGTACATGCAGGTCACGTGATGTCGTGACGTCACCTGCTTGTAAACAAACTTTTAACTGTCAAATCACACCATTTTTTTTTTGTATTGTTTTACGGCTCCGGATGAAATCCATCAAGCTTATTCGTCTGTTCTATGTTCTTAAGTAATACATAATTAAACAATATTTCCTTCCTATATTATCATGATGAATGATAATAGAAATGGGAAGTGAGAAAATATATACCCCCCAACCCCTCGAATATCTCAGTAAAGATGTGGGGCTAAGTCCTCACGCAGACTTCTTGAGAGAATTTGAAAAGTGACGTTGCACTGTTTTGTTTCATTTGCCAACACTCATGCCCACTCACGAACACTTAACGGTTAATAACCACCATTATTTCGCATTAATATTCGACATAACACAAATTTTAGAAAATAAAACAAAACCACAGACATTACTTCTCTTTCCCGCCAAGAAGTGTCACACCATACAAAACTTCGAGTGACATTTACGGGTAAGCACAGTGCCTTGATCTCACCTGATGTTAAGTAATTATAAGGCCAATGATAAAAACATTGAGTTTATTTCGAAATATTTACATAAGATAGTGGTATCTAGTCAGGCGGACAAACAAGTCCTACCACCAACCAAACCGAGAGCACAAACATGTACCCCCCGCTGGGAGTCGAACCCGGGACCTCTGGGTTTAAACCGGTGGCCTTAACCACTAGACTATAGAGACGGTTAAAAATATGTAATGTGGACTCACCTTAAGAATACCAATCAAGCTTCAGTCATACACTATACACAATAACACTATATACAATATTAATTTCCCAGGCCCGTTGGATGTGTTCGACGTCCACGCAACAGGCTGCAAAGTCAAGTGGGACAAACCCGAAGACGATGGTGGTTCACCAGTCAAGGAGTACGAGGTGGAGAAGATGGATATGGCGACCGGCAAGTGGGTGCGCGTCGGCAGGTATGTACAAATGTAACACCTTTTATACATCTGTGTCTATTATTTTAGACACCGTATTTTAAGTTTTATGTGTTTTGAAATAAGGTCGAAACCGAATTAAAAATTAAAGCCTTCACTGTAAGTAATTGGAAAACAAAATCGTTAAATATACAATGAATGTTACTTTAACCCTGCATATGAACAGTTGTGTCTGATATTTTGGATACCGTATTTTAAGTTGTATGTACTTTAATATGAGGTCGAAAACGAATTAAAAATAAAAGCCTTCATAGTAAGTAATTGAAAAACAAAAGCGTCTAATAGTGTACGTATCCTTAAGTGTGATGAGCCCTGAGCACCTGACTCGGTATGTCAGAAGGGTGCAGGTTCGAATCCTGCTCGTGGAAATTATTTCAGCATTTGTGTTTTTGTGATTCATTTACGGTTGTATACAAATGTCCATACAAGCGTCAAATTATATGTATGAAGAAGTCTATGTCCAGCAATGGACTCGTATGAGCTGATGATGATATATATCTCCATATTTAAATCAAGCTTTTGTAGGTCCAGTAGATGTTTCTTAAGATTTTATTGAAACCTTTATATGTTTATGTAGAGTGGCCGGCGACAGGAAGCCTTTAGAGATGGAAATCACGGGCCTAGAGCCCGGCCACCAGTACAAGTTCCGCGTGACCGCAGCCAACGACGAGGGTGACTCCGAGCCGCTGGAGACGGAGCGCGCCACGCTCGCCAAGAATCCATTCGGTGAGTACAATGGTTTTTTAAGTTGATTGCCAGATTTAAAAAGTTGGGTTCAACAGGGGGGTAAATAAAACGCAGCATCTATGGGTACCGTCTAATAAATCGCTGGAGACGAAGCGCGCCAAGAATCCCTACGGCAAGCAGTTCATTTAGTGTTTTTTTTTAGTTTTTTATCTAAAAGAACAGCCTAGAATAAATAGTGTGCCTGCTAACTGCATAACATATACCTCACTCCTGCCCCCCAACCGCCTAACTCTATCGACATCGCTCTCGCTATCGCGCTCTATAGTTTATGGCGTCATTTTGTAATATCTAAAGCGATATGAAAGCATTAAGAAAGCAATATCGAAAGCGATAGCCTATAGCTTTCGATATTGCTTTTATATAGCTTTCGAAATGGCAAGATTACGCCATAAACTATAGAGCGCGATAGCGAGAGCGATATCAATAGAGTTAGGCGGTAGGCCCCCTGGTCTTGCCTAGTAACCTAGTTAAATAAATAATAATAATAAATAAACTTTCCTACACTCACACCAATTATCTAGCCCAAGAGAAGCATCGTTATGAAGCTCGTTAAATGGTTACTAGACAACATACTTAAAATACTTAAATACATACTTATTATACATAGAAAACACCCAGACCCGAGACAATTTAGAAAAACAATAATTTCTAATTTGACCTGACCGACCCGAACCCGGGACCTCAGAGATGGCGACACAATGCAAATCAGTGTACAAACCACTCGACCAAGGAAGTCGTCACAAATATTACCTGATAGAAACAACTGGTGTCTGCCCCCGGGGTAGTGGTTCGATTCTTAGCGGCGGCTACATATTGTAGCATAGCATTATTCTGTAATTAAATGATATGAAATAACCAGTTTCTTAGTAATTAGAATTCTAGGTGGAGTGCCCTTTCCCATTGCGGACATTTGCTATGCGCCTGCGCATTCACTAACGGGGCATTGTGAAGGTTACTTTACATTCCAGATATTTTTTCTAATACCCCCGCTTTTTTCTCAGATGTGGCCGACAAGCCGGGCAACGTAGAGGTAGCCGACCACGATAACCAGAGCGCGGAGATCAAATGGGACCCGCCCAAGTCGGATAACGGCGCGCCCATACAGAAGTACATTATACAGAAGCGGCCTAAGGGCGGCGACTGGGAGAACGCCGTGGAGGTACGTACGAATTCATTTGCTTTTAATCAAAATTCAAAATCATTTATTCAGTTTAGTCTATAAGTAGCTGTCATCAATGTAACTATGCCATCGGTTCATAAGTGTTACTCTGGGCGGGAGACTTTGTACTGAGAAGAACCGGCAAGAAACTCAACAAGGGCATTTCTTTTCTCTTCTTTTTTTTTATTATTTGAGACTTTGTCCGCGTGTACACTCCGTGTCCCATGATTTTGAGGGAGGAAAGATCTTGTCTTATTTCTATTTGCCTATGTGATGAAAGGAACCTGCCTGCAACATTTCAGCGTTCTAGATCTCGGTGTATCATGATCGTTTTGCAGTCAGTTGCAGCAATGTGAAAACGAGACGCGTGTATATACGCCCCTAAACGCGATTATGTTACTTTTATCTATTTGATGACTGAATGTCTTCATTTTATCGAGTATTAATTCACTCAGATCGATGTAACACATTATGTTACGATTAGCCTTACTTTAATGTGATTAAAATATGTTTTTGACAATTACTGTCAACATTTTTGATTCAAGCAAAAAGAGACTGAATAATTAAAATTAAAACTAGATCATTTCGAGCTTTAGTATACTTCGATTAATTTTATGCTGGCTAACTAATTAATTAATTAAGATTAAAGCATGTCGTTTATTTTATTTAAAAAAACAATTACGTCGTATCTTTAGGTACCCGGATCTCAGACCTCCGGAAAGGTGGAGGGTCTACCTGAGGGTAGCGAGTACGAGTTCCGCGTGATCGCGGTCAACAAGGCTGGACCGTCTGAGGCCTCGGAGCCTACCAAGATGACCACCATCAGACACAAAGCCCGTAAGTTGATAATTATACCATATTGTTCTGGGGGCTTGTTGTCTAACTAATACCTATCGTATAATACTTTTCAATTTGACATTTGAAAGCTATTCAAGAACTTCAAACTAGTTCACAAGTGCCAGTGCTTACGATGACGACCGCGACGCATTTTTTAATGATGTTGAATGAATGATATCTTCAATTTGATATTTATCTGGAATCGTCTATGCAAAATGACAAGCGTTGACCTTTGAGAAATGTCGTGAGAGAGGGTTAAAATTAGATAATAAGCCCCCTAGTGTTGCTTTATCTATCTTTCTTTGTCAATGTAGGGTTAAAGATATTTATTTCTTATAAAGAATTTACAATTCATTGAATGTAAACATTTTTATGTAAATCTAAAGGTGCGTTCAGACTATATGACAAAACATGTTACATAGCATAGTTATGTATCATGTATAATTAGAACCGAGTATTGCCCGTTTATAAGGTGGCTGGCAAGAACTGGATGAGAGTAGACGCGGATCGTGCTCGGTGGCGTGCACTTGGAGAGGCCTATGTCCAGCTGTGGACTAGTATAGGCTGATGATGATGATTGCCCGTGAATGGATTAAACAATTAATAAGCGTTATAAAACTTTGTTTAAAATGGAACGAAAGTTGAAAAGTATAAAAATAAATAACTTGTTGATCTGTAATGTTTTTTCTGTACAGTGAAACCGCGCATCGACCGCACCAACCTAAAGGCGTTGGCGGTGCGCGCGGGCAAGCCGATCTTCTTCGACGTCAACGTGAAGGGTGAACCCGCGCCCAAGGTGCAGTGGTTCCAGAAGTGGAAGGCTGACGAGAAGGAGGTAATCATCCGCTCGCTTATCATTATCATATATTTGGCCATGTTTTTTCATAGTCTAGTTTTGTGTAATAACTCAAATCAAATCAAGTATTTAATGCTAACTAAGGCCCGATTTCCTAAGTCAGTCCTAAGGGCTGATTTTTCAATCGTCAGTTATAGTTTATTCATTGAATATTGACAGATTATCTTTAGAAAAAATGTCACAATTACAATGTTATTCGTTGGATAAAACTTATCTGGGGATTGAAAAGTCGGCCCTTAGTGTGGTAAAGAGGTGTTACATTTTTTTAAAGGAACTTAATACTTAGTCGCCCTTTACGGGCACGGCAATTTTATAGAGCGCTCCCAAATTATTCTGATATAAAGCTATAAATAATATCTAAAATCTTAAAAAGTAAAAAAAGAAAATATTTATTTTTATTTATTTATTCAATAGTTGTACCATGTTTTGTCTCTTTTACTCTATTCTGAAATGAAGTTTATGTGACGGGAACAAAACACGGAATCACTATACCAATCTTCTTCTTTGTTTAGTTATGCAAAAATATCTTATCGTATTTCTAAATATGTTTGCCCCTATTTAGTATCTATAGAATATATGTACTATGTTAAATTTGGGCTACGCAATTGTAAATAATAATAAAAAATATATTATTGATTTTCTCTATACACACATGAATTACAATCATCCTATTTGACGGCTTAATGGTCCATGTTTGTGAGGAATGTTAGCTGAAATAGGTTTCAAAAGAGAACGTGTAATCACAAGACACCAATTGGTTGATTAGAGCGTTGGAAATCGCTTCTATCGCTTCTATATATAAATAAAAATGAATCGCTAAATGTGTTGCTAATCGCAAAACTCGAGAACAGCTGAACCGATTTAGCTGATTTCTTTTTTGTTGTGTTTGATGAAAAGGTTCTTATGGAGAAAAAAAACGTAAAAAATACGAGGAAAATAGTAAAAACATCAATTTTCTTTTCCCATACAAACCACTCTTTACTGGACCAATTAAAAAAAAATTTTTCTCCATTAGAATGCTACATTAGCGCTGAGTATATATAAAAAAAATATGTTCACCCGTGCGAAGCAGGGACGGGCCGCTAGTTTATAATAAAATTGTATCATCGTCATCTTCTAGCGTACGTTGCACATCTCTGGGGTGATGCTATTGACAAGCGTGGTGAGTCGTTGGCTGTTAGCCTCGACATAGCCAAGGCATTTGATCGGGTCTGGCACAAAGCTCTTCTCCAAGCTTCCGGCATACGGTCTGCCTGCTCAGTTCTGCAACTGGGTCGCTGGCTTCCTGCATGAGCGTAGAATCCGTGTCCTGTCTGATGGATGCGCTTCGCGGCTCATGTCAGTGAACGCTAGTGTCCCTCAAGGTTCCGATCTGTCCCCCACGCTGTTTCTTCTGCATATCAATGATATGCTTCCACTTGGAAATATTAATTGCTATGCAGATGATAGTACAGTGCACCGGTGGGTATAACGGTCACCCTGCGGCTGGGCGAGTCGAGACTGAAAAGAAATGAGTGAATTTTGTCATTGAGCTCAATCGGGTATTGACCACATATCTAATTAGGGCTCCAATAATCTTGTTGAGTTCAATGCCAAGAAAACACAGGTATGTGCGTTTACGGCCAAAAAGTCGCCATTCATTCCTCTTCCAACTCTTCAGGGCACATCTCTAAGCCTGCAGAACAATATGAACATGCTCGGTATGACGATTCGCTGCGATCTCAATCAAAAGGACTACATTGAAGCCGTGATCAAAACAGCCTCACGAAAACTCGGTGTCCTGAACAGAGTGCGGTGATTCTTTACGCCTGACCAGTTGTGTCTTTTGTACAAGACACAGGTACGGTCTAGCGTGGAGTATTGCTCGCACATCTGGGACGGTTCCGCAAAGTACCTTCTCGATGCCTTAGACAGATTGCAGCGTCGCGCTGTACGCATTATCGGCAATGCAGAGGTCACTAATACTCTCGAACCCCTGCAATTGCGTAGAGATACAGCGTAACTCAGCGTCTTCTATCGCTTATACCACGGCGAGTGCTCTGAAAAAGTCTTTAACCTTATCCCACCTTCTCCCTTCCTCCATAGGAGTACACGTGCTGCTCTCCGGAGTCATCGCTTCACTTTCACACATATCCCTTCGCGCACAAAAAAATTAGGTGACTTGTTTCTTTGTCGCACCTCTAAAAGATGGAATAGTCTACCAGCACACGTTTTCTCCTTCCTATGATATGGTGTCCTTCAAACGAAGCGTGAAGAAGCACCTTGTGGGCTGGCAAAGTGAGGTTGACTGATGCTGCGTTGTTTTCACGCTGCACCAGTTGTCTTCGCGTCTGGACTCCATTTTCACTTAACTTCAGGTGGTGTGGAGTCATTTGCCGTGCTAAGTATAAAAATAATGATCATCATCATCTCAGCTAAAAGACGTAAACTGCTGTATAAAGGCCTCCCCCAAGGATCTCCACAACGACCAGTTTTGTGCTGCTTGCATCCAGCGGCTTCCTGTGATCTTTACCAGATCGTCGCCTGCCCACACTGCGCTTTCCGGTAGAAATTGTATATTGTTTACTATATAAAACCAAATCCTTTATACAGGTGACAACCAACGTAATCAACGTTGACTACAACACCAAGTTGGACATCAAGGAGTCGGAGCGTATCATGACTGGCACATACCGCATTTTAGCGACAAACCAGCACGGAACCGACGAGGCTGAGGTGGAGATAACAGTGCTATCTGCTCCGGGCAAACCTGGAGGCCCTCTCAAGGTCACCGATGTTACCAAGTCTGGTTGCAAACTGGCGTGGAAGAAGCCTGAGGATGATGGAGGTGAGTTTTGAGTTCTAGGAAATTTAAATTTATTAGGACAACCCTTCTTAACACATACTTTAGTATTATACTAACACTTACTACCAACCGAATATGTTAAAGTGATTCCAGACTCTAGACTATAGACAAAACATGTTATACTCGTATAGCATTTTTTATCAGTGTGGACAATAAGTGTCTATAAATCAACCTTAGACTTGTAGTTTGGTAACCAGTATAGAACCCGCCGAAGCGTATTGAGTCATCAGAGCAGTCTTGATGAAATGTAGACGACTTGCTTATCTGTTATGAGAAAATCTTTGAGGTCGACTCAATGTCACTGACGTCACCAAATCACCTTTGAAGTCCATTCAATAATTTCAAACTGGCCTGAAAGCAGCAAGGTATATTTTAAAATTCTAAATTATAAATCTCGAACACATGAAAATGACCAAACAAAACCAGTAATTGTTATTTTCTATTCACAATGCTATATTTATATCGAATCTAGAAATAGCATATGAAATAATATGAAATATCCTGAGTCCTACCTGTGGCAGTTGTGTATATTTCATTTTCGTTGTCATCGTCGTAAAATTTTCTACTTTCAAATCACGATTTAGCTAATTGATGATTGAGATTAATCTGGCTATTTATTCTTGAATCAAAAGCAACCCTTTATGTATCATCACCATCATCATCAGCCTACACTAGTCCACCGCTGGCCATGAGAGATCTCTTTCAGCCAACTCTAGCTGTGGTGTGGAATGAAAGTTTGCGGGACTATTCTACAAAACTAATCACTGATACATATAGTATGTGCACACCATAGTAACTATAATATTGTAACCAACAACGTATGTATCGCAACTCTACTATGTGCAAATAAAACAATTCATTCATTTATTACATTCATTCACCAGGCAAACCGGTGACCGGCTACGTAGTGGAGAAGCTGAACAAAGCCACCGGCCGCTGGGTACCCGTCGGCAAGACTGATGACACCGAGATGGACATCAAGGGGCTGCAGGAAGGCGAGGAGTACGAGTTCAGGGTCCGGGCTGTCAACGATGAGGGAGAGTCGGAACCGCTGAAGACCGACCACTCGATCATAGCGAAGAATCCTTATGGTGAGTGCTTTTAGAGTTCAAATTCAACTATCATTTCAAGGCTAGGCTTTTATGTAGTAAGTGTGTAGCGAGTAAAGGGTGGTCAACAACGAGGGCGAGTCGAAACCGAAGACCGACAACTGGATCATAGCTAAAAATCCTTACGATGAGTCTTTTCAGAGTTCAGATTTAATTTCCACCAATGTAGGCTGTAGCATTTTATGCTGTCTACAGACCTTACTCAAATAGCTAACTGGTTGGTCAAAAGTGAAAATTTTTAGACCTCGAAACTAAGTTCTAATAGAAATGTGTAACCTTTTAAAAGTGTTTCATTTAGTCAATATTTTAGACATTAACCCCCTTACAAATAAACAAAGAATAAGGTCCGAATAGCTATTCCGTGATTTGTCTCTTTTACTCTAATTTAAAATAAAGCTTACATGACAGGAACAATACACGGTATAACTATTCGGAGCTTATTCTTTGTTTATTTGTAAGGCAGTTTAGGTTTATTTTCTATCAAATGAAACGATTTTAATCAAATAAATAACGGCTGCCATTTTACCACAAAAAGCGTCACCAAAACGGTCTAACGTGTCTTTCTAAGCATCTAAGAGTTGGTAATTACGAGTATTAAAATAGAAACTGTCACCCGACAGTGAAACTTAACCCATCAACTTCCGCTATTGCAACCCGAACATATTTTTTTATGATTCGTTCAAGGTTTCCATCTCAAGTATATATGGTTAACTATTCGAAATCTAGCCAACTCAAGTATCTATGGTTAAATACTATCTTCGGTATCTATGCTTCTAGTTCCTTCTCTAATCTACCATGTTATTCACCAGACGCTCCCGGCAAGCCCTCAGTCCCGACCATTGAGGACTGGGATGTGGACCGGGTAGACCTCACATGGGAAGCTCCGAAGAACACCGGCGGCGCACCCATCACCGGCTACGTCATCGAGAAGAAAGACAAGTACGGCACTTGGCAGGAGGCGCTCGTTACCACGGTGAGATTGGCCTTTTTTCACTAGATCTAGTTAAATTACAGGTTATAGAAGATTAATATCTTCTTATTTATTTATACTTATTTCTTTATAGTCAGTCTTTATAGTCTTTATAATCAGTCAAAAGTACTGTGACAAGTACTGGGCGAATGATACCACCTGTAATTTAAATAGGTACATTTATTGTGTTCAACAACCTTGCAGCTATCAAAAGCAAAAAGAGCGAGTAGCGGGCGCGCCGGCCCTTAAATAATAGTGGACTGGCGCTGTCTACGGTAACGGTTGGTTACGCAGTATTTCAGTTTCAACGACGATATAGTTCTCATGGAGATTGCAAACGTCTCACTGTTAGGTCAGACCTAGATTCTTCTCTCTCTGTCTCACTTGGTGGAGTCAGCTTTCCTAGTGCCTCCAATTCATTTTTGTTTTCGACGTCGTCATCGAAATCTTGGCATATTCTATCAAGTTCTTTACACACTACATCTCAGATCTTCCTACTCAACGTAATGTACTTGGAGGGTTTTACCGGCTGCTTTCTGTGTTTTAATTTAATTGTTAGAAGTAATTTTTTGACGTTTTTATTTACACTTATTAGCAGCGCCAATGTACGAGTTATAAGCTGTCTATTGTTTGAATGAACTACACAAGGCCAGTGTGTGGTTGACTTTTAGCCCGATTTCCCCATCTGTTTTGTTTTTAGACTGATGATAATGATCTCCCCGTTCGTGTAAAGTATCATTTAATTAAATTTTTACGTTTTTTTTTCGTACTGCATCATTTATTTTGGTTTATTTAATTAATAATGTTCGTTCTCCTCTCCCACACAGACGCCCGAGTGCAAAGCCCGAGTGCCCGAGTTGAAGGAAGGCAATACGTACCAGTTCCGAGTCCGAGCGGTCAACAAGGCCGGCCCCGGCGAGCCGGGCGAGCCCACGCAGCCGCATGTGGCTAAGGCCAGATTCTGTGAGTGTTGACAGGTTTTTTAAAATTCCACATTTAAATGAAGGAAAGAAATTACCGTTGATTGTTTGCGAACTCGTGAGTTTTATCATTATTGTTTCTTTAATTAATTTAATTGGGTTTATACAGTTTTGATTTCAGTCAAATTTAAAAAAAATCTAAAGTTGATGTGACAAAGTGCTAAAAAAGTATTCAATGACTTTAGTGCTATCTATTTGAATTGAACACTAGTGAGACAACTCGTAATTAATATTAAATCTGTGAATTATTGTCACCAGCTAAAAATCATACAAATTATATATTTTTTTGTAGTTTTTCGGTTAATATAATAGATTGTTATAGTACCTACTTCTCATATAAATATCAGAAAGGCCAGAAATATCTAAATTAACGTACAGTGCTAATATCTGTACAGCGACGGACGTTTTCATTAACGATAATAAAAATTAACCCGCCGATTTATCTTAATATTGTGTTTAACTTCACAGTGAAACCGCACATCAACCGCGACAAGATGGCGGCGGTGCGCGTGCGCGCCGGCACCACCATCAAACTTGACGTCGACATCAAGGGCGAGCCGCCACCGACCAAGACTTGGACGTTCGCCAAGAAGGTATGGAGCCACTTCTATCATTTGCGCTTTTCATCATCATCAGTTTATAAGTGTTGGGGTGGACTTCTTGGCGAGAATGTGAAGAGTCATGACTGCGGTTTTATTTTCATTTCTAAAAGCTGTGTTATGTCGAATAGTAATATGAAATAATAGTAGATTATTAACCGTTAAGTGTTCGTGAGTGTGCATAATGAAACAAAACAGTGCAACGTCACTTTCAAGAGAATCGAATTCTCTCAACAAGTCCTCACGCGGACTTCTTGAGATAATTTGACTCTCTGAAGAAGATCGCGTCAGGACTTCGTAAAGCCCCACATCTTTACTGAGATACTCGAGGGGCTGGGGGGTATATCCTTCATCATCATCATAAGGGAAGGAAATATTGTTTATTTATGTATTACTTGTAAGAAACATTACTTTGATACTGGCTAAATGTGCTAATCGCCATCAACGAAGCCATCAACTAAAGCAAAAAAAAAGTGTTTCCATAGGAACAGGATACATGAGAAGAGCGCACGGGTCTTTTTTCAGGGAAGCAGTTCGCATTTATCTCGTGTTTCAGTGTGCGGTATCCCATAAAAACTTAAAAGCCCTCAAAGCTCGTAAGCCAATTTTAATAAAACGTTCTATGCGTCAGGAATGTTGTCAATGAATAGAAAACCTTTAAAAAAAAGTTTTTTATAACAAATTTTATGCGTTTTGAAACTTTCCATAATGTACTGGAATTTAAATGATCCCATCCCGATACCATCATATCGTATCATATCAACGATACGCACTTTGATTACTTTTTTAACAATGAACGGGTTTTATTGTTTTAAAAATTGTGTCTTCTCTTACTATTAATCTATTTACTAACAGGTCCTGGAAACCAACCCGGGACTCAAACTGGAGAACGAGGATTACAACACCCGTCTCCAGATCTTCGACTCGTCATGGAAGAACTCCGGCACTTACACGCTGAAGGCGGAAAACGAATCTGGAGTTGACGAGGCCACCGTCGAGATCACTGTGCTAGGTAAGAATCACTGACATATATTTACTGACTATTTATCCGATTCACATCATACTGGAAATAAGTTCTTGACGGCAACAGTTTAACAGAAAATAAATAAAAATGCAACTTAACGTCCTGTAATAAGGTTGATTTTTGTCATTCATGTTCATTTATTTTGAATGCTTAAATCATTTTGACGATGACTTTACTTTTTTCATTATCATCATCATCATCAGCTCATTTTATGTCCCCACTGCTGGGGCACGGGCCTTCCCTATGGACCACCACGCGGTCTCAGTGCGGATTGGTGGTTGTTAACGACTGCTAATGCAGCCGGGACCATGGCTTCACGGACCGGCCTATTGGACCGGCCGTTACGAAAGTTGCTTAACCTCAGCACTCGCAGACAGGGCGCGTTAACCACTGCGCCATCGAGCTTCTCGTATTTTTTAAGTGCACATTTTTATGGTGTTCCAACGTAGCATTCTTAATTAAACGATACGTTTTAATCATTGAGTTATATTGTTAAAACAAGTAGTAGTAGTAGTTATTTATAACTGAATAATTTCTGTTTCGTACTCCAGACAAACCAGGCAAACCTGAAGGCCCGCTCGAAGTATCCGATGTACACGCTGACCACGTGAAACTGAACTGGAACAAACCCAAGCACACCGGAGGGTTACCCCTCAGCGCCTACGTGGTGGAGAAGATGGATACCCTCACCGGGAAGTGGGTGCCTGCTGGTACTGTTGACCCGGACAAGACCGAAGCCACTGTTACTGGTAAGATATATATTTCCAGCCCATCCAATAACGAAAAAAAACTATTATGTAATCTCAGTTCCTCTTATTAGGAGTTAGTAATCCAAATCTTATAAGGACAACCAGCAAAATTTGTATAATCGATGAAAAACATGAATTTTTCTTAAATATTTACAAAACTCTCCAAACAAACCCGTTTTCCCCCACAGGTCTAGAACAAGGCCACACATACCAGTTCAGAGTGAAAGCTCTGAACGAGGAAGGCGAGTCTGAACCTTTGGAAACTGACCATGGAACCATAGCGAAGAACCCGTACGATGTGCCCGCACCCCCTGGCTTGCCTGATATTGTGGATTGGGACGAGAAGTCCGTCAAGCTTAAGTGGGAGCCCCCCATCAGGGATAATGGAGCACCCATCACTGGATACGTTATTGAATACATGGATCGCGATAGGGGAGAGTTTGTCAAGGTAAGACTGTCTTTCTGTTTCTTTTTATGCTGTGTTCCATCACTTCTAGTCTTAGGCTGCGTTTTCACCAGAGCTGTGCAAGGTAGGTAAGCGATGCGCGAAAAAAAAAGCCACCAAAATAGAATTGCTTCATACTCCTTCCCTCGTTTGATCGGTCTAAAATGTAGTATTGCCATTGATGGATATATTTCTCGTCCACCGCTTTGCTTTCCGTGGAAACGCACCCTTATTAACTCTTTCATCCTCTTTTGTTCTTGAATCTACTTCATTCTTCTCTCTCTCTCTCTCTATCTCTACTAAAATAAACTAAAATAAACTTAGATAGATATATAGGTAGATAAAGATATTGTTTATTTTTTATTAATGCAATGATGTTTAACAATATTTTTCCTTATCCCAGGCCGCTGAAATCCAAGGAAACGTGTGCCAAGGCACCGTGCCCAAGCTGGAAGAAGGCAACCAGTACCAGTTCAGGGTACGCGCCCTCAACAAGGCCGGCCAGTCCGAACCTTCGGAGAACACCAACTGGCATACTGCTAAGCCGAGATTCTGTAAGTACTTCCACTATTAATGTGCAAATAAAAAGTAAAAAATAAAAAAAAACTTTTCCGAATTAAAGTAATTTTTAATTTTTTAATGCGTTCTAGGTATTGTTGTATTTTTGTATGATATTTTGTTATATTTTACTTTTTATATAATTTTTATAAAAAACCTAAATCTAAGATTTAAAATAAATAAAAAGTATAATAATAATAATTCAAGGGTCAGATACAGAAGGCAACACTCCCGGACACGGCACGCATTGTCAAGAGGTTTCTTTCTCTGCAGCCTTAATTACCGGTAGCTTGAGTCTTCTTCCGCTGCTGGCGGCGTTCTAGGTTTAGGTTTTCATAAAAGTTGTATTTTTGTATGATATTGTGTTATATTTTACTTTTTATATAATTTTTATAAAACCTAAAACTAAGATTTTAAATAAGTAAATATAAAGTGAATAATATGAATAAGAATATTTTTTTTAAACAAGTAACATTACAACAGCATTAATAATAATAATAATAGTTTATTGCGGATAAACAATCCAATTAATATTCAATTACATTCAAAATAAACATAAAACTAAAAAACAAAATACAAATTAAAAAAACAAAATATATATTAACTACAAAATTTAAATTAAGACTTAATTAAAAACGGATTCAAAATTTTTATAAAATTAAAACTTCTGATTCATAAATAAAATTAAATGTACAATATTATATAACCATAATTACAATATTAAAATAATATTTTAGAAATTTTTAAATTCATTTCTGGTCTAGATTTGGTTGATAATTGGTTGGTATTTGGTTGACGAGGCGTGAAGAGACACCTTGTGGGCCGGCAGAGTGAGGGTAACTGATGCTGCGTTGTTTTCACGCTGCACCAGTTGTCGTCGCATCTAGATTCTATATTCAAAAAAAAATTCAAAATTCAAAATTCAAAAATCATTTATTCAGTTTAGGCTACAAGTAGCTCTTATGAATGTCACTATGCCATCGGTTCGTAAGTCTACTCTGGGCGGGAGATCTTGTACTGAGAAGAACCGGCAAGAAACTCAGCAAGTGTCCAGCTCTTTTCTCCCTTACAGCGTCAAAAATATTGGAAAATGCCCTATTTTAGCAGGACACTTACCATCACAAATAAACACATAAAAATAAAAATAAAATATAGAAGACCACATGTAAAAAAACAAAATTAAAAATCTAAATTAACAAATTTACCTCAGGTAAAAGTTCCAATTTCATATTCAATATTCAATATTCGCTTAACATCAGGTGAAAGTGCACCCAATGCTTGATAAACGATTATTTTACAGGTTAATGCCTTTAGAATACCGTTGGAGCTCCCACGCATCCTGTTCATTATTGATGAGGTTCTTTTTCTCATGACGGCATAAAAATCGTCAATATGAGCCTCCGCAAACATTTGTGATGCGCTACAGTATCGTGGGCGCCCCGTCAACACTCTGGAAGGCATTATTATATTGTACGCGTAGATTGTTGTCGTTGTGTTATAAAGTAAATATAGTTGTGACACAGCATTCTTAGTTTTTACATAGTTTCTTTTACGTTTTAATTTAAAAATAAATAGCAATTTAATTTTAATGTACATTTTGGTTAGTTTTTACAAAAAGAACTTTCAATGTAGTCATTGAAGTTACTTTTTTACTAAATTATGCTGACTGAAGCCCTTAGCTATGGTCATTCCTGAAATGTCAAAATGCCTTAAGTAACTACAACATAAGGTCGAAACCATAACCTTACGTACCATCAATTGTAACTGCTGCAATATTTAACATACACTAACTTTTGACTCCACAGTGAAACCAAGAATCGACCGCACAAACCTCAACCCTATATCGGTGAAGGCTGGTCTACCAGTCTCCTTAGATGTGAAGGTCTTCGGCGAACCCCCAGCCACAGTCACCTGGCACTTTAAGGGCGAAGAGCTGAAGACAAGCGAAAACTTGGAGATCATTAATGTGGACTATAATACCAAGTTCCTCATGACCAAGAGCAAGAGGGCCAATACAGGCAAATATGTTATCAAAGCCAAGAACGAGGTTGGAGAAGATGAGGCTGAAGTGGAGATTACCATACTTGGTGAGTTGGATTACTGTTCATTGTTTTAAACTTGGAAGTAGTATGAAAGATGAGTATCATATTTGACAGAATTGTTTAAATTATCAACCCTTTTTTTGTTTCTCAAAATTGAACCGTAACTGTATTGATATAAGAATTGTTGCAGACTAGCAATATTATTTTTTGCTTTTAAATCTTATTACAAGTCTCTAAAGATCTATATTTAATAATAGCCCAAAAAGTTACACAGTTATGATACTTTGAAGTAATAATATATGCTATTGTTTAATCAGTTTTCGAGTTTATTACCAAAGAAATAAGTAACCTTTTCCAATGCCCACTCGTCATTACATAGAAAAACTTACTCAATCTCAACTTTGAAGTAGAAATAGTACTCGCTATATTTTTAACCCATTTTCGATCTTATTACCAACGGAATAAGTCAAATATTTCAATGCCCACTCGTTTCCAGGCAAGCCTACCAAGCCCAACGGCCCCCTCGAAGTATCCGACGTCACCAAGAGCGGTTGCACGCTCGCGTGGAAGAAACCGGACGATGACGGCGGCTCGCCGATCGACTACTACGAAATTGAGAAGCTCGACCCGCTTACTGGTGAGTTTTAGTTTTTTTTAGTCTGTTCATTATAGCTTGATACCCGTGACAGATGTCAAATTGTCATGCCTAGGGTTGAGACAATACTGACGTATTTGTATCAAATTATAATTGAAGTTATTAATTGAATATTTCTTATTTCTAATATAGATCGTATAGCTGATTAATAAGACTTACTTCCGTTTAGGCCAATGGATCCCGTGTGGAACAGCTAAGGACTGCAAGGCCAACGTGACCGGCCTGCAGGAAGGCAAGCCCTACAAGTTCAGGGTTAAGGCCGTCAACAAGGAGGGCGAGTCGGAGGAGCTTGAAACCGACAAGCCAATCATTGCCAAGAATCCGTTCGGTAAGTTTTTAGTTATGCAGCCAATTACCATAGATAAGAGTTTGTGAGTTTTGACCTTTTGAAATACTGACGACACAGTGATTCAGCCGTAGACTGGGGGGTGCTAAATATTTTTGTGTAATGAATACAAAAGAACATGTGAATATGTCACGCCTACACATCAGACTACCACAAACTGTCAAATTTCCTTTAAAAAACTTTGATCTTTATGTATATGGCATTTGGTTGAACATTTATTGTAGAAATTTGATGAGCTTGATGTACAAATGAATGAAGGAATAAAAGTTTATTCCTTCAAAGTGCTGATTACTTTGTTTCGATATTTTGCTTCAGGGTTGTTGTATTACTGTTTATATAGACTTATAATTATAGAAATAAATCACCATCCTAATAAGTTAAAGCTTAAGAATCTTCTAGCGTTAACGAATGTTTGATACCCACAGATGAGCCCGGCAAACCCGGTCGTCCGGAGCCCCGCAACTGGGACAAGGACTTCGTGGAGCTCGAGTGGAGCCCGCCCAAGGAGGATGGCGGAGCACCCATCACCGGCTACGTCATACAGAAGAGGGAGAAGGGGGGAAGGTTAGTAGGACTTATATGTGTTTATTAATGGAACTGATTCGGCGAACTAGCATACGGCCTGATCAAAAGCGGCCAAATCAGTTCATGAATGTTCGCGACAACAAGAGCTTAAGGAGCGCGTCGCTGATAGTACAGACGCCTGCACACAACTCAAATTTCTTCAATACATTTTCAACCATATTACCTAGTCATAAAGTTCAAAGTCTACTGAGAAAATTTGTGGTAGGTTGACGTGCAGGCGTGTGTACATACATACTTTCACGTCCTTCTTCCAAAAAAGGGTAGACAGAGCACCGAAATCACCAATTCTGAATATACCCGCCATAAGTGACGACGCCACATCTATATAAAGCTAAAGATGGTCGAAAGTTTGTACATGGAAGATATTCGAAAAAAAAGTTGTCTGGGGATAGATTAGAATCGATAACAGAACACGTTCCAACAGTTTTTAGAATTTTTGTCTGCTTGTCTGTGTATTTGACCGCGCATCACGTGACAATGGCTGAACGGATTTTTATGCAACCTTTGCACATAGACAGACCATGACTCGGACTATGACATAGGATACTTTTTGTCTCGGTAACAGGTTCCTGTGGGATAGTGTAGTCTTCGCGAACGAAGTCGCGGGCGACAACTAGCTTAAAATATGGTAGGGTTTTAAGGTAAAGTAGATATAACGTCAGTGATAGGTTGCTAGCCGATCGCCTAATGTGCGAATTTCTTGGAACCGTTGTCCCTTACGACATGCACGGGAAGTTAGGCAGCTGATGCATTATTTTCACGTCCCAGACCAGAATATTATTTAATTAAAAAAATTGTTACTTAGAGTAATTATTAACGGGATTCTCACCATGTTTATTATTTTTGAGTATCCGATGTTTCTGCACAGTTGCATGCGCCATGATCACGGAATATCTGATGCTCACAAATAATAAACACGGTAAGAATCCCGTTAATAATTACTCTATTGCAAGTGACCATGATAGTTTTAATAGTTAATCGTTACATAGTATTTAATTTAAAAAATTGTTACAAGAATATAAACAAGTTTTAATTTTACCTTGCCCTTGTTGGTTGTTTGGATCTAGAGTCGATTTCACTAAACTTTAGCAACAGTTTCAGTCTGTATCACAATGCAGTTAGTAATATTTTTTTAAATTAAAATTCCAAGGGCTTATTTTAGAGTTACAAAACTCTATATACCTAACTGAAAGATTTTTTGTTTACAATAACCTTAAAACCCAGTGTTTAAATACTTCTTCTTATTATAATCAGAGGCGTTTTAGAGTCCTTTTATTTATAAGTAGCGGCCCGTCCCGGCTTCGCACGGGTGGACATTTATTTTTTATATAGCCTAAGTTACTCAGCGCTATCGTAGCATTCCAATGGTGAAAGAATTTTTTAAATCGGTCTAGTAGTTTTTAAGTTTATTCGTTCCAAACATACAAAAATACAAAGCTTTCCTCTTTATAATATTAGTATAGATGAGACTATGTCCTCTCCACCAGATCTTGGCAGGACTGCCTCAAGACGACCGGCGACAGGCCGACCGGCCGCGTCACCGACGTGGAGGAAGGCCGCGAGTATGAGTTCCGAGTTTTGGCCGTCAACAAGGCCGGTCCCGGAGAACCCTCGGACCCTAGCAAGTCTGTCATCACTAAGCCTAGATTCTGTAAGTAATAAGTCATAAATCTTTATAGGTTTAATTGCTTGAACGGGGTTTTGTAGCTATTTATTTATTTCATTATTTAACACGGTTATATTACCAATTACATTAATTAATCTATTACATTAATTATGTATTGTGTACTCAAATGAGCTCTGCAAGGGTACTTCAAAGTTAAGGCTTGGCTGTACTATACATTAAAAAAGAATCCTTATCTGATCCGAAAAGGTGTTAAAAAGGGTATTGATGTAATCCTTTTCAAATAATAAATTTAAAATTAATCCAGGAATCCAAGTAAAGTAAGCTTGTCCTTTGCCTAATTGTCACTTACCATCGGGTGATATCAAAACCAAACGTTTCCCTGTTGCTAAATAAAAAAATCTCCACAAAATGTTAATTATAAACATAAAAAGCTTCAAGCGCATGTATAAAGAACAATATAATAACATACCAATTAAATTTTAAAGTGGCACCAAAGATCGATCGTAAGAACCTACAAAAGCGCAAGATCAAGATTGGCGAGCTGCTCAAGATGGAAGCCGACGTCAAGGGAGAACCAGAACCTACCATCACCTGGACCTTCAACGGACAAGCTCTCAAGCCTGAAGAACGGCTCAAGATCGAGAACAAGGATTACCACACGTCGTTTGCGTTACAGAAGACGACTAGAGCTGATGGTGGCAAATATGTGGTCACCGCGAAGAACGATTCGGGCACGGATAGTGTGGAAGTGGAGGTTGCTGTGGTCAGCAAGCCGGCTAAGCCTAAAGGGCCTCTTAAGGTTGGTTTTAAAACCTATTTATTAATCAGATAATTGATATGTGCTTAATTATTAAGGTTAACGATCGTTACTTGTTTGAAAGTTGAAAAAAAATTGCCAACTTTAATTTGATCGATCGGTTTTTTAGTATTTATGCGCATTAGCGGTCACCGGTAACCGACATAATATGTGCGGCATAGTAAAAATTAAAGAATAGTCCCCGCCTGCGACAACTGTCAATATTCAATATATTTATAAATACTCATTTATTATAGATTTTATTATTTAAGCATAGGTATCGGACAAGGAAATATTTCACGTTGCATTCAACATTGCTCAAATTTAATTCTGGGATCGTAGAGCTTGTTTTTTTCTTTTCAGTTTTTTCTCTTTGCAGTTATTTTTGTATAAGTATAAAATTGTTTTTTATATAGTTGTTTTTTGTTTATAACATAAGAGACAACATAATATTTTTGCCACGACTTATATTTTTCATATACGAGTAAACACCACGTATGTAGTTTGTTTGTCGCCGACGGTTTATGTAAGCTGTTGTAAGTATGTATGTATATATGTATGTATGTATGTATGTATGTGTAAGTATGTTTTAAATTTTTCAAACTTTATATTTTTCTTCATAGGTATCTGACGTCAAAGCCGACGGCTGCAAACTCAAATGGGAGCCGCCAGAAGACGACGGCGGCGAACCGGTCGAAAGCTACGTCGTGGAGCGTATGGACACCGAATCAGGAAGATGGGTGCCCGTTTGCACCACGAAAACGCCGGAGGCCGACGTCACCGGCCTCAACGAGGGCAAGGACTACATGTTCAGGGTTAAGGCCGTTAACCCTGAAGGGGAGAGTGAGCCACTGGTCACTGAGACCGCGACTACGGCAAAGAATCCTTATGGTAAGTCTATTGGCAATTTTGTAGATAATATTGAAAACTGTGGGTATAGCAGGAACTGCGAGTTCGAAACGTGAACGTGAAGCCTTGCTAATGTTCTCATCTTATTGAATGTCTGTGCGGTAAACGCATTCAACCAAATTCAAGTAGTATGTATGGCAATAGAAAACTTAGAATTGTTTGAAAAGAACTTGGTGAAACACCGCCTTGCTAATGTCATAAGTTCCATGAAATTATGACTGTCAATTGTTAGTTCTATTTACGAACGTCACAGCGCTGTACCAATTTCCATGCAATATCCCTTTTGTAAGTTAACGACTTCTATGACTTGGATACTATAACTGCTCTTGCCAAGCTAAGCCCACTGGTAAAGAAACTGGTCCTCTTAATCCGAGTGATAATCCTAGCATTAGAAGCGCCCTCGGTTCTTCTGCTCAAAACAAAGACGCATTTTATTGTTTTATAATAATCATAAACAATAATCAATCCATAATCAATAATCAATAAATAATCAATCAATCAAACAATAATTAATATCAATGTAATGAGCCTTCATCTAGCCACTGCTGAGTTATCATCATCAACAGCTCATTTTTATGTCCCCACTGCTGGGGCACGAGCCTTCCCTATGGATGGAAACACCACAGGGAGAACGGACCAAAACACCACGCGGGCCCAGTGCGAATTGGTAGTTGTTAACGACTGCTAACGCAGCCGGGACCAACGGCTTTACATTCCTTTACACGGTATAGCTTGAGATGCACCGGAGACTAGGCGCTTTAACTATTGGGCTATCGTGCTCTTTACAATATAAGAATATCATAAATAGTCCCTAAACATAAATCTTGTAGTGTGTTATTGTTAAATAAACTTTTCAGTAGAATAGAATAGAAAACATTTATTAGTGACACAACACAAATGACATTACTACATAAAATTTTAACAATAAGTAAGTGGCACTAAAAGGTGCCCGCTCAGCATGATGTCAGGCCTGCTAGATTATAAGAGGACCTGACGCTGGTCTGCCGCGAACACCTTTGTGTGGGAGGGAGCGCAACCATACAGAAAAGTTTTAAACAACATTTTACACGTGATAACAAAAATACATAAAAAAAATATTAATTCATTCATTCATTCATTTTATTCATTAATTCATCTATCTAATCAGCCAACATGTAGCTAATGCTGCAAATACTGCTAACTAAATACATTTTCTACTTTAACAGGCGAACCCGACCCGCCCGGCAAGCCCGAGTTCAAGGACTGGAGCAAAGAGCATGTGGACCTCAAGTGGGAGAAGCCCCCAAGCGATGGTGGCGCCCCCATCACAGCCTACATTGTTGAGAAGAAGGATAGGGACACCGGCAAATGGGTGAAGGCTGCTGAGGTTAGTGTTAACACTGTTAAGAAATAAGATTAACAATAAAAAAGGTTATTGGCCTGCACAAAACAACAACAACAACACAAAAAAAATACTGGGTAAGTTTGAAGACAAGTAATTTTGTAGTCTTCTACTCTTATGTTAGGACAGCTTTTAAAGATTTTATCAAATAATTGCTTGCGCTGCAATTTAAAAATGCTAGAATTTTTTTTTTGTTTCTTTTTGTGTCACTTTTGAATTTTAAAAAGTAGTACATTCGCATTGCATTTCCATTTTGTAGACCACTTATTACAACATTATAACACTAGGTATTTTTTTAATAACGTTTTGGTCACGGGCGCGGTTCATTATACTTAAAAATATTGGTCTACAATAGATAATGCGGTGTGTAAGCAATATTTTATACATTCATCACAGAACATTTTGTGTAAAGTTTAAAATCGAGTGTGAAAGTAATTGAATTCCAAGTTTACCTGATAGAATTGATCATGAAACGCATTTTAAGAAGAAGTCTTCATTTCAGTCAGTCGTCAGTCATTTTACTAACTTCATTTTGAATTCGCCTGATTGTAAAATGTAGGTCATAGAACTCCAGAATCCTTAGATTACTTAATTCACAAACAATTTTACACCTTAGGTACCCGGCAATAAGACCGAAGCTCGCGTGCCCGACCTGATCGAGGGCAAGACGTACCAGTTCCGCGTGAAGGCCGTGAACAAAGCTGGCCCGGGCAAACCCTCCACTGCCTCCGAGAACTTGTTGGCTAAGGACAGGTTTGGTGAGTAATATATCTTATTATTTCTCTATTATTATTACTTTTTGAATTCGTATTAGGCAAGGATTTTACTTGGATGCGAGCAGTACAAATCCGGAAGATCCTTGGGGGAGGCCTTTGTCCAGCAGTGGACGTCTTTTGGCTTAGTTGAAGATGATGATGATAAAGTATTTGATCACAATCTCACCTGATGTTAAGTGAAGACGCAGTCTAAGATGTGGCATACTTGCCTAGAAAATGCTAGTTCACTATGGCATCAAAAATTTGTAGTATTTTTTTAATGTAGTATTATCATTTGAAAGAATTAGTTAGCTGAAGTGGTAGTGGGCTGGTTCGATAAACCCTAGGGCCTAGGGTATAGGTGTTCTGTTCTTCAGTGGAGACTGGGAATCAGCAAGTTTAGTGTCGGAACGCACCCAGACTAGGTGAAGCGACGATCTTCGGAATGTGGCTGACAAGAGCTGGATGAGAGTAGCCGCAGAGAGACTTATGTCCAGTGGACTAATATAGGCTGATTATTATGTATGATACTATCTGTTCCTAGACCCACCACGTCGCCCAAATGCGTTAGTACTTAACGTTTTTTCAATATTTTTTATTGCTAGGCTCTTTTGGGTCAAAGCATGATGTTAAATAGCCTATAAATAGCCTTCCACGAAAATTAGGCTATCAAATGCAAAAATATTTTTTCAAATCCGAACGGTAGTTCTAGACTTTTCTAGACAAACTTTTCAGCTTTATTGTATTAGTATAGATTAGCCGCAAGAAAGACCACTTAGAATAAGAAAGGATCTAGCTACTCTGCCACCTTAGAGACGTTATAGACTGATGGTTAATTAATCTCTCCCTCCAACAGTTTGCTAAGTCTAATTGTAATCAATCAATTCACAGCACCGCCGAAGATTGACCGCACCAACATGCGTGACATAACGCTGAAGGCAGGCCAGAACATCCGTCTGGACGTCAAGGTCTCCGGCGAACCGCCACCGACCAAGACTTGGTGAGCTTATTACTTATCTAGGTTTATCGCCACCGCGGGGTAATACTCGTTGCCTGCTATCCGTGGCCCCGAGCCGCCTGCGCAATTGGTACCGCGTTTTTAGTGGGTATGTTCCTGCAACCCGTACAGCCTCTCGAAGTATAGCGGGGAGCAGAGGGAAGAGCCCCACATAACTCGCAAGTTGATCCAGACCAGCGAGTATGCAGTGCAATGCATTATTCTCGCAATTAAATTCTCTCGCCATGCATTTGCCTGATGCTGCCCACAATTCGACTGAATGGCGACCCTAATACCTATTTCCGCCGCCAATGTTGTTTGCATTGCTGTGTTCCTTTCTGTAGGATAGTAAATCCAGTAAAAAACAAGAAAAGCTTCAGAGTCGGCAATGCAATGTCGTGATACTGTCACTATTTTGTATATGAATTTCAAAGGCTTTTCCGATAACTGCAAATAACAAAATAGTGGTTGTAATCTAGATCGTAATTCAAAAATATGTGTACACCTAAAAACTAATAACAAAAAAAGAGCTGGACGTGTAGGTTACGAAAGCAAAAACTAGAATTTGTATGGCAACATTTTAACTCTTCTCGTATGTCGCCAGGAGGCGCTGCTTCAATGCCATACAAATTTTCGTTTTCGTAGCGGCACCCTGTTGTCTCATACCGTCGAGTGAAGATTTATTTTTAATTTTTTTTGTTACTTACTTATTATGTAATAAAAAATATATATAAACCCTTTCGTATCCCAGGTTCCACAACAAAGAAAGGTTGTCCACCCGTGACGACCTATCAGTCGACGCTGAAGATTATCGCACGAAGCTGTCAGTGGTGGTTGCTTCCCGCAAACACACCGGCACCTACGTCCTCAAGGCTGAGAACAGCAGCGGCAAGGACGAAGCTACCATCCAGATCAACGTGCTGGATGTGCCGGCTAAGCCTGAGGGACCGCTCAAGGTGAGATGGAATTAATGTTAATAAAGTCTGACCGATTTGTATGTCGATACCGAGCTTGTATCGACGAGATAATTATTAGTCAGCCCGGGACCACGGTCGGTGCAACTCGGTCAGTGTGCCTTTGATTCTAAGTTTATTTGCTTATGATGGAAAACGGAAGTTTTTACCACCACTAGCCCTTCGCTGCAGGGACACAAGCCTTCCCTATGAATGGAAACACCACAGTTCATAAACCATTACGCGGGCTAAGTGAGGATAGGTGGTTATTAACGACTGCTAATGCAACCGGGACTGACGGATTTACGTGCCTTCCGAAACATAGACAACACAACTTTGGACACTCATCTGATGACCAGCTTTTGCTTAACTTCAGCAATCGCGTTTTCCACTGCGCCATCGAGCTCCTCCGAGCCCCTCCCTATCTCTACTTGCATTGTCACTGTTAAGGTGGTGACTGATCGGAGCGAACATCGTAACGTAACCGTAACACACTATTCCCGTCCAGCTTGATACGTCATTGCTGAATAACCGATAACACAGCGGACTGTGTACAGATCATGCGTATATTAAGATAATACGCTTCAGTCAGTCTTTACCATTAAGTTACACATATTTTTTACCTGGCTCAGACTGCCCGCTTGTGGTTCTTTTTCTCAATACTTTTTTTTCTCTAGTGTTTGAAAGTTTATATAAAAGAAAAACTAACCTATTGATCTATCCCCCCAGATCTCAGACATCCACAAAGAAGGATGCACGCTTAAATGGAACCCGCCTCTAGACGATGGCGGTGCTCCCCTCGACCATTACCTAGTAGAGAAGCTGGATACAGAGACAGGAAGGTGGATGCCTGCTCTGAAGACTAAAGACCCGAAGGCCGAAATTGAGAACCTGGTGCCTGGTCACGAGTACAAGTTCAGGGTGTCGGCGGTTAACAATGAGGGTGTATCGGAGCCGTTGGATGCGGACCACAGTATCATTGCTAAGAATCCGTTCGGTGAGTAGAAATTAGCATCTATAACACACTCCCTACACTTGAGAATTAAGCCCGAGGCATGACTTACTGTTTTTTTAGATAATTTTAAAAACACCCTTAATAATTAGCATACAACAATGTCCCATAACCGGTGTTGTTTATCTTTATTTATTTGTCATCTTCTCAATAAATTACGATGATCGTTTGTACAGCTTCTTCAACAATTGTCTAATTCTATTTATACATTTATATTTAACCGATGTTTCCTTCACTCCCAGACGAGCCCGGCAAGACCGGAACCCCGGAGATCCTGGACTGGGACCGCGACCACGTGGACCTGCGCTGGGAGAAACCCATCAGCGACGGTGGCGCCCCCATCACCGGCTATATCATCGAGAAGCGGGAGGTCGGATCGCCCAAGTGGCTGAAGGCTTGCGAGGTGAGACAAACGCAACTTTTTCTTTTTAAATAAGACAAATCTTACTAGCTATTCCCCGATCCACCGCGTCGCCCGAATGAGCTGTTACCTCGTATTCGCTAAGCGTTTTTTCTGACTGTTTGTATTAAGGGTCATAGCGTGATGTACGGACGCCTGCACGTCAACCTATCTTAAACTTTCAAATTTCTTCAATAGATTTTCAACCATATAGTTTAGTCATAAAGTTAGAAGTCTATTGAGGAGATTTGACAGTTTGTGGTAGGTTGATGTGCAGGCGTCTTTACTTTGTACCTTTTATTTATTATTATTATTATTTTTCTGGGTTCCACGGAAGATCAGCGTCGGGGTGCCAACCAGGTATCTCGACTTTATGCTGAGTGGAGACAGACTCAACACCACTAGTCCTAAGTCTTTGGTCCATGTGTTGTTATTAATATAAGTGGTTATGAATATTCTTTTTTCTATTCTATTTTGATGTTAAATAGCTTACAGCCTTCCACAAAAATTGGGCTGTCGAATTATAAAATAATTTGTCAAATGCGACTGGTAGTTCTAGAGATTAACGCGTTCAAGCAAAAAAAAAACTTCAGCTTTATTATATTAGTAAAGATAAGTTAAGAAAGTGTTTTTTTTTAACTTTATAGCTACACTCTTGTCGGTGTAGCCTTTTCCATTTATCTCTATCCCAAGCTATCCATCAATTAAATCAAGTCATCGCTACAATTTACAGGTATTGGCTTTAACGTCACGCTTGCCAAATGCGGGTTGGTGATCACAAGCCCGGGCTATGCATCGGAAAAAGATAAAAAAAGATAAAGATATATAGTTAAGATAGTCCTAAGCTAAGATGGAATAAATAAATAAATAATCCGATACACGTTTTGCGTAACCTAAGAATTGCAACCTGTTATCGAGTCGAGCGCTTAGCCACTCTTCCACCGACACGATTGACAAATTATTTACTTAAAAAAAAACATTGCTTTCTAAAGTTCATTTAAATTAAAACACGACATTCTGGCGTCTCAAACACTTTGTAGAGTCCGTAGTCATAGGATAAAATAACGATAAATAGACGCGAGCAGATCCAAAGTTATGTCAATATTTGTTTCGTGTCTAAATTGCTAAATATTTATTTTTATCTATTATTCACAGGTTGGCCCCAACGACAACGAGAAGGCTACAGTGCCGAACTTGAACGAGGGCACCGAATACGAGTTCCGTGTCAAAGCCATCAACGAAGCCGGCCCTGGCGAACCCAGCGATGCTAGCAAATCTGTTGTGTGCAAGCCGAGGCGATGTGAGTCCTAATTTAATAGTCATAAGTAGGGGCCGGATTACATGCAACAGTTCAGTAGTAAGATTGTGTCGTCGACCATTCAATATATAAGTGGAAAAGGATCGCTCCACATCCACTGAGGTGACTAGGCAGAATTTGAACGTTGGTGCTATGTTAGCGCTTATAGTTCTGATGCGTGGCTGCTGAGTGCGCTGCGCTCGAAAAATATTGTAAATGTATCAATAATATGCATCGTAACTAGATCTTAAGTAAAATATGCTATTACCGCTGAGGATGGCTTAAATATGCAAATGCATATGCATCCAGCCCCTAGTCATAAGTTTGTATTTGTGTCGACGTGTTTTGAGATGTACACACGCCTTCACATCGGACTATCACAAACTGTTCAATTTCCGCAAAAAACTTTGAACTTTATGTACATGGCATAATGGTTGAATATTTATCGAAGAAATTTTACAGTTTTGGATAGGTGGATGTGCAGGCGTCTGTACTACAAAAGTTAGCTTAACTTACATTTTACTTTTTTTATTTTTAAGTGCTAATTGCTACACTTAAGCTGAATTAAATATTTATTAAATACAGTGAAGGCCTTGATATTTTTTTTTACTGTATTTTAAAAATCATACTATACTCAAAACTACAGGACCGATTTAAAAAAATCTTTCACCATTAGAATGCTACATAAGCGCTGAGTAACATAGGCTATATTAAAAAAAATGTCCACCCGTGCGAAGCCGGGACGGGCCGCAAGAATTTTATAAATAGCTTAACTTAAGTTAACTAACATTTGCGTAAAACTAATTTTTCAGATCAAACAGTTTTGAACACTATTCCTAACCAATGACTCAGGTTTAGGAATGAGGATTTTCATTTATTATAATTATACCTAATTCATATGTGTTCTAATTGCCTGTATACCTTCCCAGTGGCCCCCAAGATCGATCGCCGCAACTTGCGCACGATCAAGGTGCACGAAGGCGAGCCAATCTCGCTCGACGTCAAGGTGACCGGCGAGCCCGCGCCCGACGTCACGTGGACGCTCAACGGGAAGAGCGTGTGCAGCGGGAACGGGCTCAAGCGTAAGTTACATGTCATCGGGACATATTTTTAAGAAATGATGAGGGTTAGCCCAGCCTAACGTCTTATGGACGCTCAACGAACAGAGTTTGATCAGTGACAACGGGCTCGAGTGTAAGTCACATGTCATCAGTACACACATTTAAGAAATCACGAGGGTGAACCCATCATGCCTGACGTCTTGTAGACGCTCAACGGGAAGGTTTGAGCAGCGGCAACGGGATTACGCGTATGTTACATATCAATAAACAAAAGTAAAATATGCTTTATACAAAAATTCCTATATCTATACAATAAAGTTACAAAATACAATTTATTACCTTCATAGTTTCATCACGACCAGCTTATTTTATGTTCCCGCTCCTGGGGCCATAAACCACCGCGCGTGCCCAGTGCGGATTGGTGGTTGTTAACGACTGCTAATGCAGCACGGAGCGAAGCACGGAGGAAGACACTTAATATAGTATAACTTGTACTGAACGGCCCGTCTGTTGCGTCTGTGAACAGTAGTTTTAGTGAATCTCATCTCTGAACCTCAAGATAACTACTAGGTGTACACATGCCTGCACGTCAGACTACCACAAACTGTCAATTTTCCTCAATAGTCATTGAACTTAATGTCTTAAGGTTGAACATTTATTGAAATAAAATGTCAGTTTTGGATAAGTCGATGTGCATGCGTCTGTACAATCTCCCTATATTTTCTGTTGAGATGTGACAACATAATATGCCGCGTACCGTAGAAAAGAGCATATATACATTTTATTCAAACCATTGAGGATAATGGTTTGTAAATTACATATATATTTTTTTGTAGTGGTGGACATACCATACATGAGCAAGTACCAGCACGCGAGTCCCCGTCGCAAGGACTCTGGCACCTACAAGATCCAAGCTGTCAACAAATACGGTCAAGATACCGCAGAACTTGAGATCATCGTTACCTGTAAGTTTTATCCATGTCTTTAATTTCTAACTAAAGAACTATTTCGTGTCACAAATCTTGAAGATTAGTAGTAAATAAATGAAAAAATAAACGAGTGATAAAAATGTCATAATTATGGTATTGCCCCCAAACCCGTAAATGTCAGTAAAGATGTGCGATTTTACTGAGACTGTCTTGAGAGAATTCTAAAAGTGATATTGCATTGTATTGTTTAGTTTGCCAACACTCATGCACGTTCACGAACACTTAACGGTTAATAGTCCACCGTTATTTCATTAAACTTTGTATACTGATTTCCAAACTTATTATTATAAACTTACTTCAAAGTAAAATCAAGAATGATGTGTCACTCATAACATAATGGAGCACATATCAGAATTTAACCAAATATTTATTGCATCGTAATGTTTAATGTTTGTTCTGCAAGAGTACCTGTTTAAATAAATTAAAGAAGAACTTAATGATGATAATTATTTCATGTTAATATTCGACAAAACATTAATTTAAAACTACAAACATTACTCTTAAATTTTCCGCCAAATGTACCCAATGTTTTAATAATTTTTCACTGACTTTGACATTACGCATTACAGTATCACCTAATTGCCTGTTTTCTAACTTATTTCTCTTCCACAGCCAAGCCCGATAAACCTGAAGGCCCGCTGGAAGTGACCGACATCCACAAGGACGGCTGCAAGCTCGCCTGGAAGCGGCCCAAAGACGACGGCGGCGAGCCCATCGAAGCTTACCTTGTGGAGAAGTTTGATACGGAGACCGGCACCTGGCTGCCTGTGGGCAAGACTCTTGGCAACGTACCTGAGATGGAGGTTAGATGATGGCGTATTTTTCCTTAACGTCTGCTTAGTGCTTTTATCCGTCCTACCAACAACAAAAATTCTATTGTGTCTCTATTCACAGCAGACGACAGGTTAATGTCTTCGACGTTAAGCACTTTGCCTTGATGTTATTATTTGTTTTTATTTATTTATTCATTTGGAAAACCAACAGCTAATAAACAAAGTAGAAACTTAAAAATAGCAACAAAAAGCTAATTACAGGTCCTCAATATAGCAACAAATTAAAGTAGGGTTATACACGAAGACTTTTTATCGGTGATCAGGACCTACTGATTCCGACTAAGTTAATGATAGCCATTGCAATAATAAGTGCAATAAGGTGATCAGGACCTACTGATTCCGACTAACGGAATCCGGAGGTCCTGATCACCGATAAAAAAGTCTTCGTGTATATACATTACAAGCATAGCATATTAACTCAATAAAAACAAGACAACACAATTACAGCAACAGTTATAAGTGTTTTTTATATATTTTAGCGTTTTATTGCAGACCTCGGTAGCCAAGTGGTTAAGGCAGCCGCCCGGAATGCGGAAGGTGCGTGGTTCGATTCCCGCCTGAGGTTGTCGTCTTTTTTCAGTGTTTAAATTTTACTTAAGCAACAGTTATGTTTTCCTTCAAAAGCTTCTTCCATGGGTAAGCACTTGGCCTTGATGTTATGTAATTATAAAGCCTAAGGTGGGAGTGGACTTCTTGGCGGGAAAGTGAAGAGTCATGTCTGCGGTTTTATTTTATTTTCTAAAATTTGTGTTATGTCCAATATTAATGTCAAATAATGGTGGATTATTAACCGTTGAGTGTTCGTAAGTGCGCATGAGTGTTGGCAAATTAAACAAAACAGTGCAACTTCACTTTTCAAATTCTCTCAAGACGTCCGCCCGGGGAATTAGTAAAGCCCCACATCTTTATTGAGATACTCGGGTTTGGGGGGTATCATTTTCATCATACTTCATCATACTGGAATTAAATATTGTATATTTATGTATTACTTATAAGAAAAATTACCTTGACACTGGCTAAATGTGCTAATCGCACGAAGCCGTTGGTGGCTTCGGAGAAAAGGAGAAAAAAAAGGTGGGAGTGGCTATCTTATCCCTTACTGGAACACAACAATGCTACTAACATTGATGTAGCGACATATTTAGATATGTTGGTCCGAGGCACCCAATGATATAATATCAATTTGTGTGTTTGTTATCACATGGAGCTTTGCACTCCTTTATGAACAGCCGGAAGGTGTCTAACAAGCCTCGTTTGGCTGTGCATGAGGGGGTGTTGGTTCCGACACTCATGTACGGAAGTGAAAGTTGGGTATGGCAGAAGAAACATGAATGCAGAATAAATGCAGTTGAGATGAGAGAGTTAAGAAGTATGATAGGAGTTAAACTGAGTGACAGGATAAGAAATAGTGAGATAAGGAAACGTTGTGGTCTGAAAGATGATGTAGTGACAAAAATTGAGAAAGGTATGCTGATATGGTTTGGCCATGTCGAGAGAATGGATGAAGAACGATTGACGAAAAAAGTTTATAAGGCAAGTGTGAATGAAAGTGTTGGTAGGGGTAGACCTAGGCGGACGTTTCGAGACCAAATCAGGGACGTCTTGAAAATGGCCAGGTCAAGAGTACCCTAAACCGAAGAGCATGTATGAAGGGAATAATGAAAGTGGACGAAGCGAAACAAGTATGTAAGGATCGTAGCAAGTGGAAAGAAGTGGTCTCTGCCTACCCCTACGAGGAAGAGGCGTGATTATATGTATGTATGTATGTTATCACATACTTGTCTTTCCAGGTGGACGGCCTTATCCCCGGCCACGAATACAAGTTCCGTGTGAAAGCTCTCAACAAGGAGGGCGAGTCTGAACCGCTGGAGACCTTCGGCGCCATCGTCGCGAAGGATCCCTTCAGTGAGTTACGGTTCTTATTTGGCTATGGAAACTTGTGGTTGTCGTGTTTAAAGTTCACGAGTATAAATCATTATAATAAACACAAAGTTTGTTCAAATATTTGTTTGTAAAATTAGAAATAGAAAAAGGAACATCTCCTATCTTGTAAGAACTGCCCGACTAAGTCTATAAAGATTCATAGTGATCATTGTAACACCTATCACCACTCAATTAGGTTAGCAATAAAATGTTGAGTATAGATCAAATATGCAAATAAAAGAAATCTATGATACTAAAACAATCTTAAATGAAACTCCAAATATTCTTAAAAACTAGTTACTTAATACAATGTATATTTAAAATTTAAAGACGTGACAAAAACTCAAATTGGGACACTTATTAACGTCTACAAACCTCTTGACTTTAACACAATATTTTTCAATACAAATTGTAAACATTGTCTTTACCACTACATTACCGTACACAGCCAATTGCGACCTTACCACACTTGTAACTAGTGCTGTATTCCCTTGCAGCGGTACCGGACGCACCATCAGCCCCAGTACCAGACGATTGGTCGGCCAGCCACGTGGACCTGAAATGGGAACCGCCTCTATCGGACGGCGGCTCTCCCATCATTGGTTACATCGTCGAGAAGAAGGATAAATACAGTCCGCTTTGGGAGAAGGCGGTTGAGACTCATACTCCAACGCCTAATGCTACTGTCAATGGGTGAGTTTTATTTTTATTATTATGTAGAAATGGGCCTTCCCCTTACGAGATGCTTATTTTTCCTTAAAATCACTGATAATGTCAACTGATTTTTATATCATCACTAGCTGACCCGGCGGACTTCGTACCACTTTGACAGTTTCTATGACAACAAAACAAACATCGTGAAATATTGTATTGAAAAATTAAATTGCAAAAAGTATGTTTGGGGTGGACCGTATCACTTAGGGGTATAAAAAAACCCGCCTGCGTAAAAAATAATAATTAAATAGAAAACCAACTGAAAAGGCCGGAACAAGATAAAAATTCAATAATTACATAAAACCAGCGAAATAAATCGAAACAATATCAAACATAAGTACTGTATACAATTAAAAATATCAATACGGTAGTCCTTCGAAATTTTATGCAACATCATACGTAACACACAGTCGGAGGCACGCACAAAGTGAGAATGATTTGACTTATCATAAAATTGTATGCCTCCGACTGCAAATAATTAGTTGTCTAATTAAAAAGTAATAAATATTTTTTTTATTTTATTTATGCCTTTTATGTTAGACATATTACGGTTCAATTCATTTAAAGAGTTTATTACATCATGTGGTTGACATAATTATTATAATCGTAGACTGATGATGTATTATTTTTTTAGTATTACGGTAATGATAATTATGATATACCTTTTTGAAATCCTTGTGTTGAGCCCTCTAATTTGATACCCATATGTAGTATTCGAAAAAAAAAATTGTTTTTCACAAAGTCAAATGGCGTCGCACAGCCGCCATGTTTGTTTTTTTTAACGTCACCTATCTAAGAACACTTGGGCAGCTAAGACGAATCTAACGATACCTCAATTATGTAAATCCGTTCAGCTGTTCTGAAGATATGAGGTAATAAAGAATATTACATACAAGATACGCGCAAAAAACAATACCCTTCCTTTGCAGTCGGGTAAAAATAGATTACGACCGATTGTCAGACCTACCGAATATACATATAAAATTTCATAAAAATCTATCGAGCCTATGATGAGACTATGAGATATGAGGGGACTATGTCAACACACATGTGACACGACAATTTTACATAAATGATAGTAAAGTTTATTTATTGGAATTGTTGAAATGCATTCACAGAGCATCAAGTTATACCTACTTTAGCTCTAAGATTAATTCAACTCGTACGTCTATATGTGACATACAATAAAAATTTATGATTACAACTTAATTAAAAATAATGATAAATGAGTATCGCCATAGCTAGTTAGACTTTGATGAACCCCCTTAAATTAGGGCTAATTTAATCCAATTAAAGTTCAAGCATGACTCTTTCTAGAAATCGTATGTTGAACATTGAAAAGACACAATTTAATAAGTAAAACTTAATTTAAACGTTTATTTATTACATTTTAATTAATTATTTAGTACATTTTAATTATAAAACTTTATTTATTTAAAACGGTTTAAACAAAACCATCCAATCACCACACCCAGATTGATCGAGGGCAATGAGTACCAGTTCCGCGTGATCGCCATCAACAAGGGTGGTCAGAGCAAACCCTCGGACGCTAGCAAGAACTTCATCGCAAAGCCGAGGTTCCTGGGGCCCAAGATCGACAGGAGACACTTGAGGGATGTCACCATTTCTGCTGGTTCCACCTTGAAGTTGGAAGCAGCTATCACTGGAGAGCCTGCACCTGCGGTTGAATGGAGGTAATGTAGTATTCATCATCTTATAAGCTCCCCAACACTGGGCTCTGGTCAGCTCTGCACCGGTTTTCTTTACGTCTGAACTCAATTTCCACTTAAAATTCGGTGGAGCCAATTGCCGAGCTGACTATAAAAAAAGCACGTGGAGAGAATGGACCATAACTCACTAAACAGTTCCAATGGTTGGCTGTATTGTTGCCTTATAAATATACCAAATATACAGATAATCCTCTAGAATAATTTTGTAACGACTAAGATCGATAAGAAACACTTAGAGATACTTTGAAATTACAATATTTCTGCTTGTTTTTTCCATTGCTATTGAAAGTAATTTGAAGTGACAATAATTTATCTTCTCCAATCTTCTTATACGACACCATATGTTTACTATAAAACTTCTAGTGCTTTACAAATAAATAAAGAATAAGCTCCGAATAGTTATTCCGTGTGTTGTTCCTGTCATGTAGACGTAATTTCAAATTAGAGCAAAAGAGACAAAACACACAATAACTATTCGAAGCTTATTCTTCTGCACTATATATTTCTGTCTATACTATTACAGCAAAATTATATGATAATTCATAGGCGGCTTGTAATTCTAGCGTCAAATATTTGACCACTTGTAGCGAAAACATTTGAGGACAACTTATAACATATGCGCCAGTGACTGTACGCAAATCCTCTTTGTGATTGGACTCATTCAATAACCTATATTTGTTTAAGTTATTAAACCTTTTTTTATACCTAGGTACCAGAACATGCCTCTCCGTCCCTCCAAGGCTGTCACCATCGACAGTCCCGATTACTTCACCAAGCTGGTGATCAGACCGACCCGTCGCGACGACTCGGGCGAGTACACAGTCACCGCGGTGAACTCCAGCGGTAAAGACGTGGTCACCATCAACGTCGTCGTCACCGATAAGCCGTTGAAGCCGGAGGGACCGTTGCAGGTATAGTCACGAAATATATTGTAGATCGTATGATGACTATGACTATGAGCACTCATACTACTATGACTATGATGAGCATTTATTGACTTTCATCGCTAATTAATGCACTGCAGGTATAGTCAAGAAACCGATCATTTGATGACTATGAGCATTCATTATGGACACCATCACTTATTAATGTAGCTGGCAATAGAATTCTTTCATTATTTTTTATACAGTTTATAAGTCTTTTTCATATATTTACTTAGCAAGAAATTGTAAATTTTCCTTCCAGATTTCGGATGTGCACAAGGAAGGTGCTACCCTCAAATGGAAACGTCCGAAGGACGACGGCGGTGCTCCCATCGAGTACTACCAGATTGACAAACTGGATACAGATACCGGATGCTGGGTGCCGTGTGCCAGATCCGAGGAGCCCAGTAAGTGCTGATAATAGTTTTTTTTGTATTTATAAGGTCTGTCACCAACCAATTACTTATTCTTTGATTAACATTTTTGCTTAAAAGTGTACTTGACGAATTTAAGATTTTACCATTTCAGTGTTTCAAATTTTTATATAATATCGATTAAGGGAAATTAGTGTGAAAAAAAAGTTATCGTTTGACATGCCATGCGAATGTTTTCCGATCAATTATTTAAGGAAAATGTATATTAGGTTCAGACACACGTTAAAAAGAAATAATAAATACTTGAAGAAAAATAACAAAAAGAAATTATTTAGGGTTAGCCATTATATACTAATTTGACTTTAGATGTGTTAAATTACACTAAACTCTCGTTTACATCAATAACGTAAAAGATATTGGTCTGATAGGTGACGTTACTTTGTACGCTGACGATACCAGCTTATTTTATTTTGGAAAACATTAGATTTAGTCCTAACTGATGCACAGAGAGATTTGAATGTTTTAAATGACTGGTTCCAATCTAACCTCCTCACAATTAACGTTACAAAAACCAATTATATAATATTTACAGCTAAAAATAAGAAAATACCCCAATTTACACCACTTACAATAAATAATGTACCCATTAATAAAGTTAACAAAGAGAAGTATCTGGGATTAATCTTAGACAGAAGTATGACGTGGCAATTTCACTTGGAAAAAATTCAAACAAAAGTCAAGTCTCTCACAGGAGCACTGCGTGGTATAGTTAGGTGTCTTCCGCGGCAAGTTCGATACACTATATATAATGCACTTGTTAAACCCCATTTTGATTATCTCATAGAGATATGGGGAACTGCTGCCAAAACCAATAGAACTATTTTACAAATCGCACAAAATAAATTAATTAAAAGATTATTTAACTACAACTTTTTCACATCAACGGATAAAATAATAAGGAAACCAAATTAATGAAATTAAATCAATTGTGTATACTTATAATACTTGCATTGTAATACGAAAAATTTTAAACAACAAAATACACACACAAATTAACTTCACTAAAAAACATCAAATACAAAAAAATCAACTGCGAAATGCAAATAACTTAATCTTACATGTACCTCGAACAAACCATGATAAGCAAAATATATTATATGAGGGTGCCAAGTTATACACTCGGCGTCAAAAAAATCGCACCTCTTAGAAAATCACTTTCAAATGTCATTTACTCTTGATATGCACATGCAGTCGCATTAATTATGATTTTATTTACAAGGTTACTTAATTAACTTAATAAAAAACATTACTTTTCATTATCAAATAAAACCTAATGCAACAAATAAAGTGTCACAAAAATTCGATGCAAATTTTGCTACCCGTGAGAGTTGCTAGTTGCGCTTCCTTTGTGGGTATAAAACGGTCAACACGGGTTCAATGTGGGTCCGCGTTACTCGCCTTATGCGAAACCCGCCCAAGCGCCCGCCGCTTCTTTAGCCCCCACGTCCAACGCGTGTCCCGTTGATAGGCCTATCATTAGGTTAGGCCAACCCTTGTCCCCGTCCGGTCCCGAGTTTGAGATGGAGGTTTGTCCCTCCACCTCCAATGCGAGACAGGATAGCCCTCCCGTCTCGGACTCCGATCCCGATGTAGTTACATCGGACTCGGAATTCGAGACCGTCACCCGTAAAGGGAAACGGACCCGCAAGTCCGCCCCTGCCTCCGTCCCTCCGCCTAAGGCCGCTAAAGCAAATAGCGCGCCCTCTTCCCGCCCTTGCTCCCCTAGGCCCGAGCCGAGCCAGCCGCGCAAGGAGAAAAAGATCCCTCCAATCTTTGTCCAAACGACAAAAGATTTTAACGAGATTATGCGATCTCTGAAGGCCCGACACAATGTCATCCCACTAAGGAACCGCCTTATTAAAGGCGCTAAAGGTGACCCAGAGATGGTCAAGGTGGAGCTCGCTACCGTGGCCGACTTCCGCTCATGCACGGCGTTTTTACGCGCTAATAACGTGCCGTTCCATACGTACTCGCTCCCCGAGGAGCGAGTACTATCAGTTGTAATCCGCGGCCTTCCCACGGATTGGGACCCAAAGATAGTCCTTGACGACCTTAAGTCGCAAGGCTACCCCGTCCTTGACGTGACCCGTATGCTCGGCAAGGACAAATCTCCGTTGAGCCTCCTAAAGGCAAATTTAGAAAATACCCCCGAGGGTAAATCCATTTTCAATGTCAAGACGATCGTAGGCTTCGATCGCCTTTCGATTGAGACCCCCCACAAGCGTGGCATTGTTGGTCAATGCCACAAATGCCAACGTTACGGGCATGCCGCCCGTAACTGCTTTGCCCGCCCCCGGTGCGTTAAGTGCTTGGGCGACCACGCCACGGAAGCGTGCTCTAGGCCTAAAGCGCCGGCGCCGGTCTCCGTCGACCCGCCCGGTTGCGTGAACTGCAGCGCTTTGGGACACACCGCGAATTATCGCGGCTGCCCCAGAGCTCCGCGTAGTAACGCAACCCGCGGGTCGGGACCGCGCCGTAACCCCGCGACTCGAGCTCCGCCGCCTTCACAGATCGCGAAAGTCTCGCTCCGCCCCGCGGCCCCCTTACCACCGCCCCGCAATCCGTGGGCCACTCCGCGGGCTTCCCAGCCCGCGGCGGTAGCCCCCGCGTCAGACTCGCTAGTCGACTTTCCCGCGACTGGCCCGGCTCGTGTCCCACCGCCACCTCCGGCTGAAACTCCAATGGAGCTAAGCCTTCCCGAGGCCCCTCAGGCCGTAGCCCCAAAGGCCAAGGCCCCTAAGGCCAAGGCCCCTAAGGCCAAGGCCCCTAAGGCCAAGGCCACTAAAACCAAGGCCCCTAAGGCCCAGCCCACCAAGCCTAAACGGCAAACCCCCGCCCCTAAGGCAGTCATGTCACCCAAAGCTCGCGCGCAACATTCGTTTGCCGCGACTGTAGGTTCCCTTCCGGTAACCTTCTCTTCCATGTCTACGGTTGTCGAACTTGTAAAGATTTATCGTTACAAGGACGAGATCGCAGAGGTGGAAAGAAAGTTGCGTGAAGCCGCCTCTTCCTCCGACGCTTGTCCCGCTATGATCATAGCGACAATCTTTAACGATCACGGTCCCCTGTTGGACAAGATCACGTCCCTTCTTGACTCTCTTAAAGAATCATAAATGGATAATACGCCCCCTCTAAGAATTAAGCCCCGCTCTCTAACGGTTGCGTTTTTCAACGCGAACGGTCTCAGTAGTCAACGCGACGAGGTGTCCGATTTTCTAACCGAACACGCCGTCGACGTTTTTCTAGTACAGGAAACGTTCCTAAAACCATCCATCCGAGACCCTCGCATGGCTAACTACAACCTTGTCCGTAATGATAGAGTCGGCCGCGGTGGCGGCACTCTTATCTATTACAAGCGGTCGCTTCATTGTGTCCCGCTCGATCCCCCGCAGCTATCCGATATGGAGGTATCGGTCTGTCGGCTAGGCATGACGGGCCACCCGTCTATCACTATCGCGTCCGCGTATCTGTCCCCTAATAAGCTTCTCACGCAACCCGATCTCGAGGCGCTGTTTGCTATGGATAACGCCGTCATTATTGCCGGCGATTTCAATAGCAAACACGCTCAGTGGAGTTGCAACTCAACCAACCGTAACGGTCGGGTGATGAGCCACCTCGCTGAGTCGATGCTCTTCGATATCGTAGTGCCAATGGAGGCCACTCACTATCCGTTAGTGGACAACTACTCCCCTAACCCGTTAGATATGGCGTTGCTAAGGAACGTAACCTTACGGTTGCGTTCCATAGAAACGATCCACGCGCTCTCCTCCGACCATAGGCCGGTGGTTTTACAGTTAGGCCCCCCCACCGACCCCACCCCCGTTATTAAGGTGGTGACTGACTGGGATAAGCTTGAGAAATTACTCGAGCCTACCGCCAGTGAGTCACTAAACCAAATCCCCGATAGCATTGTCTCGCCTCACGAGACAGTGGCCGCGGTCGACGCCCTCAGTAGTCATCTCACTAACGCTATAAGCGAATCGTCCCGGCGGGTTGTTGCGACGGGTGACCATCGCTTCAAACTGCCAGACGATGTGAGGCAACTGTTGAGGGCTAAGAACGCCGCCACGCGCGCTTACGACTCCTATCCCACTTCGGACAACCGAGTTCGTATGCGCTCTTTGCAGCGCGCTGCTAAGGAGCGCATTCAAGAGCTCCGCGGTACGAATTGGGATGGCCTACTTAAAGAGATCTCGCCCTCTCACCAAGCTTATTGGAAGTTGGCGAGAGCCTTTAAGTCGGATACAGTCACTTCTATGCCCCCGCTTAACAAACCCGACAACTCGATCGCCTTTGACGACGACGAGAAAGCCGAATGCCTCGCCGACAGTCTCGAGTCTCAATGCTCGCCTAGCACTCTCCCAGTCCCTCAGGACCATGTAGACATGGTCGATATGGAAGTAGATAGACTCTCGTCCCTCCCCCCAACCGCAACCCTCCCGCCTGTTACGGAGGATGAGGTGCAAACGCTCATTAGACGACTCAAACCCCGTAGTGCCCCCGGGGCAGACGGCATCTCAAATAAGATCCTTAAGATCTTACCCGCTCAGCTTATCCTTTTAATAGTAGCTATCTTCAATAGCGCCATGTCAAACGCAATCTTTCCCGCTGCGTGGAAAGATGCGGTTGTCATAGGTATCCATAAACCCGGTAAACCGCGTAACGCCCCTTCTAGTTATCGCCCCATCAGTCTTCTCAAATCGCTGGGAAAACTGTACGAACGCGTTCTAGTATCCCGCTTAAAGGACTTTGTGTCCTCTAACAATATCCTCATAGACGAGCAGTTTGGGTTTCGCCCCAAACACTCGTGCACCCATCAATTGCACCGCCTCACGGAGCATATTCTATCCGGCCTCAATAAAAGGGCCCGTCCCAAGGGCACCGGAGCTCTTTTATTCGACGTTGCGAAAGCGTTCGACAAAGTTTGGCACAACGGCTTAATTTATAAGCTTTACCAATTTGGCGTGCCAGACAGACTCGTGCACATCTTACGAGACTATTTGTCGGATCGCTCCTTTCGCTTCCGCGTCGAGGGAACGCTCTCCGCCCCTCGTCCCATTCGAGCCGGTGTTCCGCAGGGATCCGTGCTCTCCCCAATCCTGTTTGCGCTTTACGCAAACGATATTCCGAAGACCCCACGCGTAGAGCTAGCTCTATTCGCGGATGACACCGCGCTATATTCCACTGGTAGAGATAAAGTCGCGGTTACCAACCGACTCCAAAAGGCCGCCAACAACCTCGGCGTTTGGTTTCGCAAATGGCGGATTGAAGTTAACCCCGAGAAAAGTGCCGCAGTGTTCTTTTCTCGAGGTAACGACGATCGTCGCCCTCCTATACGTTTATTTGACCGTGCTATCCCTTGGGTAAAGCAGGTGAAATATCTCGGTGTCACCCTCGATAGAAGGATGACGTTTGCGCCTCACCTTAAAATCGTCCGTAACAGGGCCGCGTTCATATTAGGTCGTTTATTCCACCTTATAGGCAGGCGGAGTAAAATGTCTCTTAGACATAAGACGACAATTTACAAAGCTTGCATCCGCCCCGTCATGACTTACGCTAGCGTAGTTTTCGCGCACTGCGCGCCCTCCTATTTGTATCGTTTACAAACGCTACAAAACCGATTCATGCGTGGTGCCACGGGTTGCCCGTGGTACTATCGCAACGTAGATCTCCACCGCGATCTTGATCTTCCCACTATCAAAGACTTTATCAAGGACGTTTCCATACGTTACTTTGATAACGCCCCCCACCACCCTAACCCGCTTGTTGTGGCGGCCGCCAACTATAATGTTGGAAGCCTTCCACCAACAAAACGGTTCATGTCTAGGCGTCCTAAGCACGTCCTAGATGACCCCGACGATCCCATAACGGTTGCGAACGCCCCCCCGCCCGATCCTCTAAATGACAGCACACATTTACAGAATACACTAAACATGCACACCAGTTTAGGCCCAAGACACCGTACTCGTAGAACAAGGGTACGAAGAACCGGTTCACACTCGCTCTACACCAGGTACAGACATGTACCTGGTCGGTTCTCTCCTCCTCCACGGCCCGGTCAACCCGAGCCGAGGTCCGTGCCTTTAGAGGCGCCCTCGGGTTGCTCCGCTCCCCGATCCGATCCGAACCCTTCGGAGAATCTAGTAGGGCACGGGGACGCGCACTTGTGCGCGATGCCGTTCCCTCTAGATAACCTCTGAAGGTGATTCGTTTCACACGGCTTGAGGGACCCTTTACGTTCCTCGCCGCCCCCAAAAAGCCCGGTGAAGCTGAAAATGCCGCAGCGGCAATCAGCAATCTCTCTCAAAAAAAAAAAAAAAAAAAAAAATCAATGTGGGTCATTCGCTATTCAACCGTTGAAGAGGACACACGCACAGATTTTGATGGATACCACAGCTGATAAAGCCGCTCAAGTGGTTGCACTACTGCAATCAGGGGTGCGGCAGTGTGATGTCGCCCGGCAACTGAACCTGAGCCGTTATTCCGTTCGAAGAGTGTACCAGCGCTTCATAGAGACCGGTGGCTATATCCGCAGACACGGTTCGGGTAGACGTCGCTGCACTTCGGAAAGAGACGACCGGTTCGTTGTGTCGAACTCTTTGAGAAATCGTTTCTCCAACGCTGTTGAGTTGCAACAGCAGCTCCAGGCAGTTCGCAGACGCACCGTAAGCGTATCTACGGTTAGAAGAAGATTGAAGGAGAAGAAGATAGCGGCCCACAGAGCTGCTACGGGTCCAAAATTGACTGCAGCGCATCGGCGAGCCCGCTTGCAGTTTGCTCGTGACCACGTCGATTGGACCCTTGAGCAGTGGAGAGCTGTTCTCTTCTCAGACGAGACGCGAGTGTGTCTTTTCTGCAACGACCGACGGAGAAGAGTATACCGGAGGCAGGGTGAACGTTTCGCCCAAGCCTGCATCCAGGAGACGGTGGAATATGGTGGCGGATCCTGCATGTTCTGGGGCGGTATGTCTGCTGCCGGCAAAACCGACCTTGTCTGCGTCTCCCGGACTGGAGGTGCTCGCGGACAAGGGTCGCTGACTGCTCGCCGCTATGTCACTGAGGTCCTGGAAGTGCATGTGGTCCCCTTTGCCGAATCTTTTGGCGAGGGGTTCACATTAATGCACGACAACGCTCGCGCTCACACTGCAGGCATCGTGAGCGACTTCTTGCAGAGGTCCCAAATCTCTGTGATGCAGTGGCCAGCGCGAAGTCCGGATCTGAATCCTATAGAGCACCTCTGGGACCATCTTAAACGTAAGGTTCGATCTCGGGATCCAGCTCCTTCGACTCTACAGGAGCTCCAAGACGCGGTGATTGAAGAATGGGGGCTTATCCCTCAAGAAGAGCTCCTGAAGTTGGTGAGGTCCATGAGGGACCGTATGGAAGCCGTGATCAGGGCAAGGGGGGGTAACACTAGATTTTAAGTTAATTTTAAGACACTTTTTGTACATTTTTCTTTGTAAATTATCTGTTGTTAATTAGGACTTAATTAAGGATTTTTATTATTTTATTAATTTTAATGTTGTTTGTATAATTATAATTAAACAGAAAGTTAAATTTAATTGTTTTTTGATACTCCTTTTTGTTACCTTTCTAATGATACCCAACACTATCCTCTACATAAGGTTTAAGAATTTTTAAAGATGATTTTTAAAAGGTGCGATTTTTTTGACGCCGAGTGTATAACCAACTACCAAACGATATTAAAGAGGCAAAGTCTACTTTGACATATAAAAGACTGCTTAAACACTACGTTTTTAAAGTGTAGGATGCAGATGGTAGGGAGAATGCCACATTGAGGAAGGCCAAAGGGAAGATCTTCCTCCGAGCTGGGTGGTATAGCTCGGGGACCGAGGTCCGATGGATGTTAGTTGGAGGTGCTATATATAGCGAAGGAGATAGTGAAACTTCGCTATCGCGATGCAGGCTTCTCATACTATTTATCGTCGTAGTATGGCGACGTCGTTGGTATGCGTTTGTGGCGCCATCTGTTGACACGGTTGAGAAGGTGTTTGCTTCGTGTCGAATAATGTGCGGCGTATGAGGTAGGTGACGCCGCCACAAAAGTAATCAAATAAATAAATACATAATAATATAACGATATGATATAATTTTTTTTTTCGGGTAATTTAAAAAAAAAGCGGGCATAGTTAATAAAAGTATAAAAATAAAAAACTTAAATAAACAACTACAGATTAAAAACAACAAAAATATAAGATATACATAACCTAATTCAAAAACAATAATAAATTTATGTTGAATCTTACATTTATCCCTTTTTACATCAGTAATTGCTATTTTATTTCAATTTCCAAAGGATACGTACTGAACTTATCAATGCCGCATCTAGTCTTAACACGTTCTTTGTTTTGTTACTCCTTGTTTGGTGAGTCCGGTGCGGTGGCGGCCGGTCATAGCATTGTGAGAATAATATTCGCCGCTAGGACGGTACACCACGAATGACGTTTTTAAAAAACTACCGTGTTTAAGAGGTGTGTACTATTTATGTGCGCTCGATTGTTGATTTATTGTGATTTTGGATTAGTAAGCAAAATATATTTCTCAATAAGTGAATACCTATTGTAATTCTAATGAGAAAAAATAAAGTTCTTTAACCACAAACCTTATTTTATATCTTTTGAAATACACGTTTTATTATGTACTTACCTTATTTTATTTTTCCTCCCTAATTTTTTTAACGTGCAACAGGTGTCAGCCCTATTAGAATAGTATCAATTTTGCGTGTTGTTAGAAAGCTTTGTATCTGTAGGGAATATTTACTCATGTGCTGTAAAGGCTTATATTGAATAAACGATTTTGACTTTGTAATAATCATGTTTGTCTTTTCCCCTAGAATGTGATGTGACCGGCCTAACCCCCGGCAAGGAGTACAAGTTCCGCGTGTCTGCCGTCAACTCAGAGGGCGAGTCGGAGCCGCTCACTAATGAACAGAGTATCATCGCCAAGAATCCGTTCGACGAGCCTGGTGAGTGTCAACACATTTTCAACCCTGTGCTGTTAACTTAAGCGCTTTTTCACATTTTAGTATCCCATGCAAATTTTAAAGTTTAAATACAACATTTTTACTCGCGTTTATTTTACACATTAGTTTTATTTTATCCTACTAATATTATAAACGCGAAAGTTTGTAAGTATGGATGGATGTTTGTTACTCTTTCACGTAAAAACTACTGAATGGATTTTAATGAAACTTTCCTCATATACAGTCCACGACCCAGACCGCCATATTGGATACTTTTTTTTTACTTTTTTTTTTTGCTGTAGTCTTCGCGAACGAAGTCGCGGGCAACAACTAGTTTTTCTATAAATGTTTTCAACTCTCTTTAGATCTAATAAGATATCTGTATTTACCTTAAGCAAAGGAAGTTTAATTAAAATTAACCCATAGGATTAAAATAAAAATGGAATACTAAAGCTTGTATGTGATGAAGTTGATACGTATAATATCATCATCATCACCTTAAATAAAACATCTGTATAAAAAAAAGAGCTGTGGATTTATTTGCTATTTTTAAACGTGTTAAATTTAGATCGAAATGTACACCATAGTTCAGTAAACACGATTAGAGCTAATCGTATTCAAAACTATATTTCTGACGTATATTCGTGTTCACTCATCTGTATATTTTTATTAAGGTGCGCCCGGAACGCCGAGCGTCACAGACTGGGACAAAGACCACGTGGACCTCAAATGGAGCCCGCCCAGGGAAGATGGCGGCGCACCCATCACCGGATACGTTGTGGAGAAGAAGGACAAGTTCGGCAACTGGGAGAAGGCGCTCGAAGTGCCCGCTGATAAGACTAACTGCACTGTGCCTGACCTCATCGAGGGACAGACTTATGAGTTCAGGTTAGTTGTTATCATATTACACTTTAAGGAAGCGGGGCTTCCTTGTTTCCCTTAGGTAGTTGACATTAAGGTTGGATATGAAAGCGCTATTATTATGTAAGCTACTTTGAGAAGAACGATAGGCTCAGCAACTAAGATATAGTAGACAAAATGTCAGCTTATTAAGCCATCTGCATTGTCTCTAACCTTAACCCTCAACGAGGGACAGACTTAGGAGTTCAAGAAAGGTTTTTGTTTATTCTGTAAGTTTTCGCCGAATGAAGTCAAAGGATTAACCAGAATTGTAGGCAATGACGAACTGACTATATTACGAATTTCTGGAAACGTCGTTGTTGTTATACGACTTACAACGATAGCTGTAAAACAGAGTTCAATATGTACCCGAAAAAAATTACCTGGACCCTGTTGGTGGTGATTGTTTCTTCGACAGTATTTTTATGACAAAATAAATTATTTTTCAATGTCTTATTATATTTTATATAAACCTTAAGCGGCAGCTAGAAATAACTTTTCATATGCAAAAGCAATGTAACACTCTCTCTTCTCTTACTTCTCTCTTCTCTTCTCTTTACAGCCAGGAATCATTATGTTTAGTTTTTTAGCTTCTCCGTTCTACACTTATAGCCTGGGACCGAAGGTCAACCGCTAGATCACAAAGACAGTAAACAGTGTATAACCTCAATACTCCTTCCAGGGTTCGCGCCGTGAACAAAGCCGGACCAGGCGAGGCTAGCGATAGCACGCACCCGATAGTGGCCAAGCCCAGGAACCTGGCGCCCAAGATCGACAGGGCCAACCTCATCGATGTTAAGCTCAAGGTCGGACAGAAGTTCGGCTTCGATGTCAAGGTGAGATTCTTTTTATACTACTAAGTGCATGTTGTAGCATTTTACGGTTTCGATTCGTTATCTAATTTCAATATGGGTTACTTGGCTTAAAAATTATATTTATTAATAATTATAAAATATGTTTATTCTATTAAAATATGTAAGAAAATATAATCAATCAATTGTTAAATAGTATTTATTATATTTCATTTGGCATACCCGTGCGACTGTAGCAATTTCAAACAAATAAATAAACGTAGACTTATAATTTTACATCATATTATTAACCATTTAGCTCTAAGGACATCGACGCCACAACAAATTTTGTAGCCTCAACGAAAATAGGATGAGTGAATAGATTTTAAAAAGTTATTCATCCCCTTCATTCATCCTTGACTCCACAGAATAATCTTTATGTCACCGCAATAAGATCGGAAACCAATGTAAAACATGTACCTCTGTACCAACCAGTAATATTAAAAGTTTAAAGTTCCTTCTCTATTTCTGTCACAGGTCACCGGTGAACCGATGCCCGAAACCAAATGGTTCCTCGCCAAGAAGGAGATCAAATCTGGCGGCGAGATGAAGGTCCAACATTCAGACTACAACACCAAGTTGAACTGTAAAGCGGCTACCAGGGCCGACAGCGGCCGGTACACCATCACCGCGGAGAACTGCAACGGCAAAGATGTGGCAGAAGTTGAGGTCATCGTGCTTAGCGTGCCTAGCCCGCCTGGAGGACCCCTCAAGGTAATAAAGACTAATCCGTCCTTTTATAATCCGTGGTTAACGTTGTTGGCATAATCCGTGGTTAACGGTATTGGTTATAATCCGTGGTTAACGGTGTTGGTATAATCCGTGGTTAACGGAGTTGGTTATAATCCGTGGTTAACGGTGTTGGTTTCACAATTATTTACCTAAGTACTTATTGTGTTACTAATGTAATCTTTATTGTGAAACTGTTTGTTGACCCCAATAAATGGAAAAAAAAATCTATGTGATAAACTATTTAGTACTTGGCACAGTTCCCATGAGCCCACAGCTGGAGGACATGTTTTATTTATAGGTTTTATTTTGTCTTAAATTAAGTTATGTTTCTTTTACTCTATTTATTCTTCAGTAACCACCTATCCGAGATTATTTATTTCAATAACTATTATTAGGATACTATAGTAACATTTTAATAATGTAGGATATAAAAAATAAGTAACAAGATATTAGATTTATAATAATGTTTATGGTGATAATATTATTTAGTACTTTTATTGTTTTTAGTCTGCAACCTTATTTTTGTTAAACTTTTAAACACCAAATTTTTCTTTTGTAGCAATATGGTGTGAACATGATTTTTTTATTATTATATAAAAATTTTATACAGCCATAAATCATGGTTATAAAATATTGGCTTAGTCATATATGAAAATAACTATCTAAATTCTTTTACGAATAGTAATTAGCGTTTATGGTCTTCTTTTTGACGTCACCCCGCGCCAACTTTACTACCAGAAAATAACAGTTAAAAATAATTAGGTATGATCATTTAATACCCAGGTCGGGTAGTGTGTTTCGGATTTTTCGACGCACAGCCCAGGTTTGTGATCACCAACCCACATTTGGCAAGCGTGGTGATCAAGTCATTACCAGAGGTCGGATAAGATTCCAGGTCCGCATTCAAGGGTTGATTGAGAGACCCTCTTTTTAAATTTAGATGTGATAATTAAAGAAAACTACTGTGATAGTCTTTGTGTAGTGTGTCAAAATATTATAAATATTATAGTGAAAACTAATTAACTCCTTGCAAAATATAGATATTTTTATTTTTTCTAAATGGAATAGTTCAGCCGACAGACAACTCAAAAAAATTTTAAACATCAAATCATGCATGTCATACGTATTAATATATATTTTTAAATATAATTAGTAAATAAACAAACGTGACAGATTGCGCAATGTCATCAGCTGCCTTCATCGCTAACTATGTCGTTTTTTAATTTCAAATTGTATCAATTTTAACAGGTTTCTGACGTGCACGCTCAGGGCGCTAAGCTCTCATGGAACCCGCCCGCCGACGACGGCGGTCAACCTATCGACAAATACGTTGTGGAGCGTATGGACGAGGCCACCGGCAGATGGGTGACCGCCGGCGAGACCGACGGCCCGCAAACCAGTCTCGCGGTGGACGGTCTACAGCCCAACCACAAATACAAGTTCAGAGTTAGGGCTGTCAACAGGTGAATATGTTGTGTTATTGATGTGATTATTAAGATATAGTTACTGGTGTTATATAAAATAGAAAAGCTCGATGGTGCAGTGGTAAACGCGCCCGTTCTGTTTGTGCTGAGATTAAGCAACTTTAGCAAAGTGCGGTCCGATACAGGCCTTTGTCGTGACCAAAAATGTATCATCTCTAACTCTTCCGTGTTTCGGAAGGCACGTAAAGCTTTCGGTCCCGGCTGCATTAGTAGTCCATCCATCCTTAGGGAAAGATCTTGCCATAAAAATTACATTGACATTTTGGACATAAAAATGAGCTGATGATGATGATAAAAATATCTCATCTTATATCAGAGCCTTACAAGCGAGCATTAAGTGATATATTAGGGACTTTAAAGGTCCTACAGTCCTGACCTGTACATCAACACTAACCACATCAGTCAATTGTGTGTGAAAGATAGAACATTCACTGAGCAAATGAAATTAAAAAAAATTGTAAACAGTTACAGCAACAGTCAATTGGTTTTTAATGAGTTTAGGTCCTTTTTTATCTTTTTTCACCGTTAGCGATGAGTAAAATAAATTGATGTTCTATTCCACCCTTAACGAAGCCGAGAGCCACGTACTCTTCCCATCTTTACGATTTTTTTTTGTACTGTACCATACCTGGAACCGTTTTATTCTGAACATATTTAATGTCAAAATCAAAATTTTTCTATTTGGTTTGATTTACACACCCCTCTGCACATCAGACTACCACAAACTGTCAAATTTCCTGAATTGACGTTTATAGCATAATATGATTGAACATTCATTGAAGAAATTTGACAGTTTTGGATAGATGATGATTGATTGATGAGCAGGCGTTTGTACAGTCACGAGTATTAAGTACAACATTTACAACCTGTATATAAATCCTTACATCATTATTAACTTAGCCATTTCATTGACCATTGTTACAGGCAAGGCAAATCTGAACCTCTTACCACTCCCCACTCGATCGAAGCTAAAAATCCGTTCGACGTCGCCGGCAAACCCGGCACGCCCAAGGTCAAGGACTTCGACCGCGACTTTGTGGAGCTCGAGTGGACCAGGCCGACTCAGGATGGAGGGGCGCCCATCACTGGATACGTCATCGAGAAGAAGGATAGATTCTCACCGGATTGGGAGGAGTGTGCTCAGGTATATTGATCGGAAAATAATACTACTTTTTTATCTTTACAAGCACTGGCCGTCATCTCACCTGATGTACTGATGGTAGAATCACACTTCTTATGAGGAATTGACCTTACTTACTCACTTAACTATTTGGTGTAGTTATCTGTCCCTGTCTGTTATACCAAAAGTCCGAGTCTATTCTACTAAATAACTTGTATTGGTACTTATTTATGCATATTTGTCCATTTTCTTATAAAATTAAAAAAAAAACAAAATTCAAAATCATTTATTCAGTTTAAGCTACAAAGTTGCTCTTGTGAATGTCACTATGCCATCGGTTCGTAAGTCTACTCTGGGCGGGAGATTTTGTACTGAGAAGACTCGGCAAGAAACTCAGCAAGTGTCCAGCTCTTTTCTCCCTTACAGCGTCAAAATATATCCATCGTAGGTGATGATTTATAAAGCCTCTCAGTATTTTTCTTGAATCTCATACCGTCAATTAACCACAGCAATGCAAGATACTGCTGTTTGACGATAGATATTTATATGAGGGTTGTAGCAGCCACCCAGACAAGCATCAATATTACTCGAAACTGATGAGCATAATCTCTGATATTGTTGATGAAAACTTTTCTAAATACACTCGGCGTCAAAAAAATCGCACCTTTTAAAAATCATCTTTAAAAATTCTTAAACCTTATGTAGAGGATAGTGTTGGGTATCATTAGAAAGGTAACAAAAAGGAGTATCAAAAAACAATTAAATTTAACTTTCTGTTTAATTATAATTATACAAACAACATTAAAATTAATAAAATAATAAAAATCCTTAATTAAGTCCTAATTAACAACAGATAATTTACAAAGAAAAATGTACAAAAAGTGTCTTAAAATTAACTTAAAATCTAGTGTTACCCCCCCTTGCCCTGATCACGGCTTCCATACGGTCCCTCATGGACCTCACCAACTTCAGGAGCTCTTCTTGAGGGATAAGCCCCCATTCTTCAATCACCGCGTCTTGGAGCTCCTGTAGAGTCGAAGGAGCTGGATCCCGAGATCGAACCTTACGTTTAAGATGGTCCCAGAGGTGCTCTATAGGATTCAGATCCGGACTTCGCGCTGGCCACTGCATCACAGAGATTTGGGACCTCTGCAAGAAGTCGCTCACGATGCCTGCAGTGTGAGCGCGAGCGTTGTCGTGCATTAATGTGAACCCCTCGCCAAAAGATTCGGCAAAGGGGACCACATGCACTTCCAGGACCTCAGTGACATAGCGGCGAGCAGTCAGCGACCCTTGTCCGCGAGCACCTCCAGTCCGGGAGACGCAGACAAGGTCGGTTTTGCCGGCAGCAGACATACCGCCCCAGAACATGCAGGATCCGCCACCATATTCCACCGTCTCCTGGATGCAGGCTTGGGCGAAACGTTCACCCTGCCTCCGGTATACTCTTCTCCGTCGGTCGTTGCAGAAAAGACACACTCGCGTCTCGTCTGAGAAGAGAACAGCTCTCCACTGCTCAAGGGTCCAATCGACGTGGTCACGAGCAAACTGCAAGCGGGCTCGCCGATGCGCTGCAGTCAATTTTGGACCCGTAGCAGCTCTGTGGGCCGCTATCTTCTTCTCCTTCAATCTTCTTCTAACCGTAGATACGCTTACGGTGCGTCTGCGAACTGCCTGGAGCTGCTGTTGCAACTCAACAGCGTTGGAGAAACGATTTCTCAAAGAGTTCGACACAACGAACCGGTCGTCTCTTTCCGAAGTGCAGCGACGTCTACCCGAACCGTGTCTGCGGATATAGCCACCGGTCTCTATGAAGCGCTGGTACACTCTTCGAACGGAATAACGGCTCAGGTTCAGTTGCCGGGCGACATCACACTGCCGCACCCCTGATTGCAGTAGTGCAACCACTTGAGCGGCTTTATCAGCTGTGGTATCCATCAAAATCTGTGCGTGTGTCCTCTTCAACGGTTGAATAGCGAATGACCCACATTGAACCCGTGTTGACCGTTTTATACCCACAAAGGAAGCGCAACTAGCAACTCTCACGGGTAGCAAAATTTGCATCGAATTTTTGTGACACTTTATTTGTTGCATTAGGTTTTATTTGATAATGAAAAGTAATGTTTTTTATTAAGTTAATTAAGTAACCTTGTAAATAAAATCATAATTAATGCGACTGCATGTGCATATCAAGAGTAAATGACATTTGAAAGTGATTTTCTAAGAGGTGCGATTTTTTTGACGCCGAGTGTATTTCCATATAATTTTGAAATACAAAATAAGTTTTATTATTTGCTAACTCATATTCTTCCTATCTATATTCTTATTCATACAACAATTTACCTTCTTTCGCAGGTGGAAGGCGACGTAACATCCGGCAAAGTGCCCGACCTGATTGAAGGCAATACATACGAGTTCCGCGTACGCGCCGTCAACAAGGCTGGCAAAGGCGAACCCAGCGACGGAACCGGCCCCCACCTTGCCCGCCCCAAAAACCTTCCCCCCAAGATCGACAGGAACTTCATGTTCGACGTCAAAGTCAAGGTCGGACAGAACTTCGATCTCGAAGTACCAGTCGTGGGTGAACCAATACCTACCAAAGAATGGCTCCACGCAGACAACCTTGTTATCAATACGGACAGAATCAAGATTGTTAACGACGCACATTCTACCAAGTTCAAAGTTATTGACGCAAAGCGACTCGACACGGGAGTTTATACCCTTAGAGCTAAGAATATCAATGGCACAGATTCGGCTACAATCAAAGTACTTGTACTTGATGTACCCTTGCCGCCTGATGGCCCGCTCAGGGCTGATGATATCACTAAATCAGGATGTACCCTCCGTTGGAAACCACCTAAAGATGACGGTGGAAGCGAAATCTCTCATTACGTAGTAGAGAAGATGGATCAAGAGAACATGAGATGGATCCCGGCGGGAGAAGTGCAAGCTTGCAACATCAGAATCGACCACCTTATCGAAGGTCACGATTACAACTTCAGAGTAAGAGCAGTCAACAAGCAGGGAGAGTCACAACCGCTTATTGGACACGAACCAGTCACAGCTAAGGACCCGTATGGAACTCCCGACAAACCTGGAACACCGGTCGTTAAAGACTGGGACAAAGATCACATGGACTTGGAATGGGTGCCGCCGAAGAAGGATGGCGGCTCACCCATCACTGGTTACATTATCGAAGCTAAGAAGAAGTATGGACCATGGGAGGTCGCCGCCACTGTACCTGGAAACCAAACTAAGGGTACCGTTTCTAACCTCCAAGAAGGAGAGGAATACGAGTTCAGAGTCATTGCCGTCAATAAAGCAGGCAATGGAGAACCGAGCGACGGCTCGATGCCACAAATCGCTAAAGCACGATTCTGCGCGCCGCACTTTGACAAAATGCTTCTCGCAGACAAAACTGTCAAAGCTGGACAGAGAATACAGTACGAGATACCTATCGAGGCATCCCCGAAGCCGACAGTCGAGTGGCAGATCAACGGAAAGGTCGTTCATTCCACGGACCGGATCGATATCCAGGTCTTGCATAACAGGGTGACCCTAGACATTCCATTCTCCGTGCGTTCGGACGGAGGCGTTTTCAAACTCACCTTGAAGAACGACCTTGGTGTTTGCTCGGGAACTGCACAAGTCACAGTTCTGGATAAACCCTCGAGGCCCGAGAAACCTTTGGTGGTATCTGATGTTACCAAGGATTCGTGCTCGCTATCTTGGAAGATGCCTTTAGACGACGGTGGTTCACCGATATTGCATTACGTCATTGAAAAGATGGATCTGACCCGTGGCACGTGGTCTGATGCCGGCATGAGCACTTTCTTGTCACATCAAGTGACAAGACTTATTCACATGAAAGAATATTTGTTCAGAGTGAGCGCTGTGAACGCTATTGGCCAATCGGAGCCTCTGGAATTAGACAAGGCTATTGTGGCTAAGAACGAATTCGACGAACCTTCGTCTCCCGGCAAACCCGAAGCCACCGACTGGAGCAAAGATCATGTGGACCTCCAATGGGCCGCACCTAAGTCTGATGGTGGATCACCCATCACCGGTTACACCATACAGAAGAAAGAGAAAGGAAGCCCGTACTGGGTTAACGCAGTTCACGTACCTCCTGGCAAAACTAAAGCTACCGTTCCTGATTTGACTGAAGGTCAGGATTACGAGTTCAGGGTAATCGCGGTCAACAAAGCCGGCCCCTCGGAACCGAGCGAGCCGTCTGACGTCATCACAGCTAAAGACAGATTCGTTGCGCCTAAAATCATCACGCCGCTTAAGGAAGTTCGCATCAAAGCTGGACTCATCTTCCATTTGGATGTTGATTTCATCGGAGAACCTGCTCCTGAGGTTACATGGACTTGTGACGGCAAACCTGTGATTGCTAACGAAAGAACAACTGTCACGTCGGTTGGACACCACACTATCGTTCACACAGTGAACTGCAAGCGATCAGACGCTGGCAAATACAACTTGAAACTAAAGAACGACTCTGGCACCGATGAGGGCAGCTTCGAACTTATAGTTCTTGATGTGCCCGGAGCGCCGCAGTCTCCGTTCGAATACGAGGAGATCACTGCGCAATCTGTTACGTTGTCATGGAAACCGCCCAAGGATAACGGCGGCAGCGAACTGACCGCTTACGTCATTGAAAAACGCGATTTGACGCACGGCGGCGGCTGGGTGCCGGCGGTTACGTACATCAATCCTAAATTCAATCATGCGACTGTCCCCAGATTGACGGAAGGAACGAAATACGAGTTTAGAGTCTGCGCCGAGAACTTGCAAGGACGTTCGGAGCCATTGGTGACAGATAGAGCAATTATCGCTAAAAACCAATACACAGTGCCCGGTAAGCCAGGCAAACCTGAACTGGTTTCGGCTGACAAAGATCATATTTCGATCAGATGGCAGTCGCCTATTTCGAACGGCGGGTCCAACATCCTTGGCTACGACGTTGAAAGACGCGATAAGGCTACTGGCAGATGGATTAAACTGAACAAAGACCCTGTAAGAAACAATGACTATGAAGACGATAGAGTACAAGAGGGGCATCAATATGAATACAGGGTTTCGGCAGTCAACGCTGCCGGCCCTGGCCAGCCATCAGACCCATCTAACGTCATTATCGCTAAACCAATGAAGGAGAAGCCTAAGTTATGGCTCGACCACCTCATTGGTCGCAAGATTAAAGTCAGGGCAGGAGAACCAATCAACATTAACATTCCAATTACCGGAGCTCCTACGCCTAAAATCTCATGGACCAAGGGATCTATACCATTGGTACCTTCGCACAGACTCTCAGCCGAAACTAAGAACGACGAAACGAAACTTAGTATTGAAAAGTCTACCAGAGATGACGCCGGCAAATACACCATTACTGCAGCAAACGATCACGGCAAGGATTCTGCCGATATTGAAGTTATCGTTGTCGACAAGCCTGGAGTACCTAAAGGACCTCTTATCTGCACTCCAGTTACACACGATGCTATCAGCCTCACCTGGCATCCACCTACAGATGACGGTGGTAGCGAAATCACCGGTTACGTTGTCGAAGTTGCCGAATTTGGCGTCAACGACTGGCGAACAGTTGCCGGTTTCTGCCCTAAATGCTCGTTCACCGTTAAGAACCTCACTGAAGGCAAGAAGTACGTGTTCAGAGTGCGTGCAGAGAACCTGTACGGAGTCTCCGATCCTTTGGAAAGCAAGCCGACTGTTGCCAAGTCGCCATTCGACCCGCCAGATGCGCCGGACACACCCAGAATCACTGGATACAGCTCGAACAGCTGTGCCCTTGAATGGGATCCGCCTGCGAACTGCGGAGGCAAACCTATCACAGGATACTATGTTGAAAAACGCGAACGCGGCGGCGAATGGGTCAAGGTCACGAACTATCCAACCCCTAACACTTGCTACACAGTTTCCGATTTACGCGAAGGCAACAGATACGAATTCAGAGTTATCGCTGTTAACGAAGCTGGCCCTGGCAAGCCCAGCAAACCAACTGAGCCGATCACTGCTCAAACGCAACGGCTCAAGCCTAGCACGCCTGAAGCTCCCAAGCCCGATAGAGTTACAAAAGACTCTGTCACATTATCTTGGAGGCCGCCGAAGAGCGATGGTGGATCAAAGATCAAGGGATACATTATCCAACAAAAGGGCAAGGGCGACAAAGACTGGAAAGATGTCAACGACGTGCCTATTTCTGGCCTGGTGCACACGGTGCCTAAGCTCAAAGAGGGCGAAGAATACCAATTCAGGGTTATCGCTGTTAACGAAGTGGGAAGATCAGACCCGAGCAAGCCTACCTCTGACATCACGATTGCTGAGCAACCGAACAAGCCCTGCATGGACTTGGGTGGAGTTAGGGACATTACGGTACGCGCTGGTGAAGACTTCTCCATTCACGTGCCGTACACTGGCTTCCCGCAACCAACAGCATCTTGGTTCGCTGAAGACAACCTTCTCGACGTCGACGGTGACTCTAGAATATTCCAGAAGATCACGCCAGAGTCCGCTTCGCTCGTCGTCAAGAACGCTAAGCGATCGGACGGTGGACAATACCGTTTGCAACTGCGCAATCCTTCAGGATACGATACGGCTACGATCAACGTTCGCGTTCTCGACCGGCCTGGTAAACCAGACAACCTCAGAGCGGACGAGTTCGAAGGCGAAGCACTCACGCTATACTGGAACCCGCCCAAAGACAATGGTGGTGGTGAAATCACTAACTATGTTGTTGAGAAACGTGAAGCAAGAACACCCAACTGGACCAAAGTCTCTGGTTATGTCACCACGCCGTTCTTGCGGGTGAAGAACTTAAATGTCGGTCGCGATTATGAGTTCAGAGTAATGGCTGAAAATCAATACGGCCAGTCTGATCCCGCGCAGACCACAGAGCCTATTAAGGCGAGACATCCGTTCGATCCACCGGGCGCGCCCGGAGCACCACGTTCGGTTGAAACCACAGAATCGTCCATCACAATTACTTGGGCTAAGCCACGTCACGACGGCGGCTCACCGATCACTGGTTACATCGTAGAAAAGAGGCTGATAACCGAAGACAAATGGACTAAAGCGTCCCACGCGCACATTCCTGATACAACCTACAAGGTTACTGGCCTGATTGAAAACCACGAGTATGAGTTTAGAGTCGCGGCTATTAACGCGGCGGGACAAGGTCCATTCTCGCAAAGCTCTGACGCTATCAGAGCTTGTGCTCCGCCTAACTCGCCGAAGATCACGAGCGATCTCAGCCTTAGGGACATTACAGTCATCGCCGGTGAAGAGATCAAGATCACAGTGCCGTTCACTGGAAACCCAAGACCAAAGGTAAGAAAATACCATGTTAATGAAAAAACAATATTACATTGAAAACTTAACCTTATTCGGATAAAACTTACTAGGTACTCACGCCTGCACATCAACCTACCACAAACTGTCATATTTCCACAATAGACTTTGAACTTTATGCCATAGTAATATGGTTGAAAATGTATTGAAGGAATTCGACAGTTTTGGATAGATTGATGTGCAGGCGTCTATATTCTAAGCCAAAAATTTAGAAAGAGACACAATAAACGCTCTTTGCTGTTGTTACTTATTAAAATCAAATCGAAACATGTCTAATCCTTTGAAGAATTCCTTCGTATTTGGATCAAAAAAAAATGTTAATATTCTTTGCATTTACACAATTAATGTTAACTTCATGTTTGCTTTATTTACTTGATTGCGATATTTTTCAGCTTTTTTTAGAGTACACACGCCTGCACATCAACCTACCACAAACTGTCAAATTTCCTTAATAGACTTTGAACTTTAGTACTAAGCAATATGTTTGAAAATGTTTTGACAGACATTTTGAAAGAAATTTGACATTTTTGGATAAGTTGATGTGCAGGCGTCTGTACATTCCCAGCACTTATACTACCTACAATGTGATAAGATTGAAAAGAAATGAAATATTCAAACATGTTATGCCCGTTAAAGGGTTAATTAGAGGAGCTCGATGGCGCAGTGGTTAACGCGCCCGGTCTGCAAGTGAGGAGGTTAAGCAACTTTCGCAAAGGTCATTGGATGGGTGACCAAAAATGTATCACCTCGAGCTCCTCCGTGTTTCGGAAGGCACTTAAAACCGTTGGTCCCGTCTGCATTAGCAGTCGTTAATGACCACCAATCCACACTGGGCCCGCGTGGTGGTTTATGGCCCGTTCTTCCTATCCATCCATAGGGAAGGCTCGTGCCTCATGAGTGGGGACATAAAAATGAGCTGATGATGATACTACCCTTAATTACCAGGTATCCTGGGTGGTGAACAACGTGGAAGTGTCCCCGGACAACCGCATCCGCTTCGTCACATCCGACATCGACACGGTGTTCATAAACTCGAACGCGAAGAGGTCCGACACGGGATCTCATACCATACAGCTGATCAACAGCGAAGGATCCGATAGCGCTACTTGCAGAGTGAGTGGATTGTTTTACTGACAGCTGTTTTATATTTCTTTGCCTGTTTATAGTGAGACTTACTACCGAGCCATTTGGGAGTTAAATTATCAATAGAACGAAAGGTGAAACGCTTAGTTAAACACATAAACGAGACAATAGCAAAATACAATGAATGATTATTAAAAGTTTAATTGAAAGTGGTAGGTGATAGATTTAGCATATTATGAACAGAACAGAAGATGGTGGACTCCCTATAACACATATCTCCTTCTCCTCACAGGTGCTGGTAGTAGACAGGCCTTCAGCGCCCGTCGGACCGCTCGATGCATCAGACATCACCCCTGACACTTGCACGCTTAGCTGGAAACCACCGCTGGACGATGGCGGTTCACCCATCACCAACTACGTGGTTGAGAAGATGGATGGCAGTGGAGTAAGTATTCATTACTTTTTATAGAGTTGTTAGTCTTTTTTTAATCTTATTGAGGCGTTAAATGAGCATTTAAAAAGAATATTAGACTCGATATCCGAAGGTCCTGTGGTTAATTCCCAGGTCGGGCAAAATGTGTTTCGGATTTTTTTATGCATATTCCGGGTTTGTGATAACCAGAGGTCGGAATATGCCGGTCATTCCAGGTCCACATTTAAGTGTTCATTGGGGGACCCTTTTTATATTTTTTTAAGCTATGAAGGAAATTGACTGACTTTGCTTACACTCTCAAAACAAAAAGTGGGTATTAAGTGTACCAAAACTCAAATTGACCACTGAAATCGAAAACAACATTTTAGTGAAATGCTCTTGAACTTTTTAAGCAAAAAGTTTGCATTGTGTGTAAATTGATAATTCAGAAAAAAAGCTTTATAAATAGAACCATGTATGACATACATGATTTGATGTTTAACATTTTTTTGTTGTCTGTCGGCTGAACTATTCCATTTGGTAAATAAAAATATCTATATTTTTTACAAGGAGCAAGGACGATTTTGCAAGGAGTTAATTAGTTTTCACTATAATGTTTATAATTTTTTGAGACACTAAGCAAAGACTATCTATAGTAGTTTTCTTTCATTATCCCATCTAAATTTAAAAAGAGGGTCCACCAACCAACCTTTGAATGCGGACCTGGAGTGACCGGCAGATTCCGACCTCTGGTGATAACCAACGCTCATTTGGCAAGCGTGATGATTAAGCCACTACCTATCAATTGTAGTGATGACTTGATTTCAATGCTGGAGGCCTTTTCCCAGCTGTGGGACAGTTATAGGCTATTTAGTTATTACTTATGATGGGTTTTTGACCACTATCTCACTTGATGGAAAGTATAGATGTAGTCTAAGATAGACCGTGCTTACCCAAAAGGTGCCCATTCACTCTGAGTATACGGTTCGCATGATGATAATAGGCCTAAGTTAGCGCCTTATCGACCGAGAAGCCTTAGCCGATAATTTTAGCTAATATATATATCGCTAACTTTCTTGTGTATTTCTGAAAAGAAACTTAAAAGAACATATTGTATTTATAATAATGCTTCTGATGAAGTAGCCTATTTGTAGACTCTAATGTCCTATCCATTCGAAGACTGTTCATACAGCAAACTATTCTCCGGAAGCACACTGAACTAATTTTTGACCATCAGTTTTCGAATACAAAACGCAGAGGAGACTTGGTGTGTCCTATTATGAGACGTAACACTGCATCTGCTGGTCGCCACTACCTAAACCTTAGTGGTATGCTATATAACTATGCCAACAAAGAACTCCAAATTTATCACCTGGCTTCAAGTCCATGCCGACGTAAATTATTTGCTTGGCTTGTGTTGCTCTGATACCAGCAATCAGAAAATCTATTAAAACATATACAGTAACATGTGCAGCTCCGTATCTCACTCACACACACGCAAACACATACATACACACACACACACCCCCCCACACACGTACACATATACACACATACTTTTTGTTGTCACATTATTTATATATTTGTGCATATATTTGTGTTATGCATAATATGCCTGTAATAGTTTGTAGGTACCTTTATTTACTGTTTTGGGAGAGAGCGCCCTCACTGCGCTACAGTTTAAAACTTTTGCAGTTGCGGACACCACGTCTGTTATTTAGATTTAAGTTTGTGATAAATAAAGAATTTTGTATTTGTATTGGTATCTATACTACTACTATCTGTACTATGTATGGATGTACAAATGACTATTCCTACAGGTATGGTCGAAGATATCATCGTTCGTACGCAGCTGTCACTATAACGTGATGGGTCTAGAGCCCAACAAGAAGGTCACGTTCAGAGTGCGCGCAGAGAACCAGTACGGTGTCTCTGATCCGCTCACCATGGATGACTACATCACTGCCAAGGTAAGTAAAATGTAAGGCTTGATCTCGATCGGGCTTGAGCTCCTCGGTGCTCGATGGCGCAGTGGTTAACGCGCCCGGTCTGCGATTGCTAAAGTTAAGCAACTTTCGCATAGGCCGGTCATCGGATGGGTGACCAAAAATGAATCACCTCGAGCTCCTCCGTGCTTCGGAAGGCACGTAAAGCTGTTGGTCCCGGCTGCATTAGCAGTCGTTAACAACCACCAATCTGCACTGGTTTATGGCCTGTTCTCTCTATCCATCCATAGGGAAGGCTCGTGCCCCAGCAGTGGGGACATACAATGAGCTGATGATGATGATGATGATGATGATGATGATGATGATGATGATGATGATGATGATGATGATGATGATGATGATGATGATGAAAGCTTGATACAAAACAATAATCGAGGCCCAGACTTAGACGTGTCGGTCGTTCGGTGGCAAGGTGGACTGGCGACATTACCAGGATAGCGGGAAAGCCGTGGATGCGTATGGCTTGGGTCAGAGATGAGTGGCAAATACTAAAAGAGGCCTATACTCTCCTAGGCCTATCTTCGGGCTGAAATGATGACGATGATGATGAAGGCCTGATAAGCATAGCAAAAAAATAGGTTTGCTATTTTATAAAGCTTCCAGTTCTTTAAGATTGTGTGGGGTTCTCCCATTTTTATTTAGTAGCACATCAATACAATACTTAACTGTTTATTGCATTCTTTGTAGAAATTATAGTAGCAAGATGTTAACTAAATTTTAAACAAGTAAATAATAATTTAATCCCTGCAAATGGCACAGAAATCATGTTATTTTGGTCATTATTGGCATAGCAAATATCGCAGTATACTTATTTTTTTATGAAAAAAGTTTAAATGTGTTTTAAAGATAGGTGGGTTCTCCCACTTTCCTAAAAGGGCACACACTATAAAAATATAATCTCGGTAATGTCCTTAGTATATAGGTAAATATCACTTTAAATTAGACAATGTGATGCTTCCAACAGTTCCCATTCACCGTTCCCGATGCACCGGGCACTCCGCGCGTCACCGACTGGGACGGCTCCACCGCCACTGTGGTGTGGGACCGACCGCGCTCAGACGGCGGCGCCAGGATCCAAGGGTACAAGATCGAGTTCAGGGACGTGCAAGACGGCCTGTGGGCCAGTGCTGATTACTTGGTCAAGGACTGCAATTATCAGGTGAGTGAATGACGGCGACTGAATACTAATGCTACGTTAAAGGATTTTTTTTATTTTACAAAGGACTGTGTAATGTAAGTAGGTAAGTGGACATTGAAACTGAAGGTTAAAGCTCACTTCACCAAAATTTTTCAACTGCTGATGTACAGATCATATCTTTAACTGTATATAGAACAATGCTACTTATATATGTTGTAATGGCGACAAGCTGATGTTATGTTCACTGGGCTAGCTTCGTAAGACACTGGCAGAGTTCAAAAAGTTAATATTAACGGTACCGATTCTTCTGTCGCTCCGTTACTTATGGGGGTGCCCCAGGGTTCAATATTAGGACCTCTTTTATTTCTCATTTACGTAAATGATCTACCTTACTACACCGAAGATCTTTGTGAGATAGTATTATTTGCTGATGTCCTCATTGAGGTGTCCTCATTGATTTTTAAAATTGATAGACATAGAGCAATATTTGACGACGTAAGTAATACTCTCTCTCAAATATTACATTGGTTTACCACCAATAATCTGCTGCTTAATGCAAAAAAAACTAAATGTGTTAAATTCACGATGCCCAATGTAAAGCAGGTTAATACCAGTATCACTATGAATGATGACATAGTTGAAATAGTTAACTCGACAGTTTTCCTGGGTGTTACCTTGGATCACAAATTACAATGGGGTTCTCATATTTCTGCCCTGGCAGGAAGACTTAGCTCAGCTGCCTATGCGGTTAGAAAAATAAGGTCACTTACTGATGTAGAAACGGCAAGATTGGTTTACTTTAGTTACTTTCACAGCGTCATGTCATATGGTATTTTATTGTGGGGCTCAGCGGCTGACATTGAAACCATTTTTGTGCTACAGAAAAGAGCCATTCGAGCTATTTATAGCATTAAGCCCCGTGATACGCTGAGAGAGTTATTTAAGCAGATAAATATTTTAACTGTAGCTTCACAGTATATTTATGAAAATATAATTTATGTTTATAAAAATTTAGATAAATTCGAAAAAAAAAGTAACACCCATAATTTTAACACAAGAAATAAAAACAAACTTGCCGTTCCAAAACTTAGACTCAATAAGGTCGGTAATTCATTTGTTGGGAAATGTATAAAAATATACAATAAAGTGCCTTTCACTCTAACGGAATTGCCACTACACAAGTTTAAGACAGAAATAAAACAAGGTCTAATGAAAAAAGGCTACTATAAAATTGATGATTATTTTAATGATAATAATGTGTGGTCATCTTAGTCTGCTCGCCTGCACATGTTATTTCACATTGTCAGTAGTTACACTTTTTGTTTCGTATTACTACTCAGGCTTGTGCAGTAATTACTATTACATCTGCTACCACTTAAAATTAGGTTATGACTAAAAATTCACTTACAGTCTATGCTATCCCCGTCCGGTTCTACGGGCTCCAAATGTCCGTATGGGCCTGAATCCAAGGCCGGGTCCTCCTGAGCTCCCTAATCACACCCAACCTATCCCGAAGTGCACTTTCCCCCGAGGAAATACCTGTTTTCTCCAGCAGCGAAGACGCCAACATTCGACTATGGAATGTCGAATTTCGCTCCCGATGCGATTCGTTACACACACACAAAACCCAGATAGCACAGTACACTTAATTGGACTAACGCGGCTCCAAATGCCCTTATTACTACTTCAAATCTATTTAATTATTCACACACGATACAATATCAACCCGCCATAAATGTTTTCCCGAAACAAGTAGGTAGAAAAAAAAAGCAACTAGTGATGGGGCCATTATGCCACTAAACAAATTGAAGATCGATAATCGATTCCCGAATCGATCCGTCCATAATACAAATCAAAGTTTTACTTCCAACAAAAATAAATGCCTGTTTATTTGCAACATCCCGCCACCCAAAGCAGACGTACCGCTTTCTAGCCTGAAATCTTAAACTAGTCAACCGGTAATCGAGCTAAGGTCGCGACTGCGCGATTTAGCACCGATCCATCAACCAACACTTGCGCCACGCGCGGAGTCCCGTCCGCGCCCCAGATTAACTTTAAAATGCGACCTCGCCTCCAAACTAACGATGGCAAATTAGCCTCCTTTAATAAAACCAGATCCCCCTCCGAAGGGGGCGACGTCCGGTCTTTCCACTTTACACGCTGCTGCAACAAATGCAGATACTCCAGTGACCAACGACGCCACAAGTCCTGACTCATTTGTTGTATCATTTGAAAACGAGACATCCGGTGTCTGCGTTCATCCTTCCAAGGATACTCAGGCAGGGCAGTGAGTGGCTGACCGACCAAAAAATGACCAGGGGTCAGGACTTCCATGTCATTTGCGTCAGAGGAGAGTGGACAAAGCGGACGCGAGTTGAGCACCGCCTCAACCTTACAAAAAACAGTTGTAAGTTCCTCATAAGTGAGGGTAGTTTCCCCGACTACCCGGCGCAAGTGGGTTTTTGCCGATTTTACCGCGGCTTCAAATATCCCGCCCCAGTGGGGACAGGCTGGCACACTAAATCGCCATGTGATTCCCCGCTGTGCGAGAGCTTGGCTTATGCTATTACAATTTTTACCCAGAAAATCGTTCACATCTTTCAAGTAGTTGGCAGTGCCCCTGTAGTTGGTACCATTGTCGGACCGAATGAGAGAAGGTAAACCTCGTCGCGAAACAAAACGATCCAGCGCGGCGACAAAGGCTTCCGTAGAGAGAGCCGAAACCACTTCCAGGTGGACGGCCTTAGTAGCCAGACAGACAAAAACACACAAGTACGCCTTCGTGACCCTAGTGTTACGATAGGCTGTGGTTTTAACCAAAAAGGGTCCAGCAAAATCCGTACCGACCCCGTCGAACGGCCTAGTAGTCTGACAAACCCGGTCAGAAGGGAGATCCCCCATCTGCGGCTGCATAGTGGAGGCCTTCACCCGATAACAAGCCACACACTTAAATAGAATGCTGCGAACCACTCTCCGGGAGGACAAAATCCAAAATTCCCGTTGCAGTATCGCCAGTAACGCATTACAACCCGCGTGAGCGTTTTTCAGGTGTCTATCCGAGACCACTAGCTCTACCAAGGGTCCTCCTTTGGGTAGTAACAGAGGATGACGGCTACCGAAGGGCAGGTCGGCATTTTTGAGGCGACCTCCAACGCGTAACAGTCCATCCGTATTCAGAAATGGGTTGAGCCGGGAGATCGCTCCCTTGAGCTTTGCGCGACCGACGCGCAAAATCTTCAGTTCGTCCTCGAACCGGTCAGCTTGAACCAGCCGTATCAGGGCCAATAGTGAACTCCTGCGTTCCTCAGCACCCGCCACGGGTGATAACTGCCTCTTGTCTGGATGGCGGCAGTTATGTATAAATCTCCGGATCCAGCAAGTTACACCTAGCAACTTATCCAGTTTGCTGTATCGAGCCGTCAACCAATTTGGATCTGGCTTTGATTCGTTTGTTGTCGCCAAAACTTTTATTCCAGGGAGCAGCCCTAGAGAGCCATCGATCATGGTGACCGGCCATGATGACTCACCCTCCTTTAACCACTCTGGACCCCACCAGAGGGCATGCTGCACCAATTCCGGCGCGGTGCAGCCCCGAGAGGCACAATCGGCAGGATTCCAGGTGCCGGGAACGTGCCTCCAACAAATTTCGATACCCGAGTTCTGTACCTGAGATACCCGATTGGCCACAAATGTTTCCAGTACGTGAGGTGCCGCGCGTAGCCATGCCAGAGCTACCTGACTGTCGGACCAGGCGTAGACAGTCCGGATGTCCACCGTAAACGACAGTTCTTTGTGTACGTGGCACAACAGTTTGGCCAGTAGATGCGCCCCACAAAGTTCCAGCTTCGGGACTGTCAGCCGAGTTTTGAGGGGTGCCACCTTGCTTTTAGCCAGAAGCAAGGAGCTGGTGACTCGACCCTTCGAATCCACCGTTCGCAGATACACTACTGCGGCATACCCTCGTTCTGACGCATCACAGAAGCCATGTAGGCTTGCCCTGTATTTGCCCCGCGGCAAGATCCGCCGCGGTAACGCAACCTGACTGATCGCCTCGATCGTAGATATCAAAGCGAGCCAAGTGTCGAGGGGAGGCCCTACCAGTGGCTCATCCCACGAGACCCCGAGTGTCCACAGCGTTTGTAATAAACACTTTGCCAAAAAAATGCACGGGCTGATCCATCCACTTGGATCAAACATTCGAGCGATGGTGGAAAGGACCGTCCTTTTCGACCAAACTCTTGACGTTTCCAGGCCCAGTTGGAATGTGAAAATATCTTGAACCGGCTGATATTTAATTCCCAAGACGGCGATAGAGTTCGGGTCCCCTGCGTCCTCGAATAGCTGAGGATTCTGTTGGTGATCTTCCGGAATCCCAACCAGAAGCATTGGCTCGTTGGATAACCATTTTCTCAACTCATAACCACCAGCCGCGAGGAGTCCGATCAGCTCATTCCTGATGATGAGCGCCTCCTCCAGAGAGGCTGCCCCTGTGCAGATATCATCTACGAACACGTCACGTGTCAGTACAGCGGCTGCCCGGGGAAAGCGAGCCCGTTCCTGCTCCGCCAGTTCCAGCAGGGAACGGATGGCAATGAAGGGACTCGACTTCAGGCCGTACGTGTTGGTGTTGAGCTCGTAGACGGTGATGGGATCCTCCGTATGTTCCCTCCAGAGTATTAATTGAAACCTCCTGTCCGCAGGATGTATTACTGTTTGGCGGAACATCATCCGGATGTCCGCACCGATCACCACCTGGTGTCTTCGGAAATTTAAAATGATGTCGACAATGTCCCGATGTAACTTCGGACCAGAATGGAGACATTGGTTCAATGAAACTCCAGTCGACGACGGTGCCGATCCGTCGAAAACTGTCCGCAGTTTTCCAGATGAGGCCTTCAACACCGCGTGGTGAGGCAAGAAAAAATGATCTGTCGTTGTCCAGTCGACAGTCGCCCGCGACATATGTCCCAAGGCCTCGTATTCTCGCATGAACTCGATATACTTTTCCCGAAGTACCGGATCGCGAGACATACGACGCTCCATGGACAAGAGTCGTTTCTCTGCCAACGCCCTCGATTTTCCCAAGAGAGGGGGACAGTCGATGAAGGGCAGTCGAGTTTCGATCCTACCCGACGCCATCCGACGTGTGTGATCCTTATAAAAGGTTTCGCACTCCACATGCTCCGGATCCAGACGGGAGACCATGGGAGGCTCTTCCAGTTCCCAGAATTTTTGCATCGTCCTAGCGATGGAGGTAGTAGCGACGACAGGTGAGACATCCCGCGTCTCCTGGTCGAAAACCGGTCCCATTAAAACGTGTCCAAAGATGGTAGGTATAGCTACCAACGAAGAGCGGCCCAGAATCCGCTGAGGCCCTAAAAGGATCCAGCCCAGTACATCCGCTCCCAATATGAGGTCCACCGGAGCCGGCTCCTTGAAATGAGGATCTGCCAGCATGAGACCTGATGTGTCAGACATTGCGTCCCGCGGAATGTCTGTCGGTGGATGCCAACCCAGCAGATTGTCGAGTACGGTCGCGACTGCCGCAATCTGTATCGAAGCGGAATGCACAGGAGAGAAGAGAATATGGGTCTGACCGGACAGACCCCCCACTTCTGTATCTCCGACTCCCCGAATCGGAGCTGAGGGAGGCGCGCACTCCAGACGTAGGCGCCTCGCTACCCTCGTAGTAATTAAGCAGCCCTGTGCCCCAGTGTCTAGGAGGGCTCGTATCCGGACGAAGTCCCCCCTAGGTCCCCAAACGCGTACCTGCGCGATGGGCAAAAGAACCGTCCTCGGTTCCGACGTAGCCCGACCACAGGCTAGTCACGCGTCAGAGCCAGCAGCCGACCCTGTCGAACCATGATGACTCGGCCAGTAAGTCGGACGCGTGCAGGCCACCATCCGGGGTGGTGCGTATCCAGCTGCCCTACCATACCGGTGATAGGGTGGGTGGTATTCCAACCTCGGGTACTCGTGCAGTACCGGTGAGAACTGTTGACGGTTCTCAGGTCGTCGTTGTTCCGGTAACGGCGGCGGAGGATACGCGTACGAGTATCCGGGTGTTGGGTCCGGAGGTGGGGCTCCCTGTGCCCAGTGGCCCCTGGTGGCACCAACTCCTGGTGCTGGTCGCGCCGAGTGCCCGGTTGTAGCCAGAACCTGACTCCGTTCCGGCGGTCCCCAACTTACCTGAGCCGGGGTGTATGGTGCGGTGTGGTGTGGCGGTCGTGGCGGACTCCGTCTTTCCAGAGGCGGAGTTGTCCCAGGACCCAATCCGCCACCCGTGGGAGATCTCCTCTCCCGAGCCGGTGCTGACCCCTCACCATAACGGGTGCACAGTAATCGATGATGCGGTCCGCCGCACGCATCGCATGGCCTCGCTTGGGGACAGTCGTTGTACCGATGTCCTCCAAGGCAGGCGTAACACAACCCTCGTGTCCGAACGAGGTTTCGGCGGTCCTTTATCGGGATGCCGATAATTCCTGGACATTGCTGCTCCAGGTGCTGCTGTCCGCAAACCCGGCATCCAGAACCGGGGTTGATGGCGGCCGCAGCCACCAGCCGGCCGCGACCCTTCCCCGGGGTGCGTGGTGGCTGGGCGCCGTAGACTCCGGAAGTGCGGGCCGGCGTACTTCTCGGAGCCTCCTGGGTGGCTTGCTGGTTTTCCAGCAGGCCAGACTCTTCTTCCAGGAACTCCAGAAGTTCTTCCAGAGTAGGCAGGACGTTGCTGAGCTCCTTGTTGACCAGTCGCTGCCGCTCGAACTCGTCCCTCATCTCTTGCGACAACTTTGCCAGGACGATGTGCAGAAGCAGAAAGGACCACTGGCCCACGGGCAGTCCGAGCGTCCGTAACCCGTTTAAGGATACTGTGAGGGGGGTGATTAGCTGCGCCCTCAGATGTGCCCTGTGGTTGACCTTCGGCAGGCCCAGCAGGTGCGTCACGTGCGCGTCCGCCTGTAGACGCGGTTTTTGGTACCGCCTCTCCAGCAGCTGCATTGCGGTATCATAGCTCGCATCCTGCAGCTCCAGATGCTGTACGAGCTGTCTGGGTTCTCCGTCTAGGAAGGAACGGAGATATGCCAGCTTTTCGGCCTTGGTGAAATCCTTCCGAGTATCTACCAAGGCCACAAACATGTTCCGGAATCCAGCCCAGTCCCGCATACATCCGGTGAAATGCGGGACCTCCAGGGCACCCAATCTTCCCATGGCGCTGGGTCCAGGGGTGTGGAGCGAAGCGGGGCGCGCGATAGGCTTCCCCTCCCGCAATCGCTCGAAGTCCTTAACCCGCTGAAGGACCTCATCGTATATGTCTTGGATGTGCTCCAGATCCTTGACATACTGCGTATGGAGTTCTACCTCCTTCTCCCCGACCGGGTCCGTTGACAACAAGGCTGTTACCGACCGCTCGGCCAACAAAAAACGAGCCTGCATTTCCTTAGAACGCGCCTCCAAAGCGTCCTCCCGGTTAGGCCGATCGATTAACCCAAGCAGCCCGGTGAACCACCGGAGCTGCTGAGCCAACTCCTGTCGTGACGATGTCATATTAATATCAAATATATTTAAAACTAAAACAAACCTAAACACAAAATTAAAAATCGAATAAATAAACAACCCGGAATCGATTATTTTAATCGATACTTTTAATTGAATATCAATTAACGTACCGAGAAATGTCCCAGCCCAAATACAACGGTACTACCAACCTTACAACTTAACCGCACCTGTACCGGAAGTGCGATTTTACACGAAATGAACTTAACCTAATTACGAACTAACAAAATACACAAAATTACACCGATTAACCTAGAGGTTCGGTATTAACCACGCTCTGCTACCAAAAATGTTTCGTATTACTACTCAGGCTTGTGCAGTAATTACTATTACATCTGCTACCACTTAAAATTAGGTTATGACTAAAAATTCACTTACAGTCTATGCTATCCCCGTCCGGTTCTACGGGCTCCAAATGTCCGTATGGGCCTGAATCCAAGGCCGGGTCCTCCTGAGCTCCCTAATCACACCCAACCTATCCCGAAGTGCACTTTCCCCCGAGGAAATACCTGTTTTCTCCAGCAGCGAAGACGCCAACATTCGACTATGGAATGTCGAATTTCGCTCCCGATGCGATTCGTTACACACACACAAAACCCAGATAGCACAGTACACTTAATTGGACTAACGCGGCTCCAAATGCCCTTATTACTACTTCAAATCTATTTAATTATTCACACACGATACAATATCAACCCGCCATAAATGTTTTCCCGAAACAAGTAGGTAGAAAAAAAAAGCAACTAGTGATGGGGCCATTATGCCACTAAACAAATTGAAGATCGATAATCGATTCCCGAATCGATCCGTCCATAATACAAATCAAAGTTTTACTTCCAACAAAAATAAATGCCTGTTTATTTGCAACACTTTTATATTATAAAAGATTATTTATTATACAGTCAAAGAATATTAATTTATATAACTTTTAAACTGATATCATAGCCTTTATCAGCAGTGTCCTACAGACAGTTAACAAACAGCATTGCGTTAAATAGATCATTAGGCTTTTATTTAGAGTATCTTGAGTGTGTCATGCTCTCTTTATTGTCTCTGCGGTGGTGGCGTGTGCGTCGGGTCGTTACGTTCCCTAAAATATGGTTGAGCGAAGCGATGGCTGATTCATATGTCATACTCGTGAACGGGTGCCGCCTGTGGAGGCTGGTCTGCTCCTGCATACTTATCTTATTTTTAATATTACTTACTATAATTTGACTTTGTTTTTCTTAAACAATTTTTGACTTTTATTAGAGTACTGTAGTGGTACTGTATGACATTGTGGAAATTGGAACTTTTACCTGAAGTAAATTTGTTAATTTAGATTTTTAATTTTGTTTTTTTACATGTGGTCTTCTATATTTATTTTTTTTATTTTTATGTGTTTATTTGTGATGGAAAGTGTCCTGCTAAAATAGGGCATTTTCCAATATTTTTGACGCTGTAAGGGAGAAAAGAGCTGGACACTTGCTGAGTTTCTTGCCGGTTCTTCTCAGTACAAGATCTCCCGCCCAGAGTAGACTTACGAACCGATGGCATAGTGACATTCATAAGAGCTACTTGTAGCCTAAACTGAATAAATGATTTTTGAATTTGAATTTGAATTTGTTGATATATAACTATTAACCAAATTTAGTCTAATAACAATATGTGCCACCCACTGGGAATTAATCACAGAATCGGTGGTGTAACGAAATGAAAATGGAAATGTCTACGTTTACTTCAGAAAAGCCTCATCGCTTTTATTTACGTTTGAATTTCACTTGTTTCATATAAGACGTGATTTTGTAATTTTTATTTTATTTAAAAGAAAAATATTTATTTATAATGACTGAAATCGTTTTAGTAGCAGATTGTTAAGGTGGTTTTACACCTCAGATGTGCAAGGTAGCAAAGCGGTGTTGTGAGATGAAGTGATCTTATTGGTGAAACTTTCTTAAGTGGTGCCACTTAACCGCTCAATTGTCAATAACGTATAACAATGGTTAAATCAATTGTTAGTACCATAATATGGCGTTTCGACAGAGTAGGGGCTAAAATATGCTTTTATTATGTAACATGTTTTAATATTTTTTTTTTACATCACAACAGGCTTACAACCTAGAGCCCGGCCACGAGTACGAGTTCCGAGTTCGCGCCCAAAACGCGGCCGGCCTCAGCAAGTACTCGGGCTCGTCGCAGAAGTTCCGCGTGCGGCCGCTAGCGGGCCCGCCCGGCGCGCCGCGTGCCCCGCGCGTCGTCAGGGTCGGCAATACTTACGTGGACCTGTCTTGGGATCCACCGGCTACCGATGGAGGTATGTGTGCTGTTATCTATGTATATGTCTTCTTATATTCGTCTTTGCAGAGCGGTCTACGCGTGCCTTAAGACAGCAACTCTTTTTAGAATCTGCGCCTCGTCTATTTAATTTAGCAACTCTTTGCTAGGACTCGTCTCTACCTCCTCTCCACTTTCGTTCTAGCGATCATTGTTGCGCGCCCAGAATGCGACTGGCCTTTAGCAAACATATCCTCCAACTGGTCGCAGAGTGATCTACGCGTTCTTAGAGACTACTTACTAGGATCTGCCTGTGACTCCTCCCCTTTGTTCTGGCGATCTTTCCCGCGCATCCAGAACGCGGCCGGCCTTAGTAAGTACTCGGGCTCGTCGCAGAAGTTCCGCGTGCGGCCGCGAGCGGGCCCGCCCGGCGCGCCGCGTGCTCCGCGCGTCGTCAGAGTCGGAAATACTTACGTGGACCTGTCTTGGGATCCATCGGTCACTGGTCTCCACCAGTGGCCCGTAAGGAAACTACCTCCGTAGTTTCTTATATTCTTGGCCAAACCAGGCTAATATTTAGTGACTTCGCAAGACGTTTGGGTGTCTTTTTATGGCGATCTTTACTACGCGTCCAGGTCGCGGCTGGGTTTAGCAGGTACTCCAACTTGTCGCAGCGGTCCCGCATGATTAGGTTGGGCAACACTTATGTGGATCTATCTTGCGACCCGCCAGCCGCTGATGAATTGAAAGGGGCTATCCTCAGAAAGTACTCTAGCTCATCGCAGCGGTTACGCGTGGACAGGGTCGCCAATACTTTCTTGAACCCTACCCCTTTATGTGGTGAATTTTGTATTGTATCTTATATTCGTGACAAAAATATAAGTGTGAAATTATTATTTTTAGTGACTATAACTGAAGTTAGTAGTTATGCTTCTAACTCATATTATACAAGCTATAATTTAACTGAATATTAATATTTTTCACTGCTCTTTCAATTAAAATACAGACAAAATAAAACAATGCTGTTTGGTGGCAGAAAAATAGGTGTTAGGACGTTCGTCATCTTCTCAGATTCCGATCAAAATATTACCAACAATGCTTGCTAATAAAGGTATTAAGACGGTCGCCATTCTGTCGAATTCTAAAAGAACCAGACAATGACTTCTTAAGAACATCTCTCATCAAGCTCCACCTTACCCCTAGGTTCGCGCGTGACCGGCTACATCATCGAGCGTCGCGACGTCGGAGGCTCCGTATGGGTGAAGTGCAACGACTACAATGTCCAAGACACCACCTTCTCCTCGCTGAACCTTGGCGAGAAGCAGGACTATGAGTTCCGCATCACCGCTGTCAACGCTGCCGGTGAGTTTAATATGTTTTTCTTACACATACTCGAACGTAATGTCTATAACTGTACTGTCGTGTGTGTGTGTGTCAATAAATAGTTTTCTTCTTCTTCTTCATCATCTTCTTCCGTCCTTCCCCCCAAAAAGGGGTAGAAAGAGCATTTAATTCACCAATTTTGAGTAAACTTCCCGTTAGTGACCTCATCGTCACATTAAACGTAGGGCTCCGGTGTGGAATAGACAACAGTGATATGTTGCTAGCCGATTGCCTGATGTGCGAGCATCTTGGAGCTCTTGTCCCTAAGTATTTTTCTCGAGCAAACGAACAAAGACGGCTTATCACATCATAACCGCTCATTATATGTCCCCACTGCTGGGGCACGAGACTTCCCTGTAGATGGAAATACCAGGTTATAAACCACCACGCGGGCCCAGTGCGGATTGGCAGTTGTTAACGACTGCTAATGCAGCCGGGACAACGGCTTTACGGTCTTCCGAAACACAGAAGAGCTCAAGATGGCCTATGAGAAAGTTGCTCACTTTGCTTGTTGTATGTTGAATGTATACCCATATTTATTTATCGTATTTCTTCCAACAGGCAAATCCGAGCCATCATCGTGTACCAGCCCAGTCAGAACGGGCGAAGAGATCGGCGGTACCAAACCCGAATGGGTGAAGCCAGTACCGCCACATATGGCTGCACCGCTCGGCCGCGCCTACACCATCGAGTGTGTGGCTACAGGCAACCCAGTGCCCACAGGTCGCTGGCTGAGGAACGGCAGGGAGATTGTACTGGGGACCAGGTTAGTTATATATATCTATCTAAATGTGCCTCTTTTTTCTTTGTGTAAAATATATTCCCAAGATACGGCCATGGTCATCAGCGGTCTCTAAGAGCGTCCCTCCCAATACCTAACACCACCTGATTTGACTTTGACTATGACTTTGAATAGAAGCCTCTGTGCCGCCCACTCCACAAAGGTGTGGTCCGCACTGTATTGCGCAGCGCCACTCTCGTAGGCACTACGGGTTTACCGTTCTCTTAGCCACTCGGTGCAGGTGCCTATCGAAACATCCTTGTCCGTTTAACTAAGAGACTATCATTGTTAACCTTGTTAACCTTTCCATTATCCACAGATTCATCGCGGAGTCCCGCGAGGGTGTGCTCAAGCTCAACATCCTCGAGGCTAAAGATGACGACGAGGGTGACTACACGTGCGAAGCGATCAACAATATCGGCTTCATCTACAGCACGGGTCACCTCAAGATCGGAAGTGAGTACTCAACAAGCGCAAGCTGTGTATAGGTGTGTGCTGAAAAGGAGATCGCTGAGACTTGTGCATTCATGAACTTGCAGCTTTTGTAATGCCGCTCACCGAATGGGTGACCGAATTACAAACTTTACCGTTCTTCGGAAGGCAGGTCAAGCAGTTTTGGTGTGATAATAATTCGTGGCAAAGAATTTGCGTAAATTTTTCCCACATATTGTACCAACAAAATTTTTTCGTTAGGTTTGTGGTCGACGTAATAAGAATATGACTTAAACGTAATTTATTTTTGATTGTTTATTATTGTTATTTTTAAATAGTTATTACAACTAGTGAAGCCTGTATCCCGTTAATTAACACATATTTTAATTAAAATTTCATGTAAATTAAGTAATATTTGCAGAGTTTTTACCGTCATGTGTCAAATATTGATCATAATCTAATACTGTTCTACTTTTCTCATGGAAAGCGTTTTATAAATCTGAAACCAATAACTTAAACTGTATCCAATTGTCTAAAATACTCCTAATAAATATTTTTAATATGATTTAACTAGCTGACCCGACAGACGTTACCCTGTCAAAATATTATTAAATATATAATAGACATGTATTTAACATATGGACCTTCCTCTTGAACCACTCTATCTATTGCTAAAAACTGCATTAAAAAGCGTAGTTTAAAAGATCTAATGCCTGATTTCACTAAGTTTTAGGTGTCCCCTAAACCATGTTAGATGACAGTTGTTGAAGCAAAACTTCAACAACTTGCTTGCTTGATACGAGATCAACAATGTTTCCTCCATTCGCCAGGCCCGCCGCGCATAGTCCGTATGCCGGGAGACATGCATCTGCCCGAGCATGATAACACCAAGATCAAGATCCTGTACACCGGAGACCAGCCCATCGACGTCACCCTCACGAAGGACGGCCACAAGGTCACCGAGTCGGCAAGGCTGAAGTACACCGTGTTCGACGACTATATGCTTATCTTCATCAAGGATATCAGCAAGGATGATATGGGTGAGTATTTAACACTTACCCCTAGTACAAACTGGTACGACCATTAATTATTTATTCATTTATTGCTTATTACAACGACAATCACCAATTAAAGTAATTATAGTAATAGCATAGAAATAAATATAGTAACGCGAACACTACACATTAAAATGAAACAACTTTTATGGATCTACTCGCGTTTATTTTACACATTAGTTTTAATTAATGTTTATCCTGACGTTTCGAACCCTTTGCAGGGTAGGTGGTCACAGGGAACCCATTAATTAAAACATATGTGTAAAATAAACGCGAGTCGATCCGTAAAAGTTGTTTCATTTCAATAAATATAGTAAAACAAAGGAAAATAGAGTTCGGGGATGATAAATTAAACTGCCCAAGTCGAATGCTGTAATTGCACTGAATTTGTTACACAAATAATTAACATGAATGAACGCGGTACATTCGCAGCGTAAGCATTACGCCAATTGACCTAAAAATCAAATAATAATGTGTGGTTCCGTACAAATAACAAAAACAAAATGAATGTCATGTAATTTTTATATCTGCAGATAACTGGTGCAATTAAAATATCGCATCTTCTAAGTGTTCTCTAAAACTGCTTAATCTTTGTTACAATGTTCTCTGTAACTCTTTTTGTGCACGTTGTAATAAATAAACTACGGCAACTTGTTCTAAAGCATGACAACGCAAAAATATCAAAATATTATAAATTTCAATCTAGAAGCCATTCGTTTTCAAAAGTTAATCTATGATGGCAAAAATAAACATAAAATTAAGAGTATTCTCTTAATATTTATTATTATTTGAGTATTAATAATTTATTTACAAACAAAAACAATTACAAGATTAAAATTAAACTTATAAAAAAAACTCTTAATTGTATATGTTATATACAATTTTATAATATTATTTAGGAGTAATAATATAAAATTGTATATAACAGTATATATATAATTGTATAGAACAGACTTAAATATAATATAAGTATTTAAGTATGTTCTACAATAGGATGGGTTTATTTATTTTATTAATTTCACTATACCATGAAAAGTTGTTGAGGTTTGTGACATACTTACAACCTTCGATATTAAGAACTCTATTGTAGTAGCTTTTTTTCACAATCTTTCAAAAGTAATTATTTTATAAAGTTTAGCCAAACTCGATAACCATTACATCAATCTTCTTTCCAGGTACATACAAGCTCACCATTAAGAACAACAGCGGTGAAACATCAGACACGTTCTCAATCTCGGTGACCGGTCTACCGGGACCACCGCAAGGACCCTTGGAGACCACCGACATCTCAAGGCATTCCTGCACCATTGCCTGGAAGCCTCCAGCGTACGACGGTGGAATGCCAGTCACACACTACGTGGTTGAAAGGATAGACGTTTCTGGAACAGTATGGATCACCATTGCGTCCTCAGTCAGGGATACCAAGTATACTGTGCTGGGATTGGTTGAGGGCCAGGAGTATAACTTTAGGGTGCACGCTGCTAATGAGAATGGCATCGGACCCGCTTTGGAGGGTGTGAACCCGATCAAGGTGAGATATTTAATATTTAATCCTTATAATAATAGACACGACCTGAATGTGCTCATTTTATTCAGACTTTATGCTATGATGAGATAAGGTTAAATTTGTTTTGTTCAATTAAGGACAAGGTTAAATAATGTAAAGGATTACAAAAACACATGTTGAAAAAATTTCCACGAGCGGGATTTGAACGTGCACCCTTCTGACATACCGGGTCAGGTGCTCTTCCAATTAAGCTATCGTGGTTCTAACCAGCCCGCCGAAATTATTATGATCAGATGTTAATAACGGTAGTTGTTGACATTGAATTAGCGGCTTTGGCTTTCAAAGTAAAAAAGTAAATAGTGTTGAATAATTTCACACTATTTACTTTTTTTACTAAAATAAACGCGAGTAGATCCGTAAAAGATGTTTCATTTCAACAGTATAAAGTAGAAACACAAAGACTAAGTAATTAGTATTTTTATTACATTTTGAGTCTGTTATCCAGGTTATAAACTATATTTCATCCAAATCCATCCATCCGTTGCAGTGTGTGAAGCAACAAATATACACACATACACACAAACTTTCGCATTTATAATATTAGTGTTTTTTTTTTTGATGCAATGCAATTGGTCATATTTAATTTGTATACCATTTGGCATCATCTTTTTGTACCAGGCTAAGGCGCCGTACGACCCGCCTTCCGCGCCCGGAGTCCCGAAGATTCTCGAAGTGGGTGGAGACTTTGTTCACCTTGAATGGGACAAGCCCCAGAGCGACGGAGGCGCTAGGATACAGGGTGAGAAAATAATATTAATAGAAATTGAAAAACATTTTATCTGTCAGTATCAAATAACTTCGGTTGTCAAGTGGCCAGGACCTCTATTCTGCTACTTTCTCATTAGTTTTTTTGTATCAGTGACCTGATTTTTACATTTATCGAAGTCCACGTCCACGTGTCAAAAGCATGCCACAGAGACATTAGTAACATTACAAACATATATTATACATAATTTATGTTCTTTTGTTTTAAATTTATGTGTGGTGTATTGTACCAAATAATGTGTTTTTCTATTTCTCTTTACATTTGTGACGTTAGTGGTCGTTTTAAATAGCGGAATCGGGACCTAGCTCATTATGGCTAATATCCAAAAAATAAAATTTTATATAACTTCGTCAGTAACTTAAATAGTGTATTTTTTTAACATTCAAACGATAAAAGCACTGCTTGCACGCTGTCAAGCACAAGACGGAAGAGAGCGAGAGCGATACAGCAAATTATTATGTACTAGCTGACCCGGCGGACTTCGTACCGCTTCGTACAGTATCTATGACAACAAAACAAACTAATCATTTTGTATTGGAAAATTAAATCGTTATAGTATTTTCCGTTACTTATTATTTATGTTTCTCACCGTTTAATAAAGCTTCCCTGAACTTCCACTAATATTTCAAAATCAAAATTAGCCAAATTGGTCCAGCCATTCTCGAGTTTTAGCGAGACAAACGAACAGTTTTATTGAAATTCATTCTCATTTAAAGGTTTCTAAGCTTAATCTGATAAGGATTTTCCAAAATTTTATCCTTACCATTTTAAATTTTGAACTCTGCGTCCCTATGAGGCCGTGTCCTAAAAGTGCATGACATCTTTAAGCTTAGAAAGCTTACCTTCAAATGAGGTACTAATATAGTATGATGACTTTCGAGACATTCCATTTTTAAAGAGTATTTGCTTATGTGTTTAAGTGAGTTCAACCTTTTTTGAATAAATTCGGATTGAGTTTTCAAGCATGTGTCAAAATAAAATGTAATTTAAATCAAAAGCACTAAGGAGTATTGATATCAAACTTCGAAGCAATAGCCGCCAAAATAACTTTCTACCCCTTTTTAACCCCGTTAGGGGATGTATTTCAATAAAATACGAAACACGTCTTCCATCAATTCTGTTAAAAAAGGTTTATTCAAATTTGAAGCAGATTGGACCAAGGAATCACGTTGTCCCATACAAACTTCCCCCCCCATTAGGAGTAGAATTTCGGAAAATCCTTTCTTATCGAATGCCTACGTCATACAAAGAACACACCCTCCAAGTTTTAGGTCTCTACGATTAGCGGTTTAGGCGCGTTGATCCGTCAGTCATTCAGGACAAAGCTTTTATATGTATAGATTTAATTTTGAATCACCATCATCAGCCTATACTGGACACGGCGGGAGATCAACCTACCCAAAACTTTCAAATTTCTATAATCAATTTTAAACTTAATAGATTGGTTATAAGGATCAATATTCATTGGAGAAATTTGACAGGTTTGGGTAGGTTGATCTACCGCCGTGTGTAGATTATTTATTAATCATGTATCTCCCTTTACCTCCATCCAGGCTACTGGGTCGACAAACGTGAAGTAGGCGCTTCTACCTGGCAACGGGTGAACGCGCTGATATGCTTACCCAACCAGCTGAACTGCTCCAACCTCATCGAGGGTCGCCAGTACGAGTTCCGTGTGACCGCGCAGAACGAGGCGGGCTTGTCCCCACCCAGTACTGCCAGTCAACAGGTCAAGGTCGTCGACCCGAAGGGTGAGTGTTCCGGACATCCTTATTAATTACTATTAATACATTAAGAAAAATATTTATACCCCTATTTCCGAGTTATCCATTGGTAATCCTACTTTGGATATTGTTGAACCGAAACTTTTTAAACGGATGACAAAACAGCTTTTGGATAGCTAAAATGGTGAGGTTATATGGCTTTCTCAGTTCGTTCAAAGTTTTATTGATTTATACTTATTTTATATTCTAATTTATTTTATCCTGTAAATCAGAAATGATGTGTCAACATTAGTAGGATACAGTCTAGCACTAAACTTAATGTTACAATTTGTTTATATTTCCATGATTGTTATCTGTTTTGTTGTCCAAATAAATAAATAAATATTTAAGCAAAATTACAAAAAAAAAATTCAATATACTTACAAGGTACAAACTCTTCAGCCGAAATATTGAAGTTTTTAAAAAAATCTGTCGTTTTTGACCACTTTGCTACTAGAATTTATTGTTATGAATGTTATGGATTTTACTAAAATATTTGAAGTGACCAGATGATGATACTAAAAGTGTATTATAACTAGCAATGGCTCCTGCCAAGTTTTTTTGCGGATTCTTCTCGGTAAAATATTGACTAAGTATGTTAGCGACCTACCAACACACCAACCTTTTTCGTAATTTTTTTTTTAATTGATACTGTAACATTCCTATATAAAAGAGGCACTAAAAATCTGTGTAATTTAACTATTAAACACGCCTCTTTTTTACCACTACCGCGATACTATCTCACAAAGCCCATATCAACGGCTTATTGTACCTTGCTAGCTCGGAGAAGTCAATTTGGTCATATCAATAATTTAATTGAAATGCGATTTAAATCCTGTAAAATGGCACTACCTGTTCCTTTCACTGGTGATTACCTAATGATAATCGCTACTCAAGTTATTTAAAAAAACCTTATATCGGACGCATTCCTGTCCTTTCTACAGCCGCTACCCCGCCGGAGATCGTGAAGCCGCTGAAGAACGCCAACTGCATCCAGAACCACAACGCCAAGTTCCAGTGCACCATCACTGGCTTGCCGAAGCCGACCATCACGTGGTATAAGGGTAAGTCATTCGTTGCATCTTTATAAAAAGAGTTAATATTACATTTCGTATTCTCTTTTTCTATGCGACTGTCAGAATAGAGAAAGAAAACCGAAACCGCTCAATTTGTAGGAGCATCAAAAGTCTATGTTTATGTCGTAAAATCAGACGGATGATCGTGGTGTTTAATTATATGGCTTATATTTCTTGGGATAATACGAAGAATAGCTAAATCTTTCTCTGTTTAATTAAGTTATCATTGACTAAAGCTTAGAAAAATAAGCAATGGTCAGATATGTTCATTTATTTATTCATCATTTAAACATTTAAATTTTTATTGTTTATTTTATCCTTTTTTCTTCCTCGTTGACTCCTTGCTTTCCCTATTGTCTTGAAATAAACGTTTTTTTTAAATTTTATTTCTTTCTTTCTATCTCTTTTTCTTTAAATTAAGATGTAAACGCAGTGATCTCTAGTGATGTATGAATGTGTGGCCTAATGACCAGTAAAACTCAGGAGATCCACTGGTAAATATTTATTCAGGTAAAATTTAAATTTAAGCAGAAAAACCTAAAAGGAGAAAAACAATAAATCAATACTAAAAAAGTCTAAGCCAAAACGTTACTTACAAATATTTCTTATAGGATTCAAATTACCTGTTTACAGATACAGGTTTTTCATTTTAAATAATAACTGCACAACCGATGATACTATATAAAAATAATGTTGTTATACGGAAGAATTTTGAAAGACTGATTTGAAAACCGTAATAAAAATTCCATGACAAGAACATGACATCAAAGTATTCTTTTTCAGAACCGTGCATATAAATTTGACAGATAGTTTTTAAAACTACCAAGGAGGCTATAAAATGCATAGCATAAAAAATATAACGTAGAGTAAATTGCAACGACAACGTTACAAATGTATTTCTAGATTACGTGAAACGTACGCACTCTTCCCATAAATAATTGAGTTGCTGCGACATATATATTTCCCCATTCCATTGTTATATATCTATGGACATGTAATAACACGTTCGGTAACACCCAGGCGCCCGCGAGATCACCAACGGGCCGCGCCACCGCATCTGGAGCGAGGGCGACAACCAGTTCCTCACGGTGGTGGACGTTTTCGGCGAGGACGCCGACGAGTACGTGTGCCGCGCCGTCAACCGCGCCGGCGTCAAGAGTACCAGGGCTGAGCTGCTAATAATGAGTGAGGACATAACTTTATATGATTTTTACACCTTTTCTTGAGGGTTTGCCTCGTCGAGCAGGACACAGTCCGTCACTCCGTCCGTCACAGTCCGTCACAGTCCGGCGTTTTTTTACTGCGTAGCTTTGGCTGAACGTTCAGATCGGAATAACGTGAAAGAGCTCATGCCTTCTAAGATACCACCACAACGCAACAGTACCTTCATCGTCTATCGTGCGCTCAAGTCTGTCTGGTGAGAACTTGAGCCCCAGTTTTCTTGTTGGGTCAAGTCTAATGTAAACACCTTTGTTCAGGTTCCGACTTCTAGCAAAACAGCCGGTCCAGAGTAATGGGAACCTAGCCTTACAGTTTTTTTAAAAAAACTTTTTGAGGATATGATGATGTTAATGAAAATAAAACAATGTTTCTCCCTTCTAGCCGCGCCCAAACTGAACGTGCCGCCTCGCTTCCGCGTGACCGCATACTTCGATAAGGGCGAGAATGTCGTGGTGAAGATTCCCTTCACCGGCCACCCCGTGCCCAAGATCACGTGGGTGCGGGAAGGAGAGACCATCGAGTCTGGGCTGCACTACCACGTCGAGAGGAAAGGTATGACCACGCCCCTTTTTTATAAAATACTAGCTGACCCGGCGGACTTCGTATCGTTTTGACAGTTTCTATGACAACAAAACAAACAAATCGGCAAATAGTTTACGCGTGAAAGCGTATGAAAGAAACAAACAAGCTCCATACCATAGAGATCGGACCTCATACAACAGCTATGAAACAGACAAATTTCTGAACGCACCTATAAATATTTGACAACCTAGTGGCAATTTTTTATTTCTAAAGAGACATTAAATGTTTCACAGCTAGAAACATTTTGTATTGGAAAATTAAATTGTCGTTTTTAGTATTTTCCGTTACTTATTATTTATGTTTCTCACCGTTTAAACCTTCCCTGAACTTCCACAAATATTTCAAAATCAAAATTAGCCAAATCGCTCCAGCCATTCTCGAGTTTTAGCGAGACAAACGGACAGCAATTGATTTTTATATATATATATAAATTAAAATAAACGTATTACTTTTCAGACCTTGTTCAAAGAAGAACTTACTACAAAAGTTGTTGTTTTGCCTCTCTTATCATCATTCCCAGCTCAATTTACATCCCTACTGCTGAGGTACGAGTCTATGGATGGATAGAGAGAACGGACCATAAACCACCGCGCGCCCAGTGCGGATAAATGGTTGTTAAAATGCAACCGGACCAACGGCTTTACGTGCCTTTAGAAGAACGAAGGAGCTCGAGATGATACATTTTTGGTCACCCATCCGATGACGGGTCTTTGCAAAAGTAATCTTAACGGAAACTTAACCTTAGCAATCGCAGACCGGGCGCGTTAACCACGGCGCCATCGAGCTCCCTATAACACCTTTCTATTGTATTTGCCAAGCCTTTGTAATATTATTAGGTAGGTAATTTAAATTTTTGTCTTTAATGACAGCAGCAGCGTAGAGAATTTAAATTCAATCCTTTATAAAGCTCGAGCTATATATTAGACGTCATCATTTAAACTTTAACCCGTTGACATAAGGTAGAAACCAATGAGAAACTTTAACACGATGAGCCCGTTAAAAGGGTTACAGAATTAATTATTTAAAATATAAACATTTAATTATTTAAGCTTTACAAAAATAGCCTCTATTTACAATATTAAATAATGTAGGTTACTGATGGAATAATGCCAAAATCAGTCCTACGGTAATCGTAACACCAACTGTCACCTTGTTTCAGAGCGCCACGCGATCCTGACCATCCGGGACGCCAGCAAACTGGACTCTGGACCATACAGGATCACCGCTGAAAACGAACTGGGAACGGACTCCGCCATCATCAACATCGAGATCAGCGGTCAGTATCTCTACTGCTCTTCATTTCGCGATCTTATTTTGATTTTATTGTATCTTAACTGTAGATAAAAACGCTTCCTTTGTCGTTTCTTTAAAATTGCGTATCCGACAGAGTCTATAATTGGTCCTTATATTTTGTTACCACCCTTTTGGACAAATCTAATACTATCTCTACTGTCGAATTTCTTTAACCCTTCGAGCGTTACGGCACCACGTTGGTGCCTAACTTTTTGACACCGGACGCGATTAGGCACCACAGTAGTGCGTGCCTAACAACATGTGTTTATCTGTGTGTGTGACTTATTAGTGCTAGGGGTTTTTTCGTTCGACGGGTTAATTTAACCGCCTCTGTGGTCTAGTGGCTAAGACCACCGGTTTAGACCCAGAGGTCCCGGGTTCGATTCCCAGCGGGGGGTACATGTTTGTGTACTCGGTTTGGTTGGTGGTAGGGCTTGTTTGCCGCCTGGCTAGCTACCACCATTTTATCTAAATATGTCGCCATAACATCAATGTTTGTAGCATTGTTGTGTTCCGGCAGCTAGAGATAAAATAGCCAGTACCTCACTAGTTGAGGATCCCGGGTGAAGTGCGCTTCCATCATTGGCCTTATCATCACTTAACATCAGGTGAGATCAAGGCACTGTGCTTACCCGTTAATATAAAAAAAAAAAATATTTGTTTGGCCATAATTGTCCTATGTCGATACATATTGTCTATGTATCTTAATCGCCACGCTTACCAAATGCGGGTTGGTAAACATAAATCCGGGCTATGCTTTGTTAGTTTTGTTTAAATTTTGTCTTCCTTTTATGATCATTAGTTATCTGAAAATATATGTATTATTATGTAGGTATACGCTCTAAACTACGAAACACTCACTATTTACTTATCAACACCTGACTTGTCTCATAATCGTTGAACCGTCCCACAGATCGTCCCGACCCGCCCCGCTTCCCAGCGGTGGACAACATCGGTGTGGACTCGCTCGCCCTCGCCTGGAAGGCGCCAGTATGGGACGGAGGATCAGACATCACCAACTACTTGGTGGAGAAGAGGGAACATCCCATGACCAGTTGGATAAGAGTTGGTAACACTAGGTGAGACTTTCTTCATCATCAGCTTATTTTGTGTCCCACTGCAGGGGCACGAGCCTTCCCTATGGATAGATTTTTTTTTAATACTTAGCACGGCAAATTACTCCACACCACCTGATGTTAAGTGGAAATGGAGTCCAGACGCGAAGACAAATGGTGCAGCGTGAAAACAACGCAGCATCAGTCAACCTCACTCTGCCGGCCCACAAGGTGCTTCTTCACGCTTCGTTTGAAGGACCCCATATCATAGGAAGGAGAAAACGTGTGCTGCTAGACTATTCCATCTTTTGGAGGTGCGACAAAGAAACGAGTCACCTAATTTTTTTGTGCGCGATGGGATATGTTTTACAGTGAAGCGATGACTCCGGAGAGCAGCTCTTGTACTCCTATGGAGGAAGGGAGAAGGTGGGAGAAGGTCAAAGCGTTTTTCAGAGCACTCGCCGTGGTATAAGCGATAGAAGGGGTTCGAGAGTATTAGTGACCTCTGCATTGCCGATAATGCGTACAGCGCGACGCTGCAATCTGTCTAAGGCATCGAGAAGGTACTTTGCGGAACCGTCCCAGATGTGCGAGCAATACTCCACGCTAGACCGTACCTGTGTCTTGTACAAAAGACACAACTGGTCAGGCGTAAAGAATCACCGCACTCTGTTCAGGACACCGAGTTTTCGTGAGGCTGTTTTGATCACGGCTTCGATGTAGTCCTTTTGATTCAGATCGCAGCGAATCGTCATAATAATACCACGGAGATTGGGCTATAAACCACCACGCGGGCCCCGTGCGGTGCGGTGGTTGTTAACGACTGCTAATGCAGCCGGGACCGACGGCTTTACGTGTCTTCTGAAGTATAAAAGCCTATGCGATGGTTTATATAATTTTGGTTGTTGTAGGGTTTGTTCTAAATATGCCCAAGCTAGCTACCATCATCTTATCTCAGTCTGTCGCCATAACAACAACGTTGGAAGCAATGTAGTTTACCGGTAGTAAGATATAAAGATGCTGGCTTATATCTAACTAACTGCCTGGGGATGGATAGGAGTTCTTCGGCGGTCTTGAGAATTCCGGAAGCTTCCATCAAGTGACGATAAATCACTGTCAAATAATATGAAGGCTAAGCGTTGGCAACAAATACTAAAACTTAATTAGTAAAAAGTGTGTGTTTCATTCCAACGTGTAGTGTAGCGATCGTGTTAAAGTCAAAGTCAAATTATAGAGTTATTTTTTATTACTGATCACTAAGTAACAAGGATACCATAACATTGTAAACACGATAAAAGTACCACTTATTTTGCAAATAAAAGTTTCAGTAAGATTGAAATGAGATGAAGATATTAACTCAGTTGATAAGTACGTATAAAACAGCACGTTATAAATCCACTTCTACCCACCAGGTTCACGACAATGGCCATAACCGGCCTGGTCCCCGGCAAGCAGTACGAGTTCCGCGTGTACGCCGAAAACATCTACGGCCGCTCGGAGCCCAGCGACGCCACCTCGCTGGCGCAGACCAAGGCCGTGGTCAAGAAGGAGTTCAAGAAGAAGGAGTACCCTGGTACGTTTTATAAGATAAGATAAAAAATTGCTAATTAAAAAAATAACGTAAATACAAAAAATAACCTAATCTATGTACACTTTCAAACTTTCGCGTTCCATAGTAAACAAAGATTTTAAACGGGGATTAACGCAAACTAAATAGTTAAAGGTTTCGTACCTTCTTTATACGTTTCGACCGAGTTACAACAGCCGTGGTCACGGGCAGACTGCTGTCGCGATGTTGCGCCACCGTTTGCGCGGCAGAGTCTGCATCCACCGTGACATTGTTTTGCCAACTACCGCCACACACAATCCATGTAATTAATATTAGGGTATACAATAAAATATTAATAATCAAAAAATTTTGGCTGTATCGTAGGTATTTATCCATAACAGCGCTTACAATAAAACATTTACACAATAACATTAACTTACTATGATGAATATAGAAAATAGAAATTTAGTTAATTTTTTTTTTTTTTGAAGTGCTAAAGACTTGTCATACAACAGGGATGGAAACACTACAGGGAGCTCAGGTCATAAACCACTTCGCGGGCCCAGGGCGGTGCGGTGGCTGTTAATGACTACTTATGCTCAATTATTTGTAATAATTTTGATTTTTTTTATCGTTTTCAGTTGACGAAACCGGCAAGCGAATCCGCACCAACGCCGATCACGGCCCCGTCAAAGACTACGACAGTTATGTATTCGACATCTACAGCAAGTTTGTGCCGCAACCAGTCGACATCAGGACGTCCAGCGTTTACGACAAGTACGACATACTGGAGGAGATTGGTGAGTTTACCATTTGCACGCTTTATTTAGTTATTTAGAAAATCAACAGCTTTTAAACAAAACGGAATATTACAAATAGCAACGAAAAGCGAACAGATAAATGTATAGATGTAGATAATTAATAGAATCAGGCGTTACATTGCGAAAATTAATGGCATACAAAAAAGCAATTAAAATAATTATCTAGAAAAAAACCATACAATTCAAAATTCAAAATCATTTTAGGCTAAAAATAGCTCTTATGAATGTCACATGACATCGGTTCGTAAGTCTACACAGAGCGGGAGACGCATTAAGTGTCAGTACCCTATCTTGTTTTGTGTCTAAATAACTGCTTTGTGACCAGATAATATAAACATTGCATATTTATTATTTTAATTGCAATTTTGATAGATGTAGAGTTAATTTTCGATTGATCGAACTTGAGCTTTTTAGTCCCTTCTCACATGATGCTACTTAAAACTAGTCACAAACTGTTATTGCCAATGAGTATATAAAACGTCACAGGACTAATATTTCAATGGTAGTTCGTATCTGATGCAACCAATCACAATCTGGTTGGGAACATTAGTACTCAGTAGTAATTACAGTCTGTAATTAGTTTCGATCGTGTAAGAACGTTTGTAAAGTTTTTTTTTCTCTGCGCCTGTCGTTCGCTTTTCTGTCTTAAATAACGTTATTTTGAATGTAAGTGTTATTCACGACAAGAGAAATCTCATCTCAGTTTATCAGCCTGTCGACTTTTTACTTGCATATCTTGATTGACAATATACGCTTAACAGCTGTCATACTGACAAAAAAAACACATTTCGAAACTGAAAATTATTTATATGTAATTATTATTTAGACTACGGATTTGATTGTCAATAATTTTAGAATAAGAGTCAAATTATAATTTTAATGTGTATTTTAACTAAATTGGTTTTATGGTGACATTTGCAAAAAGATAATAATAGGAATGTTTTCTTTAATATTTATGATTGAAAATGGAATGACCGAATTAATCAGTAATTTATTAATAGTACTTACATACTTGTACTGAAATGAATAAGTAAATAATTTAGACATTAAAATACTAAATAGCATGTCGATAAAGTTGAAAGTAAAAACTCACGAAGTTACTTACGAAAAAGATTGAGTTTGTATGTAGACACATAAAGAAATGATTGGTCCATTGAAAAATATTCCATCCAAACCCTTACATATTTACTAGTGGCCCGCTCGCGACTTCGTCCGCATGAAAACACCCGTACCCCATGATGGACCCCTATTGCAGCGCCACCCACCGGGTCCAATTGTAAATCTAAACCATTCTCGAATCCACTTGAACACATTCAAAAAACAATTCAAATCAGTCCAGCCGTTTAGAAGGAGTTCGAACACACGCACAGAAGATTTATATATATATAAAGATTACATAATTATCTGAAATCACCTAATAAATAAATGATATATTTGTATAATGCATGTTTTAACACTAACTAAGCATTAAAATTAGACCTAACCTAACATTTACACAAAATGGACCAAATCTTCAATTAGTTTTTTATAACATAGCCATACTAACAAGTAGAACATTTTGAACCCTAAGTCGAGTACATTTAAAGATGAATTTCGCAGGTGACTTCGTGAGAGCTTCGTCTAAAAGGAAACGCGTCAGAGGTCTGTGTGTGAATAGATCGATGTAGTGCATCTCTCTCTATCTGCATCTCTCTGTCTCACATGCATACTATATTTTATGTTTTTATTAGACGATTATATTTAAATATATAAATGTAGCATGCTGGAATGATATGAACGTTTTATATTTTAGTAGATTTCCGGCACTCAATATTATAGATTTCTTTAATAATTAGAAATCGATATTTAAAAAAATGAAATAATTGAAATGATTTTAATAACCTATAAAAAAACGAGCGAGCCTTACAGTAGTCGCATATGATGTGTAACATTTGACATCTCACCTTAGTAATAAGCAATTTTAACATTATATTATTCTGAAACAATACGGAAACTTTTCCATTAAGCAGTGACAGAAATTAACCACAAAATTGAAAAAAAGCTAAATACTGAAATATTCGAGTAATTATTGATTAAAAACAGAATATTTTTTAACAAATTAGTTTCGCAACAAAATTTGCGTTAAAAATTATATAAACAAAATAAAAAAAATATTATAATTATTCATTATTACTTACTTGGATTTTTATCAATGATCTGCACTGTATTGCGACTCATTATCAACAGTAAATATTTATTAATATAGTTTACGTATATAAATTAATTTACATACTTAACACTAAATTTTATACATAACACTGTAACTTATGTGCCTTATAGAAGACATGTGACCTATCAAAATGGCCTTTGATAGTCAAATGACACAATATGACACATAATGTCATGTTCATAATATCGATTTTAGGATTACACTGTTACACACTTCCGTCCCATTTCACGAAATCACTCCCACAAATTACAAGAAAGCGAGAGGAAAGATGTTACACATCAAAAACTTATTTGGTAGGGTAATGGCACAGTGTTCGACATGAACCAATGGTCGACATTTTTATCCTTTAATCATTACAAATAGGGGTCAGTAACTGATATTAGTCTTCGGCAACAAATAAATACCGTCTAGCTTCCTAGCTGACACTCCGTGAAAGGAGATGTTTAATTTATTGCCAAGACCCTGTACATTTACTAAAAAAATGTAAAATATAAGTACATGTATTTCGTTAAAATAAGTAACATTTTAATACGCTTTATCGTTTCTATGTAAAAATGTAAAAGAAACCAAAAGACATACGTTGTTTTGACAGATACTTGACATTGGCAGAATCCCGCTGCCATCGCGAAAGTTGATTTATTTTAGTGTTTCAGATGATTCTGACATGAAAACTATTAATTTATTTGAAGAAAATCATTTCGAATAAGCTTATTTCATACATTAGCTATCTTTCGGTATTGTGTACAAGATGTTGGTATTTTCTCCATACAAAATTTAACATCTCCTTCCAATGGATACCAAATGTTATTTTTGGTGACGAAAAATGTGTCTAACAGCGGGGATCTATTTTTGAATCGCACGTATGACATTGTGTTGTCGCATGCAACTTAAGTCACATTCGTATTCTAAGTAGCATGACGCCTTTCAATATTTTTGAATCGTTCGTTTCCGGTGCTGCCAACATAACACAAAATGTTGGACGATATCCGTTCCACGCATGTTGACGCACCGTTGACGACCTCCTTTGGTCGAGTAGTTTGTACACCGGTTTTCATGGTGTCGCCATCTCTGAGGTTCCGGGTTCGATCCCCGGTCGGGTCAATTTAGAAATTATTGTTTTACTAAATTATCTCGGGTCTGGGTGTTTTCTATGTATAATAAGTTGTATTTAAGTATGTTTATCCGTTGTCTAGTAATCATTTAACGATTCATAACGAAGCTTCTCTTGGGCTAGATAATTGGAGTAAGTATAGGAAAGTTTACTAGTTTACTTTAAGTTTATGCAGAACTTAGAGAAAACCGTAACAACCGGTACGTAATATCCATGTTTCTATTGGCTGTTAAAAACCTTTACTTTTTAATAGAAAAGATCAATGACACAATCGAACGAGTGACATGACATAGACTCAACGCATTGATTTTGACGGTCATTCCATCAATCGCTTTGTGTCGCTCGACTGCAACGAGTGGGTAAGGGCACTAGTTGCGGTCGAGCGATTCAAAAATATGGAAAGTCAAATGTCGAACGAATATCAGTAGAAACCAAGCGCTCGACTCGAGGCGAAGGAATCAAAAATAGAGCCCCTGGACTTAGCGTCGATTACTGGTGCCATTACCCTAGCGACTATTGTTATTTATAAGAATAATTATATTTATTTATAAATTTAAATGTAACGCATTTCAAGACATAATTTTTATTTTATTTAGTACATGCACGGTTTTATGCTTATATGAAATATATATATATTTTACACATATACATGATATATTAACGGAAACATGCACCTTTGTAGTTTTTTTAAATAGTTTATTATTTACAATATAAATAGGATTAGGTACTTTATACCTATCAAATAAAAAATTGTAAGAAGTTATGATATTCTGCTCATGTTAAAATTCAATATATCCAAACAAAATTGAAAAGCTTTACACTGACATACAACTAGTACGTATTTTCTTTTTCTTTTTATCAACTGGACATATAATATGTGTTGCTTAATTATAATTGAAACTTCTGACGTAAACACATCTAAACAAAAAAAGCGTATATCGTACCTTCGTCCCATAACTAGCCAGTCTAACTGCAATCTTACGCCAAGATGAATAGAGTGCAAAAACTCAGATGCATGAGGTATATTCCACTGTTGTAGGCACAGGCGCGTTCGGCGTAGTACACCGATGCCGAGAAAGGGCAACCGGCAACTACTTCGCGGCTAAATTCATACCGGTCACCGGCGCAATGGAGAAGGAGCTAATAAAGAAAGAGATAGACATCATGAATCAGCTCCACCACAGGAAGTTGATCAATCTGCACGACGCGTTCGAAGATGACGACGAAATGGTGCTGATATTCGAGTTGTAAGTATTTTTTACTTTCTACAATAAATATAGTCAATTTAACTGTATTTTTATAATGTGCTTGTTTCTTATACTTTTCACTTTGTCCTTCTTTGTGAAATCAAATTATAAGGTAAGTGTTTCATTCGTGTACTACAAATAAACGCTTTAATGAGACAAATATTTCTCTGCTATTTTTGTTAATTAATTTTGAAAACATTTGGCCTTGCATCTTGTAGATGTCATAAAAATGGCCCGTAATCCTGAATTAACAAAATAGCGATTATAAATAGAACAGTTGCTAATCATAAGAATAAAATATAAGCACTTACTTTACTTGTAACTAAAATGTGTTCGGTACTCAACTCTTGTAACATTTACATTACAGCGTGGTTTAAATTCACTAAGGATAGTCTAAAATCGCATAAATTCAGTTGACTAAAGGTTTTCAAAAGTTTTCTACTACCCATTTAGATCTCTGTATTTTCCTTAAGTATAGATTTATCTAAAATTGCCTAATTAGTTTGGGAAATTTGGGACATATTGTATAGGAGGTCGAAATGTAAAATAGCTCTTAATGCGATTAGAAGATAAAAATCTTTATTTTTTTCTCCTCCAGCCTGTCGGGAGGCGAACTGTTCGAACGCATCACCGAACCCGGCTATAACATGTCTGAGGCGGAAGCGGCGCACTACATGCGGCAGATCTGCGAGGGAGTGCGCCACATGCACGAGCAGAACATCATCCACCTCGACCTCAAGCCAGAGAACGTCATGTGCCAGACCAGGACCGGCACTGATGTTAAGGTGAGGATACATCACTAGACTAGGATAGGATATAGGATATAGGACTAGGATCACTAGTTCATTATGTCCCCACTGCGGGGGTAAGAGCTTTACCTATAGATGGAAACATCACAGAGAGAATGCGTCATAGACCACCACTACCTCAAGCCAGAGAACATCATGTGCCACACCAATACCGGCAATGATGTTAAGGTGAAATGAAATGAAATGAATGAAATGAAATATATTTAATTTGCGCTTGAGAAAGGTACATTTTTTGGTCTTAATTTATTTTTCTTCTCTATCTCAGCTGACCATGTAGCATGCAAACATCTTTTACCTTTTTAATTTTATAAATAACAATGACTATTCAAATAACATACATATAACAATACAAAATTAACACATCAAATTGTCAAAAACCAATTAAATTACATTACAATAAAAATACAAAATTAATATACTAGAAATTGTCCATAATCAATAATAATATGTCAAAAAATATGTCAAAACAATATTATAACCTGGCAACCTAACTTATAATCTATGGAGCTTATAAACTTCACTTCTCTATGGCAGTCCATGGAGGAAAAAAGAAAAGTTTGTGAAAAGTTACGCAGTTGTCAAAAGTTACTATTAGCAATTCAATTAAACACGTGAGGGCACATCAATAGACTAGGATAAGATATAGAAATAGGATCACTAGTTCATTGTATGTCCCCGCTGCTGGGGCACGAGCCTTCCATATAGATGAAAACACTACAGGGAGAACGGACCGTAAAACCACGCTTAACGACGGCTTTACGTGCCTTCCGAAGCACGAAGGAGCTCGAGAAGAACTGTAACGATTTGCCTTTCTTCCAAGCAAACTTTATATAAAGAAAGTAAATAAAACAATTCTTAAAATGAGACCATGTACCGACCTTGTACAGATCTTGTGCCAAAAAGACGTTGTGATTGATAATTTGCCTCTCCTGTCCAGATCATCGACTTCGGCCTCGCCACCAAGCTGGACCCCAACGAAGTGGTGAAGATCTCCACTGGTACGGCGGAGTTCGCCGCGCCCGAGATCGTGGAGCGTGAGCCCGTTGGTTTCTACACCGACATGTGGGCGGTCGGAGTGCTGTCATATGTGCTGTGAGTATCAAATAATTATCATCATGGACTTCTTGGCGGGACAGTGAAGAGTCGTGTCTGCGGTTTTGTTTTATTTTCTAAAGTTTGTGTTATGTCGAATATTAATGTGAAATAATGGTGGATTATTAACCGTTAAGTGTTCGTGAGTGCGCATGAGTGTTGGCAAATGAAACAAATCAGTGCAACTTCACTTTTTAAAATCTCTCAAGAAGTCGCCCGAGCAATTAGTAAAGCCCCACATCTTTACTGAGATACTCGAGGGGGGGGTACCTATATCGTTTCTCACTTCTCATTTCTATTATCATTCATCATCTTCATACTGGAATTAAATATTGTATATTATATTATGTATAACTTGTAAGAAACATTACTTTGACATTGGCTAAATGTGCTAATCGCACGAAGCCATCAATTAAAGGAAGAAGAATAACCATCATCATTTCAGCCATTAGCACCCACTGCTTTGCGCAAGCACAAGCCTCTCCTTTGACACGCCGACCTAGCTGGTCCCGTGAGCCTCGCCCACTGCCCTCCAACCACTCCGACGATATCGTCTGACCATCTGGCTCGTGGTCTACTTCGAGGGCGTTTCCCATCAAAATAAATAATAAAAATAAAAATAAATCTATTCAAATAAATGACAGGTGTACTTGGTCCCTCATTCCAGTTTTAATTAGACGGCACACATAAATTACAATATTGCTTATATCTAAGGATTGGCACCCACTGTTCGACAGAAATTTCCCCACCCGTTGAATAATAGCCCGATTTACTCTTTTATTTTTATTTATTTATTAGGTTACACAACAGACATTAATCTTAACAAAGCTATAAATACATGATAGGTATACTATATGTATATAGAAATATATATAAAGATATATATAGGTATCTTTTGCTATTGTTTATGTGAAAAGAGCTCGGTATTGAAGCGTTTGGTCGGTCGAACAGTGAATATGGCTCTGCAAAGGGAATACTTCACTACTGAGCTGACAGTATTCTTTTGCAAAAAGTTAAGGTCTGAAATTGGACTATGCATTATCATAATTATTTACTTTCTTATCCAGAACACTGCTATACAATTATAGTATTACCTAATATTTAGCTAGACAATTAATAAAAATACCTTATTTTAATTAAATTCATCTCTCTACAGCCTGTCCGGTCTCTCCCCGTTCGCGGGCAACAACGACATCGAAACGTTGAAGAACGTAAAAGCCTGCGACTGGGAGTTCGACGAGGAAGCCTTCCAGCACGTGTCTGATGACGCCAAGGACTTCATTAGGCGTTTGCTGGTCAAGAGCAAAGAGTAAGTGGCATTTACAATCTTATTTTTATACAGATAAGGCATAATTTGGTAAATTAACGACGGCTGGTCAAGAACAAGAAGTAAGAAAGATTAACAATGTTATTTTGATTCATTTAGGGCTCAATTTGGCAAAGTTGCCCGTTAAGAGCTATTTGTAAGGGTGATTTAGCATTGAGGTGGATATGAGTGGAGAGGAGAGAAGACGCAGGAATAAATCTTACCCGAAAATCAAATATTAAACCCAATGCAGTTGGTATAAAAATAAGAACAATTTAAAAAATATATCATTTTACCAGTTCAAGATTTTATAAGTAAATTCGAAAGCGCTATTGCGCCCAAACTGAAACTTCTGAAAACTAGCGTCGTAGCCCCGTCTCAGCCTTTAGCTAAGGCAAACTCTTTTTGGGATTTCAGTTTTAGTTTGTTTGTCTGTATTTGTATTGTCTTCTAAAGTTTACGCGAACACTACACATTTAACCCAGATTAGCCTACTGCCCTACATTTAGGACAGTATGAGTTAAAACAAACATTTTATTAATTATTTATTTCAAAACATCAAGTAATTTTAAGATTTATTTTGAGAAAAGATTAGCGACTATTACGGATCTACTCGCGTTTATTTTACACATTCATCATCATCATCATCATCAGCTCATTTTAATGTCCCCACTGCTGGGGCACGAGCCTTCCCTATGGATGGACAGGGAGAATGGGCCATTAACCACCATGCGGGCCCAGTGCGGATTGGTGGTTGTGAACGACTGCTAATGTAGCCGGGACCAACGGCTTTACGTGCCTTCCAAAGCACTGTGAAGCTCGAGATGGAAAATTTTTGGTCACCCATCCGATGACCGGCCTTTGCGAAAGTTGCTTGACCACAGCAATTGCAGACCGGGCGCGTTAACCACTGCGCCATCGAGCTCTTTTACACATTGATTTATATTATTTTATCCTGACGTTTAGAATCCTTTGCAGGATCCGTAGTCTCAGAGAGACTACCAGGGAGACTCACTAGTCTTATTTGTTGTTTTATTTAAATATGTATTTGTTTTAGTGTCTTTTTAAATGGCATGTTGCTGAATACCGTGGTCTATTGCAGGAAGCGTATGACCGCCCACGAGTGTCTCGTCCACAAGTGGTTAGCAGGCGATGCTGCTGCAGCAAGAACAGCTACCATCGAGGCTCGCCGCTACCAGGCCATGCGAGACAGGCTGCGGGCAAGATACGACGTAAGTGTTTTCTTATTAATTCATCATCGTCATCATCAGCCTACACTAGTCCACATCTCCGGTTTTGTCGTATTTTCTGAAATTTGTGTTATGTCGAATATTGATATGAAAAAATGGTGGATTATTAACCGTTAATTGTTCGTGAACGTGCATGAGTGTTAGCAAATGAAACGAAATAGTGCGACGTCACTTTTCAAATCTTCTCAAGAAGTCAGCGTGAGGTCTAAGTAAAGCCCCACCCACATCTTTACTGAGATACTCGAGGGGTTGGGGGGGTATAGCTTGTATAACTAATCTTTACTATAATTTGTTTTTATATGTGGGGACCTGTAATTGGCTTGTTGTTGCTATTTTTAAGTTTCAACTTTGTCGATTAGCTGTTGGTTTTCCAAATGAATAAATAAATAAATAATCATTCATCATCGTCATATATTAACAAAGTGAATACAACATCAGCATTCAAAAGTCATTAAATAACACTATATTTTCATTTAAAAAAATGTACTTTATGGTATCTTGTATTGATAAATCTGTCAAGTGACCTATTATTTAATTGACTTCCTTCCCCACAGAACTGGGCCTCGTTCGCGCTGCCCATTGGCAGGCTGAGCGAGTACAGCTCATTGCGCAAGCTGCTCATAGAGAAGTGGAAGATCTACGACGGACAATTCGGTAAGTGTACATTTATTTTTTATATTTGGGAAACATATACATACATACACTCACGTCGTTAGTGACCTCGACGCTACATTTAGCATAATTAATGTATGGCTCCGAGGTGAATTAGATAACATCGGTGATAGGTTGCTAGCCGATCGCCTGATGTGCGAGCATCTTGGATTCCTTGTCCCCTGGTCGGCTCTTACGACATGCAAGGGAAGTTAGGCAGCTGATGCATTCTTTTCACGTCCCATTTCATAAACGTATAGCGCAGAATTTTCTCTATTCCTTCTCTATTAATATTATCAGCCAAGTTCCTATAAGTGATAAATAGTTACTTGAGAAGTTGCTTGTAAGGGTGCTTCAATACACTTCGGAGAGACCTATAACTGAAGCCTTCAGTACTTTGCATGGTGTTCTTCAAGGTAGCGCACATGTACCTACTCTCTGTTTCTAATTAAAGCAATAAACATTTAATTTACACCATCTAGAAATGATCTAACTATCTTACATTGTGTCTCTAATGACACTGTTGTGTTCCAATAGTAGGATCAACAAAGCCAGCTTCCTCAATGGTTGAGGATTCCGAGTGAAGTGCACTTCCACCTTCGGCCTTATCATCATTAAGTCAAAAAAGGCCAAATGCTTACCTGTAAGGAATAAAATAAATGAAAAACACTATACATGTAAAGGAAATAGATTTTAATTTTGCTAGTTTCTAGTAGCATACCTCCCATTTTCTCCTTGTTTGTTGTATGCCTCAAAGTCGTCTGGAAAAGATTGCTTCAAGCGATAGATCTTTGCCCGCTTACAAGTCTTTATTTTTATTTTTATATAATGTAAGCAATGAAGTGTTTATCTAACTATCTATCTATACATGTACTCCCTTCTCCTCACTAGACCGTCGGCAGGCAGCCCCCCGCTTCGTGATCAAGCCGCAGTCGGCGTTCTGCTACGAAGGCCAGTCGGTGAAGCTTTATTGCCGCATCATCGCATGCGCAGCTCCCACGGTCACCTGGTCCAGGAACAACCACGAGCTACGGCAGTCTGTCAAGTTTATGAAGAGGTTAGTTATGAATTTAAAGTTATTTATTCGGTTTGCGGTACAAGAAATAGTTCTTTTGAATGTCACTTATATTTGTAAGACTTTGGAGCGGGAGACCTCGTACTGAAAAGGACGGGCAAGCATGTCAGCACGGGCATTTCCTTTCTGCCTTTCTTTTGTACCGTGAAATGTTTAGAATTTTATAATATAAACACACACTCTTTTTCTCAAAAAACACAATAGAAAGGACCACAAAAAATATAAAAAAGTTATATATTATGTGTACGCGACATACTATTAAAATATTTTGTTTATGTTAAAATCGTAGATGAGAGTAGCCCTTATTTTTTTTCTATCATACAGGGTGTATACTACTACTACTACATAACATAATCGAATCTAATCGAATGACCTGTTCCACACAGATACGCCGGCGACGACTACTACTTCATCATCAACCGGGCGAGGTTGGAGGACCGCGGCGAGTATATCATCCGCGCGGAGAACCACTACGGGTTCAGGGAGGAGGTCGTGTTCCTCAATGTGCAACGTGAGTAACGTTTCATACCTATTTTCTTAAATATAAAAAGTCAAGTTCGTCTAAGAATCAGATAATCTTAACTAAAACCTTTACTTAACTGCTTAATAACATCTTTTGACGAGAAGCAAGTGAAGCTAGAAACTAGAAACGAATTGGCGAACAGTTTAAAGCGAGTGTGTAGTTCCGATACTTGCACCACTCGCTCGGGGTGGCTTATCTGTACATTCCTAGGCAAACCGCTAGGCAAGTCGATAGTTTGTCGATTCTATTGTCGATTCTCCTCGTAGGAGCGTGGACTCTGCCTTAGAGTGTTTAAAAAATTGTGTCACTTTTTTACATTTATTCATAATAATTATGACGACCTCCTTGGTCGAGTGGTTTGTGCACCGGTTTTCATGGTGTCGCCATCTCTGAGGTCCCGGGTTCGATCCCCGGTCGGGTCAATTTAGAAATTATTGTTTTTCTAAGTTGTCTCGGGTCTGGGTGTTTTCTATTTATAATAAGTATGTATTTAAGTATTTTAAGTATGTTTATCCGTTGTCTAGTAACCATTTAACGAGTTTCATAATGAAGCTTCTCTTGGGCTAGATAATTGGTGTGAGTGTAGGAAAGTTTATGGTTTGTTATTATTATTAATTATATAATAATAATTCATTGCTTTATGTAAAAAAACAAATAGTATGATTTGTTTGATATTCTTCAGTAGATCAGTACAAAATTACATTGTCAGTCATGTTACAACATAGTTTGACCATTCTATTTAAGATATTATTCATCATTGAGTCATAAACATTTGACTTTGACTTATATCAAAACAAAAAACAATTTTAATTTTTTTGTACTCACGCTCCCATACCCTGGTTAGGTAACCTAACGGTTGTTAGGTTACCTAAAGGTGCCAGATGATCCTGCGAAAGTAAAACTTGCACAGAAGACCATTTGCGTCAGATCTTCTGACCGTCAGACCTTGAACGCCAGAAGAACCCGCCTAAGCGATTCATCATCCATTACTCATAAGATTCTGTAAGAAATATAATAGTTTTAAACATAATTATTTCTTAATTTAGATTCAAAATACCAGTTCATGCCGCCCTTAATAATGCCGTCAACGTAAATCAGCGCCAGAAAACTAGTTAATCATATTCTACCTTAATTTAATCACCTAAAGATTAAATTAAAATGTCACATGACTCATCTGCCTATAAATAAATTGCCACTCAGTTAGTTATATTACAACTACATTAATAAATAAAGATCACAATAATGATTATAATGTTGTCACATCAAAAGGTTCTGGTTGGCAAACGTTCGCATGTAACTATAGTTCTGATCCTATGAAATTGGGTCAAGATATTTCTGTTCTATTTTTGTTAGTTGAAGGTGTAATTTTAATTAGTCTCTCGCATTGGATTTATATTATTAGTTTGATTGTAAACTAGTCTGATTGTGACACGTATGTTTGTTAGACGACTCGTTTGACTATATTTACTAGTTTTGAAGTCGAAGGTTTGTGTTTATTGCGGTGGCGATTTTAAAGGCTAGTTAGGTGTATTCCAAATTCAGTTAAAAACAAAAGTGTATGAAAGTGTTTAAACGATTGTGTTTGATTGGTTGATTTTTAATTCAAATCTTTTTACAAAAAAATTCTTTGACATTTAACGTGCAAAACTTCTATCCTGTTCCTGTAACTAGGGTTTAAGGTAATAAGTCTATACAAATTTTCAATGTTAAAATAAATTCAATAAATATTTTATTTAACAGACAATACAAATTTTAATATTTAAATAATACTACTTATTTTCGAATCTTATGTAGTTTATATTTATTTTATTTATTATTTATTTATTTTACGTATATTATTATATTTTATCATTCACTTTTATTTACTTTCATTTACTTTACATTCGTTTTTAACAACACGATCTGCTAGACATAGGAAACAGCACATACCTAATATTATCTTCTACTTACCAATAATCAATTCTCTCCCCCTCTCAGCTGTACCGAAGGTCCAACGCCAGCACTTACCCGAGGCTCCGCGCCGCCGCGAAGCCCTACCATACACCTTCTGGCAGGAGTCCAGCGAGACGGCGCCCGCCTTCACGTTCCAGCTGCGGCCGCGCGTCATGCAGGCGCGCGACACCTGCAAGCTGCTCTGCTGCCTCAGCGGAAGGCCCACGCCCACTGTCAAGTGGTGAGTTTACGCCCACTATATCCTTTATCACCAGATAAGATTCCAGCGAGTTGGCGCTAACCTTCACATTCCAGATGTAGATACAGCTGCTGGCATACGAGAGAGAGAGGGGGGCTCTCTCTATTCTTCTAGCCTTTTCACAGTTATCAGCGACATGCGGCCGAGCCACGCCTTTTACACCTTTCCTCTAACCCGACTGTCAGGTGTCTAGCTCTTCTTTCTATTCTCCCGGTCCCTTCATAGTGGCCAGCAACATGTTCCAGCTGCCGACTCAGAGGCCGACCCACGTCCACTATCCGTAATCCGTCCACAGCAACACGTTCGAGCTGTACATTCTAGACAGAAATCTAGTGAGACGGCCCAAACCTTTATACACTTCAGCTTTGAATTCAGCGGCACCTACCTTCTCCAGGAAAGGTTTAGCGGCCGGCCGGCCCATGCCAACCGTCAAGTGTTTAAGAGGGGGTATAAAGGTAAATCGCCAATCGTAGATTTGATTTTAAAACTAGAAGATAAACCACGAAAAAAATATCATAGATACTACAGCATACTTGAAAGGGACTGGACTAAGTGAAAGCATAATGTAATTAAATTTTATCGATAATAAAAAAACGCGAACTTACGTCTACTGTTCAACTATTATCAATTTATTTTCAATTTGATACATATTACTGACCCAATATTTTAACACATAATATCAAATTATATTACCAAGCGACCCTATTTGAAACATTAATTTATATTTTACGAGTAATTAAACTAAAACTTATTCGGCGCTTACGACATTCTTATTCCGCGCAGAGCGCTCCAGTCTGTCGCACCTGACCCGAGGTAACAGGCATGTTTTGTTTCATCGAACATCGTGGTTTATCTTCTAGTGTTAAAATCAAATCTACGATTGGCGATTGAAGGTAAATACCTTTATACCCCCTCTTAACATACTCTCCGTCCCTCCACAGCGACAAGTAACAGCTGCGGATTCAGCGGCCGTCCCTCGCCCTCTGGACCCCTTTCTCCTATCCTTCCTGATAGGAGTTTAGCGAGACGGTGCCCACTTTCACGTTCAGCTGTGGGTTTAGCGGCCATCAACTATTCCCGATCCCTCCTTCCTGGCAGGAGTCTAGCGAGACAGGCGTCGCCCATCTACGTTTTATGTACTATACTATCTATAAACTATTACTATCTTATGCTATTCTATGAATATGTTTCGCAAAACTTTAACATCTACTAAGTATCTATTCTCATCACCAGGTACAAGGACAGGAAGGAGCTGTCCAAGTTCGACTACTCGATGAGCCATTCGGATGGCGTAGTTACCATGGAGATCGTAGACTGCCGGCCCGAGGACAGCGGCAAATACACCTGCGTCGCCACCAACGTGCACGGCAGCGACGAGACCGCATGCGTCGTCATCGTCGAAGGTACTGTCGACCTCTGGCCAAGGCTTCTTATAGTAAACTAGCTGACCCCGCAAACGTTGTTCTGCCAACGTACTATTAGTGGGGGTAGGAGGATGAAAATCAAGTAAATATAACGTCAAACAAAAATGGACCATACAAACAGTGCCACGCTATTTTGCCCCCTTAAAGGGCGAATTTCCAAAAATGCTTTCTTAGCACTCACCTACACTATAAAAGGAATTATGATGCAAATTTTCAAGTTTCTAATCCTAGTAGTTTGGGTTGTGCGTTTATTATTGTGAAAATCGATGCATTAGATCTCTATGTGCCTTACAAATAAACAAAGAATAAGGTCAGAATAGTTATTCCGTGTTTTGTCTCTTTTACTCTAATTTGAAATGACGATTACATGACAGGAATAAAACACAATAACTGTTCGGAGCTTATTCTTTGTTTATTTGTAATGCAGTAAATCTTTAGCGAGAAGTGCGGTTTGTTGAAGGTACAGACCCCTGCACATCAACCTATCGAAAACTGCCAAATTTCTTCAATACATTTTCAACCATAAACCTAATTCATAAAGTTCAAAGTCTATTGAGGGAATTTAACAGTTTGTTTGTGGTATGCTGATGTGTAGGCGTGTGTACAACTGATCTCAGTCGAATTGGTTAAAAATACCTGCGTAGTCTAAGAGATATCAATATATGCCATCATCTTCAAAAGTAGTCAGTCGCTGGCTAGCACCATTGGTAACCTAAAATGTGTATAGGCAGTCCCCTTAATATTCTTTATCACGGTGGCTAATTTATCAGCCTCCTCATTACCTGAAACTGTAATATGTGATGGAACGATGTACACGACTACGACAAGCTCATAACGTTGACATTGTCAAAGATTCGAGACTCGTATCACACCTGTCTTATGCAAACTTTACAACCCTCAATTTGTTAGCGACTTTTTAAATTGTTAGATAACAATTTTCACCTCAAGGTAAGTTACTGAAAACAGGCATTATTCTTCTTAGTTTAACTCCGACCAGACGTAATAGAATACATGGACTGACCTGCTCCTTTGTCTACAGGCGAAGTGGTATCACCCGAGCAGGCTGCGCTCGCGCATAACTTCCTGCACTCTGGTGACCGCCGCTACATAGAGAAACCGCTGAAGCCAGCGCCACCGCCGATCATCACCAAGACGAAGGTAAACCTCACCTGTGTAAATGTATGTTAATTTATATACATAAAAAATAGATAATACTATTATTGCAACACTATAAAATAAACATTGAACACATAATTAAGTTACGCATTGGCAGTTTTTTTGCTTTTATTCGAATTTTGTAGACAAAACTGTTGAATTAAAAAAAAATATTACTTTGAGTAAATATTAACGAGTGTCCTAGAGTTTACACCATGTTTATATAAAATAATATAATAAGTATAATATACTAGCTTCTAAAAAGTAATTATCCTGTTACCTTGACCTTGTATTTGACTGGGAGAAAGGTAGTGTCCCTCGGAACCGTCCTACCATCTCAAAAAACGCATCGTTCCGTTGCTCCGGCTCGATGTAAAGGGAAGACACAAGCAAAATCCTTAAAATTTATAATATTAGTTGAAATTTTATCTAGTGCAACTTTTATTCTCCATTCCAAAATGTGTATGGTATTGAAGCAGCGTTTTCTGGTGACAAACGAGGGGAGTCAATATTTTAAGAACTCTACCTGTATGCTTCGGTACTCAAAACTTGCTCGTATATGTATAGGTAACGATCGACCCGCCCACGAAGACGCACGCCGCGCCCCGGCCGAAGTACTCGCCGCAGACCTCAGTCGAGGCTAGCAAGAAGAAGTACGGAGCTAAGCTCGACTCGGATGCCTCATCCAGATCCAGGAGTACCACTAAGGAGCTAGTTTGTAAGTACAAAATTTAATAATCATCTTTTTTTATCATCAGTTGTATGGTCACATATAATTAGTAATATTTATTGCAACCTGCCCCCCGACCGCCCAACTCTATCGCCATCGCTCTCGCTATCGCGCTCTATAGTTTATGGCGACATCTTGTTATTTTAAAAGCGATATGAAAGCAATATCGAAAGCTATAGCCTATGCTTTCGATATTTATAAAATGTTTTTGTTTTGTTTATAAAATTTTAACGCAAATTTTTGTTGCGAAACAAATTACAAAAACAATGTTAAAAAAAAAAAAAATAATTTCGGCGGGCTGGTTAGAACCACGATAGCTCAGTTGGAAGAGCACCTGACCCGGTATGTCAGAAGGGTGCAGGTTCAAATCCTGCTCGTGGAAATTTTTTCAACATTGTGTTTTTGTAATTTGTTTCGCAACAAAAATTTGCGTTAAAATTTTATAAACAAAACAAAAACATTTTATAACAACAATTGTTATATTAGAATCGGAAATAAAGTTAGTTTGAATCGTACGCTGCCTCCCTCCAGTGCCCGCATCGGACGCGACCATGTGCGGGCCGTCGTTCGCGCGCGCGCTGCCCGACGTGCTGAGCGCCAAGGACGGCGCGCCGCTGCTGCTGGCGTGCGCCGTGCGCGGCGACCCCGACCCGCGCGTGCAGTGGTACAAGGACGGCAAGCCGCTGCAGTCCTCGGAGGTACGGTTACAGGCTGCTGTGCGGGTACCTACGAATGGAACGCTCGCTGGCTGCCTCCCAAGGGTGGGAAGCTGTTGCAATCGCCAGAGGACAGGGCTGTAACATACTGTGCAGGAAATCGAAAAATACATCAATATCTGTGCGTAGATAGCGGAGATATGCCCAAACATACCTACATAAAAATATAAGAGTTGAAAACTTCATCCTTTTTTGCATTCGCGGAACGTGTTTTTGGATTAATGACCAATTTAGATTTGAATTGTAATTTTAATTAATGATTGTGCTTCGGTGGGCACTTCAACCGTTTGATTCGTACCTAAAGATAATATTCCGTTAAATGTGAAAAAATATGGTTCGATCCCCATAGCTCCGTTAGACTACTTACTAAAGTGATCTTATATCTGAAAATAACCATATTAACTTTTCTGAATATGTTAATGGGACTACTATTAATAGGTTAACAGTGCATTATTAATAATATTTAAATAAAACCAAACTAATCGTTTTTTTTTTCTATTTGTGCAGGTTGTGGATCTCAAGTACAAGAATGGCGTAGCGTCGCTGGCCATCAGCGAGGTGTTCCCCGAAGACGAGGCGGAATATTCTCTAAAAGCCATTAACAGCCAGGGCGAGGTCGAGACCAAGTGCAAAGTTTCCGTGAAGCGTGAGTCATGACTTTTATCAAAACATACAAAGAGTAAATCTATACTATTACTAGTGGTCACCCGCCCGCTTCGCTGTGCGAATATAATTGATCAATGAATGCTAATCGAAATAATTATTGTTTACCAAAGCCTATCATTTGCACAATCTCATGTTCTTACTTCATACAAATTTTCATCAAGATCGGTCAAGTCGTTCTTGAGTTAAATGTGGACATACAAACAGACAGACGCACAGACAAAAAATTTTAAAAATCGTAGAATTGGTGGTAGTCGTAACGTACTTAGTACAGACTGCAACAAAAGTCAATGAACGCTTTACAAATATTATCGGTTGTTCTAGCTATGGACGGCGGCGCGGCGGCCGGCACGGTGAAAGCCGACAAACCTCCCAGGATCGTCGACCACGCCAAGTCGCAAGTTGTCACCGACGGCGACGCAGTCACGCTGGCTTGCAGGTAAGCCTTGACCTTTGATATGCCTTGTCAAGGAACCTTGAAACCTGGATGCGATCAGCTCAAAGCAGAAGGGATTGGCGTAACATGGAGGAGGCCTATGCCCAGCAGTGGGTAGATACGGGCTGAAAATGATGATGAAGGACGTTGTGTCTGTACTTACGACAGACGACTGGTAGAACAGCTACCATACCTCACGACTTGGTGAATACGAGCCGAGGGTGACTCGAAAGACTAAGGTCTTTCGAGTCACCCTCGGGTTGTTCCGCTCTTAATTCCGATCTGAAAGCCTCGGAGAATCTAGGAGAAACCCTCTGAGGATGTTCGATCACCGCGGCCTAAAAAACCTTTAGGTTCTCGCCCCCCAACAAAAGTCCGGTTACGCCTTTACAGCATTACCGGACTCTTTAAAAAAATACTATCATATTAGTTCTAAACTTTCGTGTACCATTATAAACAGCAATTTATAGGGGGTTTACGCAAAACATTATCACAGTATATGAATATTTTTTTTTAATACCTGTGGTCTAACTTCTTACTGATCTTACTTCTTACTGCGACCATCTTACTGATTCCTGATTGCCCTCCATCAAACAACATCTTCCTACCGGATTCCGACCTTTAACATGTTACAACACGTCTCCCTATTCCAGGATCGTGGGAGCCGAGAGATTCGACGTAGTATGGCTACACAACAATAAGGAGATCAAGCCCTCAAAAGACTTCCAGTACTCAAGCGAGGCCAACATACACAAGCTGCACATCGCTGAGATATTCCCGGAGGACGCCGGTGCGTACACGATTAAACATTTTCTGTCTTACAAATAAACAAAGAATAAGCTTTGAATAGTTATTCCGTGTTTTGTTACTGTCATGCAAACGTCATTTCATTTCAAATTAGAGTAAAAGAAACAAAACACGGAATAACTATTCGGACCTTATTCTTTGTTTATTTGTAAGGCACTTAAAGAATGCGATTGCCCTAGCTAAGTGGAAGTTGAACCTACGATCTATCGTGAAATTGAAGGGGATTATTATGAAAGAAATTTAATAAGGGTGTTATTTGAACGGTTAGCAAAGTATTTTCGTATTTTTGTTAGCAAAAAAATGCTAGTTGGGCAGCAAAAAAGTTAGTTGGGCAGCAATCAGTCTGCAACTTATATAATTCTGAACAGCAGTCTTATGCCGCTCCCCCCTTCCGTGGCTGGTCCTCGCTACGCTGCGCTTCGCTCGGGAAAAAAAAATATAACCTAACCAACAGTAAAGATTTCTTATGCTGACCGATTGTATAATTCTGCTGACCAAATATTTATTTTGTAATACGAATAAATTATTTCTATTTAATAATTAACGACTTTAAGTAATTTTAGTTGCCTCTGTGATCTAGTGGTTATATAGACCTCCGTAGCCGAGTGGCTTGCACGCTGGACTTTGGGCGACTTTCGACATCGGTTGGGTCGATGTCGAAAACAAATTTCGATATTTTCGATATCGTGTCGGGTCTGGGTGGTTGTGGTACCGTCATTGTTTCTGATTTCCATGAAACGAGTGCTTTATAGCTACTTACCTTGGGATCGGAACAATGTATGTGATGTTACAGATAAGTTGAGACCAAAGCATTTACCCGTTGCGGTATATAAAAATCTTGAGCATCCTAACGAAATACACATCAACCTATCCGAAACTGTCAAATTTCTAAAATACATTGTCAACCATATGCCTTAGGCATAAAGTTCAAAGTCTATTGAGGAAATTTGACAGTTTGTGGTAGGTGTGTAGGCATAATCGAGGCCTAGGAGTTGATCAATGTCACATCACATATGATTTAAGTATAAGAAAACCCGTCCGACTTATAAAACGCGTATCATCTCGTACCAACACGTGAGATGGCGGCAAATCGCTTCTCTTTTATGTTCTATATCACAAAGGCACTAGTGACCTATTCTTTTTATTAAAAACCTATAGTACCAGCCTTTCACAAGGGTTACCATTTATTTACGTTGTTGTGTAGACGCCTGCAAAAACAAACTATGCAAAACTGTCACTTCATTTAATGTACTTCCATATGCCATAGTCATAAAGTTCAAAGTCTATTGAAGAAATTTGACAGTTTGTGGTAGTCCGATGTGCAGGCGTGTGTACCAATACTTTGCGTAGAGAAAATAAATTTCATGTATTGAATATAAAGAAACTTATATTAAAGGTGACAAGTGTCATATATTTTATTTGAAATGTCTTCGTCCATATTTATGTGATGCCGCGCGGCCATACTAATGTTGTATGGGGAATTACGTGTTAACTTGAAAAATAATAATTTAAATAACAGCTTGATAAATCGAAAATGTGAGACAGGCGATTTGTTGTTTAGATATTGGTGATTGTTTAGACAAAATCAGAGGTACAATAATTTAGATAACCTATAAGATATCAACTAAACGCCGCCACTAGTTTTCATGATTTTTGCCCAACTTTAAATGATATTGTAGAAAAAAATATAGTGCGTTTTGAACTTATGGATCGGACAAATTGTAAACACGTTCCCTTTGATACTAAATATATATTTTGTTTTTGTAATACGATAGTATTTTCAATTATATCAACTTCACCGTGACTGCACTTTTGGCTTCTTTTGGTCGGCGCACCCTTAAACACTTACATCAACTCCATTCCCCAGGGGTGTACACGTGCGAGGCTTTCAACGACGCCGGGGAATCTTTCTCGTCCTGCTCGCTGGTGGTGCTCGTGCCGGGGGAAACCCCCGCCGCGCCACAGTACAAGGACTTCCCCGCGTCTGCGACAGTCGCCTCCACCGAGCCGGCAGTGTTCACAGCTGAACTGGATAAGGTATACAATTTTTTAATATTTTATCTAGTTTGTTACTATCACTTTTCAGGTTTTTGTAATTTTTTTTACACAACAGATACTAATCACATTTTGAACATTATAAATTAGCTTAGCAGTTTCTTAACCAGATCAATGTCTTCTACGTGAATGCACAGTGAATTATCTTAGCATAGCAGTAGGTATTTTAAGAAGTAGGTAATTTTTTTTTATATATTTACAAAAAAAACTTCGAGTTTTATTTTAACCCGCATCTTCCAATAGGGTTTAGTAAGTTTGGCTTAAAGTAAGAATGTTGACTAAATATACGTCACGGGTCGCATAATAAATCTCGAAGTAAGAAAGAATCTTGGTGATTATTTAGTCAACATTCTCAATTTGCTTGCCAAAGGAGTCTTAGAGTTACATTATCAACATCCGTATCATCTTAGAGATTATTATGGATTAGTAAATATAGTTTTGATTTACCGAAAACGTTGTCTTAACGAATTGGGCCTACCGTTTAGATATCAGCTACAATTTTGTTAAAAAAAAACTTAACTTAGCAAATAGGTAACTTCAGCCATAAATCAATAGACTCATACCAATTAAGTATTCAAATACTTTGGTTATGTGATTTGGGTATTTACTAATACATTGAATTTTCCACCCACAGCCACCACTCCAGCTTCAGTGGTTGAAGGACGGCAAGCCTGTAGATGAGACCTCAACCAGGTACAGGTTCACCATGGAAGGCACGTCTAGATACAGGTTCGAGATCGCCAAGGCCACCGGCGACGACAACGGCCAGTACCAGGCCCGCGCCGTCGGCTCCAAAGGCGACTCCTTTGCGGCATTCTACCTTAACGTCAGCGATGTATAAACAAAACGAAAAAAAAAACAAGGACTGACATTTATAACTAGGGACCCAAGACTATACCTTGGGGTACCCCCATCTCAAAATGAATGATTACGAATATTGAGCATAACGATTTTTATACAATTTGGAGTCTAAGTGTGTAAAGGAGTTTCTTTTTTTATATTTAAATTATTTATTAATTTATTAAGTATTCTTTAAGTGTTACACCCTATCGAATGCCTACGAGAAGTCGCTTGGACGGAATCCTCGCTCTCTAGTCACTGTTAACGTTGAAATGTTATTTATTTACTGTCGAATTTATCCATTGTTATTATTTTTCTTTTCTTTTCGTAATTTTATATATCGTCCTGGCCTAACAGATATTAATTGCAGCTTCCTAAAAGCTTAAGCTTGAGTTAATCAATGTTGCGATGGATTTTGGTCCGGTTTCACAGCTGACCCTCTATGGAATATTTAAGCGCCACCTTCAAATATCTCTTAGATGATCGACGCCGATTCCCGACCATAATCCGTAATAATTATTTTTTATATAACTGTATTATTTAATTGTACATAATTTAATTTATATCATGTGACCGCGTAATTATAAATAAATATGTATACCTGAAAAATATTTAATTTGTTTCATTTTAAAATACACTCGGCGTCAAAAAAATCGCACCTTTTAAAAATCATCTTTAAAAATTCTTAAACCTTATGTAGAGGATAGTGTTGGGTATCATTAGAAAGGTAACAAAAAGGAGTATCAAAAAACAATTAAATTTAACTTTCTGTTTAATTATAATTATACAAACAACATTAAAATTAATAAAATAATAAAAATCCTTAATTAAGTCCTAATTAACAACAAATAATTTACAAAGAAAAATGTACAAAAAGTGTCTTAAAATTAACTTAAAATCTAGTGTTACCCCCCCCTTGCCCTGATCACGGCTTCCATACGGTCCCTCATGGACCTCACCAACTTCAGGAGCTCTTCTTGAGGGATAAGCCCCCATTCTTCAATCACCGCGTCTTGGAGCTCCTGTAGAGTCGAAGGAGCTGGATCCCGAGATCGAACCTTACGTTTAAGATGGTCCCAGAGGTGCTCTATAGGATTCAGATCCGGACTTCGCGCTGGCCACTGCATCACAGAGATTTGGGACCTCTGCAAGAAGTCGCTCACGATGCCTGCAGTGTGAGCGCGAGCGTTGTCGTGCATTAATGTGAACCCCTCGCCAAAAGATTCGGCAAAGGGGACCACATGCACTTCCAGGACCTCAGTGACATAGCGGCGAGCAGTCAGCGACCCTTGTCCGCGAGCACCTCCAGTCCGGGAGACGCAGACAAGGTCGGTTTTGCCGGCAGCAGACATACCGCCCCAGAACATGCAGGATCCGCCACCATATTCCACCGTCTCCTGGATGCAGGCTTGGGCGAAACGTTCACCCTGCCTCCGGTATACTCTTCTCCGTCGGTCGTTGCAGAAAAGACACACTCGCGTCTCGTCTGAGAAGAGAACAGCTCTCCACTGCTCAAGGGTCCAATCGACGTGGTCACGAGCAAACTGCAAGCGGGCTCGCCGATGCGCTGCAGTCAATTTTGGACCCGTAGCAGCTCTGTGGGCCGCTATCTTCTTCTCCTTCAATCTTCTTCTAACCGTAGATACGCTTACGGTGCGTCTGCGAACTGCCTGGAGCTGCTGTTGCAACTCAACAGCGTTGGAGAAACGATTTCTCAAAGAGTTCGACACAACGAACCGGTCGTCTCTTTCCGAAGTGCAGCGACGTCTACCCGAACCGTGTCTGCGGATATAGCCACCGGTCTCTATGAAGCGCTGGTACACTCTTCGAACGGAATAACGGCTCAGGTTCAGTTGCCGGGCGACATCACACTGCCGCACCCCTGATTGCAGTAGTGCAACCACTTGAGCGGCTTTATCAGCTGTGGTATCCATCAAAATCTGTGCGTGTGTCCTCTTCAACGGTTGAATAGCGAATGACCCACATTGAACCCGTGTTGACCGTTTTATACCCACAAAGGAAGCGCAACTAGCAACTCTCACGGGTAGCAAAATTTGCATCGAATTTTTGTGACACTTTATTTGTTGCATTAGGTTTTATTTGATAATGAAAAGTAATGTTTTTTATTAAGTTAATTAAGTAACCTTGTAAATAAAACCTTGTAAATCATAATTAATGCGACTGCATGTGCATATCAAGAGTAAATGACATTTGAAAGTGATTTTCTAAGAGGTGCGATTTTTTTGACGCCGAGTGTATGTATTTTCCTATACATTATTGATATCGCAGGGTTTATTGAGAGATTGGTGTTGCTATATGCCTTTTTTTCGACTTCGTATTATTACTGACTTTTATTGCTAATCAGTAGCAATAAATAATAATAATAATCTATACATATAATAAAGCTAAAGAGGGTCGAAAGTCTGTACATGGAAGATATTCGAAAAAAAGTTGGCTGGCGATAACTAGAATCGATAACAGAACACGTTTCAACAGTTTTTAGAATTTTTGTCTGTTTGTCTGTTTATTTGACCGCGTATCACGTGACAATGGCTGAACGGATTTGGATGAAACTTTGCACAAAGACAGGCCATGACCCGGACTAGGATATAGGACACTTTTTATCCCGGTAACAGGTTCCTGTGGGATAGTGTAGTCTTCGCGAACGAAGTCGCAGGCGACAACTGGTAAATATTAATAATAATAATAATACTCGAAAATGGTCATGCAACGCTCTACTGGGATCGCTCTATCATTACGGACAGGACTATTGTCGCCAATAAGCCTGATATCGTGGTGGTTGACCGATCCCAGCGCCGGGCAATACTGGTTGATATCACCATACCTCATGATGAGAACCTCGTGAAAGCCGAGAAGGACAAGCTCAGTAAGTACCTTGACTTAGCTCACGAGGTGACCGCCATGTAGGATGTTGATTCAACCATTATTGTCCCGATAGTCGTTTCAGCGAACGGTCTGATAGCGAAGAGCCTCGACCAACATCTTAAGAGGCTCTCGCTTGATGGTTGGATCAAGGGTCAGATTCAGAAAGCAGTACTCCTTGACACGGCACGTATTGTCAGGAGGTTCCTCACTCTGCAGCCCTGACCACCGGTAGCTTGGGCCCTGCCCCGCTGCTGGTGGTACTCTAGAATTAGGTTTTTATAATGTTTTATTGTTTTTATATTAAAATATTGTAAAAATCTAGTTTTAAGAAAGAAAATAAATAAAGAGAATAATAATAATAACCTCATCACATCATCACCAGCTCTTTTTGCGTGATGGGGCACGAGCCTTCCTTAGGAATTGATAGGGAGAACAGGTCATAATAAAGCACGCGGGCTCAGTGCGGATTGGTGGTTGTTAACGACTGCTAATGCTGCCGGGACCAACGGCTTTACGTGCCTTCCGAAGCACGGAGGAGCTCGAGATAATACATTTTTGATCACCCTTCCGATGACCTTCCCGGTGAACTTCTTTAAGAAATCTTTTTAAAGAAATTGGTGTTTTGACAGTGGCTTCTCAAATTATTTATAATTGTATAGTTCTTGTACGTTGCAATATCAACTCGTTTACTAAACACGGTGACGTACACAATTTTAATACTAGAAGTAAGACAAAACTTGTAATGCCACTGTTCAGGTTACAGAAAGTGCTTGGTTATTTCTTGGGGCAAGGTATCACTATTACAATAAAATACCAAATACTGTACTAGATTTAAAAACATGTAAAGTGTTATTTACTTAAAAAAGGTTATTATACAGTCAAATTATATTTGGATGATAAAACAGTCTCGCTATAACAAAAAACGCATACTTAACTACTTTTTGTAATAAAGAATTACACTGATATGATAGCCTTTATAAACAGTGTCCTACAGATAACAAATAGCGTTGCGTTGAACATTTCAATTAGTTTTGATTTAGAGTAGCTTGGGTGTGTCATGCTCTCTTTATTGTCTCTGCGGTGGTGGCAAGTGCGTCGTGTCGTTACGTTCCCTAAAATATGGTTGAGCGAAGCGATGGCTGATTCATATGTCATACTCGTGAACGGGTGCCGCCTGTGGAGGCTGATCTGCTCTTGCATACTTGTCTTATTTTTATTATTAATAACTATAGTTTAACTTTGTTTTTTTTTCTTCGACAGATTTTGACTTTTACTAGTATTGTATGACTTTGTTAAAAAAATAAACTGGTAAATGATGTTTTTGCAAACTTAAATATTTAATTAATATTTTTTTTCTTTTTTGTGGTTTTTTACATGTTGTGATTGTATTTTATATTTTGTGTTTTATTTGTGATGGAAAGTGTCATTTTATGATAGAACATTTTCCAATATTTTTGGACCGGCCTATGCGAAAGTGGCTCGACAAGCTTCTCAATAGAACAATACCTATCTGGGTTTAAATTTAAATAATAAAACGTAATTCTTGATAGCTCTAACGTATCTGCCCACACAAATAGGAAACTTTAATTTTTTTGAGAAATAAACGCCGAACTCAACAGTCATAACGAAGCGTGCATAGCTCATCGCGTCACTCCAGTCATCGCGCGGTCGATCTCAATATAAAAAGAGCAACAACAATAAAAAGACTATCACAACTCGTTCTTGGGATTTCATATTTTAAAATAAGTGTATTTTGAATAAGACGCGCGTTTGTGCCTCGTCACGTACGCGTATGCGCACGTTGATCACTCCGACGTGCGATGCGAGTTGGTTGGATAGGGGAATGGCTTAGGTACCTAATCAAAAACCACTTGGCATTGGTGGAATAAATACTTTTTGATTTTAAACTTCTTTTTTTTACACTTAAATACAACCATAGTCTAACAATCGCTTTTTTTAAATTATAAAGCTACTACCGTCTATGTAAGACAGTCACCACAACATCTATGTTAAAAGCACACACAAACACAATTAGAGACAAGATAGCCATTTCCTTAGTAAATGAGAATTCCCGGTGAATAACACTTCTACCTTTGCGCCTTATCATCGCTTGTTAAAGTGACGTCGTCGTTGTCGACATTGAATACCTCGTACTGGGCGAGATTAAGCTTCTTCGTTGTAACAATAAACAATCAATAAAACCTCTTTGTAAATTATTTAATCGTGGTCAAATCACAACACGACATGGCCACACCAATTGACCAAAATGTGTTTATGGCGTGACTCCCATATCGGACCGTATCGATCAAACGGGCACGGGCAGCACCAATTAAGCCACCAACCACCGGGGAACCAATAAAACTCTTGTATAGCAACGTTCACACCGCGGCACCGCGCAATAGTCGAAGCGCCAGAAATTAATAGGCCATAAAACGGTAGCACACTCCAGGATTCAGCCATTAACCCGTGTTCAGAACGCCATTAGGATCCAGAAATAATAAAAAAAAGACGGCCTAATCACGGGGCGGGCGCCACACAGATGCGACGCGCGGCACGTCGCAAGTTTCAAGACAAGACAATTTTAACTATGTATTTTTAAAACATTAAGGACTTTTTAAAGACGACCAACATTTTATTATTTTTATTATAAGACAAAATAAGTAATATATTCATACGTAACTGAGCCAGTAGCGTACGGCCAGCCGGCCCTCCTGATGGAAAGCACTAATCGCAGACCGTGGATACTTGCAATTTTAAGAGTAGGTATGGCGTGTTGCCGACGTGACGCTTACGCTCCCGTTCTGAGGGCTCTTTCCCCTTTAATTTTACTGGAACAAGTACTATTCACGTCGTAACTCAACAATTTTTGTTTATATCTTACGGGTTAGCACTTGGCTTTCATCTCATTCATCATCTCACATTTCATCTGATGTTAAGTGATGGCGACATATTTAGATAAGATGGTGGTAGCTAGCCAGGCGGAAAAACAAGCCCTACAACTAACCAAACCGAGTACACAAAAACATGTACCTCCCGCTGGAAATCGAACCCGGGACCTTTGGGTCTACACCGGTGGTCTTAACCACTAGACCACACAGACGATTAAATGTAAAACAAATATTCAATTTTTTTATTAAATCGACAAATGCAAAAGTTACAAAATCGCAACTTAAAAGCAAGCCGCTGCGCCATCGCCACGATCGATCCTCACATCAATAATAAAAATAAAAAAGGAGGTTAATGACGTCGCATCTCTGTGTCGCCCGCCATTGGTAACGAATCAACCGAGAAGGAGCCCGAACAAAAAGTATCATATCTCCATTCCATATTTCAATATTTATCACAAGATCGTTCGTTTTCGAACAAAATCCGAAAAGGGTATGGCTGTTTCTCTTTATTTTTTTTATATTTTTTTTGTTCATTCGCCTCTGTTATTATAAATGAGTTCGCTTTGCGCGCCGATCGGCTTTTGAAAATAATCATTTCGTTCTTCGTTTCTTTGATTTCGCGTGGATACGCAAGTCTTTTGTTTATGTTTAAGTATTCGACGTGGAGAGTTTGTTCTCCAATCAAAATGGGATCGTCTTAACCCTTTAATGCACACAGGTCATTTTCATTTTCATTGGTTTTCAACTTTATGATATGGTAGTAAAGTCAAAATTATGGTGTCCTATATATTGACAGAGCCCTATAAAGGGTTAAATGATTCGAGAGTTAGATAAAATTAGGCTGGTTGTTAAACATGAGAAGTCCAATATAGTAAGAACCCGTATTGACTAGGTGATAGATAATATATAAATTGTCATTTACTTTTGCGTAGTTATTAAAAATAGTTTAATTTAAGTTAGGACATTCTTTTGCTTAGTTTGGAACTGACTTTTATCTTACCTCTTTATTGTCGTTTCCAATGCTACAAACATTGTTTTTACGTCGAAGAGTTTACATGGCTCGCTTTACAGCAAAACGATTTTTACTCAAAAACTTGTAATTCAAGAAAAAAAATGTTTTTCAAAGAAATCTTGATTGACAGAAAAAAAAAGTGAATAAAACCAGAAAATGCTCGCCAACTCTTCGCCAAAGCCTTCGCGTACTCTACTACTGCGCATGTATTTAAATTTTTGAAGTTAAATGTAATCAAGGATGACAATTCAGACGAATAATTAGAATTTACCTTATACGGAACTCTGCGTTGGCTCGAATCAGAGCACGCCTTGTAGTTAATTTTTCCATATCTTATTTGATTCTCGGAGTGGGAACTGGAGTTGAATGGAGACAATATACTCTTATTGAGACACGAGATGGCCACAGAATACAGTTTGTTTTTTTTTAATTCTGTCGCGACTGAACATACGGGCTTATAGAAAATAGCCATCAAAGACCATGGACGCTTGCAATACCAACAATGATACCTAAATATGGACCTTAGGTAGGTATCAGTTTTTACGCTTCTGTAACTTGTAATTTAACTGTACCCTACCGGATTCCATCCAAAGCCCGTCATAAATTGTTTTTTTTAAATATAGCATTAAGTGGCAGCAATAGCTATAGTGTTATAATAATATTGAAACAGATGTATCTGTGTAATTTTTTTTTTTATTATTTTCATTATTTGTTATACTTGTCAAAATAGACTCGAAACATTATCGATAATGTTTCGAGTCTATTTTGACGCTTTAAGGGAGAAAAGAAATGCCCTTGCTGAGTTCCTTGCCGGTTCTTCTCAGTAAGGTCTTCCGCCCAGAGTAGACTTACGAACCGATAGCATAGTGACTTTCATAAGTGCTATTTGTAGCTTAGCTTATTTTGAATTTTGAATTTTATTGTTTTCAAAATATGAGTAAGTAAGAAAGTTGTATATATGGGGTTGTAAACTTTTTTTTTCAATATAAATTGTATTGAAATAGAAACTATGACGTCACTATTTTGTTCAGTCCATTGAGTATTTACTTTTTAGGTTACAGATATTCAAGCGTACCTTAGGTAAAATAAAAAATTGGTTTATGTTTCGAGAACTGTTACGTGATTTCGTTGGCACGATAATTTGTCTAATGATCTGAAACTAATTATTGTTATTATCCCTGTTATGTCTTGTTTTACAAGTTGTCTGGTTTTACAAGCTTTACAGTAAAGAACAAATACAAATAAATTGAGGTTTATGACAAACTTCTCATTATTTTTTTTGTTATTAAATAGAATAAGAAAAATGCTGATATTTTTAATTAATTAGGTATTATGACAACGCACTACTCCACAGCGCACGCTGTGCCGGCACTTACAATACTTTATTACGTCGTTCATTCGAGTCGTTTATTTGCGCGATCGGCCCGTACTGATTTAAAACGCATGTGTCTTCGGTTCGATTCCTGGCCGGGTGCTCTCTCACACACGCCTAGACATCTACGCTCGGTACAAGCTTGTGAAAGGATTGCCCTACGGCTTTCTTCTTTAGAACTTAAGACTGATTTTTGTTTAACATGTTTTTGTTTGATATCTTTGTGTTTATTACAACAATTTAAGGTCTATAATAAAGGCAGATAGATTTTAATGTAAATTGTTATTCATGTGTTTATGTCTTTCTCCTGATACGAATCTCGGTTAAAAATAACTTTTGATATGATTGAGGTGAATTGAGTTTATTACACTTTTGTTCTTAAATTTGTATCGCGTGAATAACTAGGAGCTAGGAGCTAGGACGATCATCTCGTGGGCACGTAAAGCCGTTGGTCCCGGCTGCATTAGCAGTCGTTAACAACCACCGCACCGCAGTGGGCCCGCGTAGTGGTTTATCGCCCGTTCTCCCTTTCCTAGGGAAGGCTCATGCCCCAGCAGTGAGGAGATATAATGAGCTGGTGATGATGAAAAACTATGCGTGTATGCGGTTTCATAAACGTCCCACTGCTGGGCTTAGCTTTTCCCATGCACTCGAACAATAGCTATTGGGAAGAGCAGGCCATAACCGACCACGGTGGCCCAATGCTAGTTGGTGGGTTTTAACGACTGTATTTCATTTCTTTTAACGGGTTTGGTCTCTCTCTCTAGAAGGTAAGTGACATTATCGTCACTTGATCTTATGATCAAAGATGGAAGCGAGCTTCACCCGGAATTATTAGACAATGAGGAACTGGCTTTCTTACACTAATACTATTATACTTACATTGTAAATTGTAATGCCATAGTCTTAGATAAGATGAGATAGCTAGCTAGGCAAGTTTAGAAGTAAACATATCGAATACAGTATTATACTCTCCTCTGGTAATGGCATCCGGGAACTCTTTGACTGAGACCGGTGGTCTAACCACAACGCCACAGAAGGATGTGACTTGCTCGATAACGTTTTTATTTTTAGATTTCATACAAATCAAACGTAAAACCTACAATCTTTTGGTTATTGGGACGGCCTTGGGCTCCGTAACTAACTCAAACCAGTTCCATTATACCAAAAATCATATTCTAATCTGTGCATCTGACGTTTCCGAGCGCGCCTTACAGCGAGCGTGGACACAAAAAACCTCGTAAGCGAACCCGTATCCTTCCCAAAGCCAAGAATACAAGAATTCGTAGTTTTTTGAAAAATAATCAATGACAGCCTTACAATGATGGAATACGGACTTTTTAAAGCCCCTTTTTGGTGGAATACAAACTTTTTCTTTCTTTTTTTTTGTTAAGTTTTTTTTCGTTTTTTTGTGTGCCAGAGACAATAGCGCTTGAGGTCATCGTACGATTATGACTTGAGGGTAGCCTCGGGCATCATCGGAGTTATGAGCGCATCCTTCGACCGATTTATGGTAATTTTCACGGTGATACCTCGCGAAAGCTCGATTCAAAATGGTGGTTCGATATATTCGATTCTAATCGCTTTGTTCTGTTGCGTTTTGCTCGATTTGTTTTGAACGAAAGCGGCCCTTTGCAACGTATTGTGAACTCTTTAATGGTTAATTAAATTATATTGTTCACATAACTTTTGATTAAAGCTTTTTCTTAATGAGAGAATGGTGAAAGTAATTATTGTGTTTTATATTATCTACTTTAAAGTAAATATAGAAATTAAATGAACTAAAGAAATCAATGGGTGGTGTTAGTAGAGATCTGAAAGTTTAATCATCACTAACTTATTTTATGTCCCCACTGCTGGGGCACGAGCCTTCCTTACAGATGGAAACACCCGTAGGAAGGGCTATAAACCACCACGCGGGCCTAGCGAGGTGCGGTGGTCACCTGCTTTACGCGTCTTCCGAAGCAGGAGGTCGAGATGATAGATGACAGTTTATATAACTATTTTCTCTACTAAGGACAATCAACTGTCGCCTGAGAAACGACTGTCGAAACAACAACGCTACTACTAATATTGTTATAGCGACAGATTTAGCTAGCCAGGCGGACATAAAAAGTCCTGCTAGCATCCAAAGCGAGCACAATATCTACCTTCCGCTGGGAATCAAACCCGGGTCTGGTTGGTCGAGACCGTTGGTTTAACCGCAGCTACTTAATATCTATGAGAAAAAAAAATGTTTAAGCACGCGCGCTTTTTTTTAGGCTTGTGGTATATCATAATCGTACGATGACCTCAAGCGTCTTATAGCCGTATTGAACGTTCAACAAAAAAGTGTTAAAGAGAAATAGAATAGGACATAAATATTTATAAAATTTATAAAATACAGTGAAAAAATTAAACGCCCACCCGAACCAGCCAGGAATAGAACCTGGGTTTTCCGCAATCCGGGCGGCTGCACTGACCGCTATGCTACCGGGAAGGCTGGCGTAAGCGCTGAATTTTGTCACTGCTTTTTAATTTTTGAGTGCTAATAGCGGCACAGTGCCATCTATCCAACGGTCGTTGCAACCGATGGCCATGTAACCACCACAAATTTGATTACACAACGCTATAGTAAATTTTACTTTATATTTTCAAGTGTTAATTGCTTCAGCTAGTTGCTTGAGTAACTTCAGTGCAGCAATTAGCACTTGAAAATAAAAAGTATAAATAAGTGGAAATGGAGTCGAGACGCAATGACAACTGGTGCAGCGTGAAAACATCGCAGCATCTGTCACCTTCACCCTGACGGCCCACAAGGCCTTTGCACGACTCGTTTGAAGGACCCCGTGTCATAGGAAGGAGGGAAAACGTGTGCTGGTTATTATTAGGGCCTGTTTCACAATGTCTGATTAGGAGATATTTGGCAGATAAAGTGACAGTTTTGTATGGACTATCTGTCAAGTAAACGCTAATGGGAACTTACTTGTAGATCGTGAAACAGGCCCTTAGACTATTCCATCTTTTGGAAGTGCGACAAAGCAACGAGTCACCAAACTTCTTCTTGCGTGATGGAATGTTTGATCCCGGGGAGCAGCACGCGTACTCCTATGGAGAAAGGAAGAAAGTGGGATGAGAACAAAGAGTTCCTAAGATTATTCGCCGCTTTTACTTATAAAAATACTTTATTTCTATTTGTTCGATCTATTCCAATCCATTACCACGAAACTAATACCAATGATTAGTTTACCGACATGTTTATTTTTGGAATTCTTACAAAAATTCACGGCCTCGGTGGCCCGTGGCCTCGCGGTTCCTAAAAACAACAACCAAACAACACTAAACCAAACGAAGCCGATGCCTCCTTACATAATTATCGAGAAGTTGCAACTTAGTTTTTCGATAGCAAAATGCCGTAAATAGTTCAATTACGCGTTTTTTTACGCCAGTTACTCGCAATGTCGCCGGCTTCCAGGTACGACGACGTGGGTCCCGCGTGGGAGCACCATGATTTGTGATCGGACGAGGACAAAGAAGGAATGTGTGAATATTAATTATTCATTGCTAATACTGCTGTGATCAACATAAAAAACCTCCATGCTTCAAAAATAACTTAAACAAACAAATACGAGGGGTGTTCAATAAAAAGTAATAATGGCATATAAACTCCTTGAACAACAAAAAAGCAAATACTGGCAATTTGATAAAATAAAAAATAAAAATAAAAATAAAGATTTTCTTGTCTTATTTTAAAAATAGAAGTCATTTGTTTTCGTAGTGTCGGAGCATGGTACGAAAAATAGATAAAATTTAAATTCGCGCCGTAATAAAATATCTCTGCCTGAAAAAATTTACTACTGAGCAAGTAAATCTAGACTTGAAAGGAACATTAGTGGTTAATGCTCCTCCGTATTCTACGGTTGCGCGGTGGTGTACCAAGTTTAAGAAAGGAAGAACTTCAACTAAAGACGACCCGCGCTCGGGACGCCCTACGACGGCAGTTACCGAACATATGATAAAAAAAATTGAAAAAATTGTTTTGTCAGATCGTCGTGTTACTGTTCGTTTTGTAGCTGAAGAACTAAAGATTTAGATAGGAAGTATCCATAGTATTATACATGAACATTTGGGCATGAAATCACAAACAACAAAGGCACGGTAATAATCCTGTTCATAATATTACTATTGTTTTCATTATGTTTCATTGAATAGCGTACCAACGTTATCCTCAAAGTTTATCCTATAAAACCCAAAGAGATGGTGGCACTATAAACGAAAAACCAATGTTTTAAGGCGTACTTACTATCGTGAGTAGAACATGACGAATTCGAAATGTTCAGAAGGTCAGGTTTTCTTTATGCTGTGGAGACCAACGATTTAATTTATATATAGTTGCTGGATACTTTGGATATGGACTGGGTTAATATGTTTCACTTAATTACTTACTTTATTAAGGTATTTACTTACTGAATCCAGTTGTAAATAGAGGACAGAGCATAGGGAAGGCGAAAGATAAAGAGAGGTAAACTTACCTACATGTAGAACCATGGCTAGGGCGAGAAAGATAAAAGTAGTTACTAGTGAAATAGATCAGCGAAGAGAAATGGGCCTAAGGACGTGAATGTGTCGGAACATGATTGCGACAGCCGACTCGAGAGTCGATAGGTTTTAAAGATTTACGCCACGGAATGGTGGTTAAGGTGCTTGGTGAGGCACGGAGTAGCAAAAAAACCCACCCATCATCCCGTCACCCATCCGAGAATGCGACATTGCAAAAGTCGCTTAGGGAAGACTTTCTTGTCGGTTCTTATCAGAAGGTCTCCCACAATTGTTTTTTTTAAATCTCTTAAAGGTATGCTTAGTGCCTTCATCTCTCCTGATGTTAAGTGATGATAAGGCCAATGGTGGAAGCGCACTTCACCCGGGATCCTCAACTAGTGAGGCACTGGCTAATTTATCTTTAGCTGCCGGAACACAACAATGCTACAAAATTTAATGTTATAGCGACTTATTTAGATAAGATGGTAGTTCCAAGCCAAAAGCGTTGAGATTTTCATCAAAAATATAAGTTGTTTTTTTTTTTAAAAAATTTTATACTTAGCACGGCAAATGACTCCACACCACCTGTTAGGCGGAAATGGAGTCCAGACGCGAAGACAACTGGTGCAACATGAAAACAACTCAGCATCAGTCAACTTCACTCTGCCGGCCCACAAGATGCTTCTTCACGCCTCGTTTGAAGGACCCCATATCATAGGAAAGAGGGAAAACGTGTGCTGGTAGACCATTCCATCTTTTGGAGGTGCGACAAAGAAACGAGTCAATATAAGTCCTATAAGTTGTTATTGCGCCTGACTCGGTAGGTCAGTAAGTGCGGGTTTAAGTCCTGCTTGTTGAAATACTTCTATATATTCCGGATGATTTGAAAAAGGGTTTGATTTTTTTTATATCTATACCTATCCGGAGTGGCGGAAATGTGGGAGGCCCTTGCCCAACAATTGGATAATACAGGCTAACTGTAACTGTAACCCTTCCAGTTGTGTAAAGATTTTAGAATTTTTCATATGTAAAAAGAAGCTACCCTTCTGTTGTCTGTATTTTATAGTAAACTGGGCATTTGTAGTGCACAAATATCCGTTGTAGGCATTTACAGAATGTGCCTTACGCCTGCGTTGGTTCGGCAAGAGACCACCCGAGACCTACGTTTCATAAGCTTTTCTGTATTGGATACAGAAAAAAAATTATATACCGATCTAACAATAAACGATTATTCTATTCTATTCTATTCTATTCACCATACTTCAGTATGAAGATGGCACTAAATGATGATGATGTATTGGATAGGTACTACATAAAAAATCACAAACACCTTACATTGAACGCCTCGGTCGAATCGGTTCAATGCCTAGGTTGGGCTAAGCATTTTTTTAATTATTTGACCCGTGTTTTTGATCCAAACCCGCATTTTGTGTTCACTAACCCGCATTTGGCGGCGATGTGATTATGGTAACAGTCATCAATTGTAGCGATGACTTGATTTGAAGGACGAAGCCGTTGCCCAGCTGTGGTAGGTACCTACTCTAAAAAATATTTATTTATTTGTAAAGAAACCTTGAAGCTTTAAAGCTTTGACACTTTGAAGACCTGGTTGTATTGCGGCTAGTAGGCTGGCTAACTGGCTAACTGGCTTATTAGTTTTAGGGCTCTTTCAAATGAGGCGTTTCGTGTCGGACCGCTGCTGTGCGTTTTCCCTTTTTTTTTTTTTTTTTTTGAGAGAGTTTGCTGATTGCCGCTTCGGCATTTTCAGCTTCACCGGGCTTTTTTGGGGGCGGCGAGGAACGTAAAGGGTCCCTCAAGCCGTGTGAAACGATTCACCTTCAGAGGTTATCTAGAGGGAACGGCATCGCGTACTAGTGCGCGTCCCCGTGCCCTACTAGATTCTCCGAAGGGATCGGATCGGGGAGCGGAGCAACCCTCGGCTCGGGTTGACCGGGCCGTGGAGGAGGAGAGAAGCGCCCAGGTACATGTCTGTACCTGGTGTAGAGCGAGAGTGAACCGGTTCTTCGTACCCTTGTTCTACGAGTACGGTGTCTTGGGCCTAAACTGGTGTGCATGTTTAGTGTATTCTGTAAATGTGTGCTGTCATTTAGAGGATCGGGCGGGTCATTTTCCTATTAAACGCCAGCCGCACGACAACCGCACGACTGTTCTAATATGGAACGCTTTGCAATCGCACGGCAGCGGTCCGACACGAAACGCCTAATTTGAAAGAGCCCTAACTCTCGACTGTTTTCTAGTACCTATATACGTTACGGTATATTCGTTTAAAGTGTGTCTTTTATTAGAAAACGTAACATGATGCAGTATAAATATAATTGTTGTGTTTCTTCGGTAGCCAAGCCATTGCCAAATTCGGCGAAAAAATATGTAAGTCACTAACTAGCAATTAACGTGATTGTGTCACAGTGTCACGTAACAGATCAAATATTTAATAAGATGTTTCAAATTGCCGATGGCAAGTCGGTACCTACGTATTATATTATAAAAAATACTACACAACATTAGATTTAACGATCACTTTTTTATATTATTTACGGTTTGTTTCCCAATTAAAAATACTAGGTTTACTAAAAAAAAAACGACTTTTAACGACAGAGTGCAAAGTGTCTAGTGTGAGTTTTTTAAACGTAATCGATCACGTTTACGAAAACGATAATTTATATGGCAAAATTTAAACTCTTCTCGTATGTCGCCAGGAGGCTGCTTCAATGCCATACAAGTTCTTTGATCGAATGGTAAATAAAACTCGCACTAATATTGTGGTAGCAACCGGGAATAACCTCCACGGTAACATAATAATAGTCAGTGCAGCCGTCCGGATTGCGGAAGAGCCCGGTTCGATTTCTAGCTGGGTCGGGTGGGCATTTAATAAAGGGCTCTAGCGTTGAAATTTAAGCTCAGATTATATGGTCTGCTGAATTCAAGTAATCGCTACTATTATTTGGATATTGACGTAAAGACCATACTTTTGATCACCCATCCGGTTACAAACCACACTTAAGTCTGCTAACCATTTACAATCAACTACTATTCGCACGTAGAATCGCAGCAACACACAAATTGTAACCTATACAAGCAACAGCTGGGTTTATTTCAGTATACAAATTAGCTCATCTTGATTTTGCTAAGACCCACTATAAATATGCTGCGCAGTGACAAAGGCACGGACGGACAGACGTACCGACAATGTGTATGTGTATTCGTATGTTGGATGTGTATACCGCCCCCACCCGTACACATGAGATGTATAAAACAAGGTCAATAATGGCGCAGAGTGGTCCTTGTAAAGAATTTTAAAAAAAATGGCACAAAAAAAAATCGTTATTATAAGTGTGTATTTTAGTTTCTGCGTGATAATTTTTGAAGGCTTTACATTTTTCATTACATTTTTAAATTTACTTTAGTTTCTTTTTTAAATTTCATTAAATATCTTCATAATTATAAAATAGGTAATTTCATAGATATATGTAACTAATGGGTAGGTAACTATAATTACTAACTATCTAACTATTTTAAAAGGCATTTTACTTGGCATTAACTAAGTTTTAGTTTTATCGACACAGTTTACGATCGTGCAAATTAACAAAAATACTGAAAAAAAAAGTGAAATGGGTGCTAATGGGTGCTTGCCACACTGTTAAAGTTATTTTGAGAATAAAATTATAAATTCAGTTTAAGCTACGATAATTCAGCTCCTATGAATGTCACAACGCTTCTGCCCTGTTGTATAAATCAACAGGGCAGAAGACGTTGTACTGAGAAGAACCGGCAAGAGATTGAACAAAGGCATTCTTCGCCCATTTCCTTACTGCGTTAAATACTAGAAACTGCCTTACTTATCATAGAAGAACCCTTTCTAATAATTACCTGCAAAATAACGAACAAAAAATAACTTTAACATTGTCTTCGTAGGTACTTCATATAAAAATATAAAGCGAGCATGCGCGTGCGCACCCATCGGTGCGCGCAGCCCACGGCGACGGGCATCGATTTATGCCGATACTCGATAATTAAAAACAATCCGCCATATTGCTTTTGTCTCTTTTCTCCCCGTTTTTGTGCGTCCTTCATTTGATTGTGTCGCTTTTCGGCCTTTTTGGCCTTTTCTCTTTGGCCTCGCATTAAGGCCTATCGGTCCGAGACGTTTTAATTTATACTTTTATCGTTGGTTACGTGTTGCGGCTCTTGTTTGAAGGTTTCAGCAATTTCACGATTCGCGTTTAGAGATATTTCGTGTGCCTTTTATGGGTGTGTATATAATATATACATTGTTGAATTAGGTTTATTGCAGATTTTATATCTTCATCATACTTTTCAACGTACATTCAAGGTTTGTAAAATGATTGTAAATTTTATTAAGCCAATTAGGTACCTACATCAATTTGTAGCAATGACTATGCCTAGCAGTTGGATAATAAATAGACTAAGTAGGTATGCACTTTAAAAGATTTAAAAAAAATATATTTTATGGGTAAGCACAGTGCCTTGGTCTTACCTGATGATGGAAGCGCACTGTAGTGCGCTTCCCTCATCCCCACCATCATCGCCAGTGTGACGTAGGGGCTTTGAGAAAAAACACCCAGTGCACATAAGCAATAATATATTAAAAGAACTATCTATAGTTTAAGATGCAGGTCTATAGGGTCGAATGGCCCGTCTAACAATGCCTCCGCAGTCCGGCACTTCCCTGCAACGGCTGTACTGCAACCGGCGATGAGCGGCGTGGTGGAAGGGGAGCTGCCAAGCCTCAAGCTTCAAAGCTGATCCTTGGACCCCAATCGGGGTTAACACTTTTTTTATTAACGAAAACACGCCAACAATGCGTCTTGTGGGAAATGTGTATTTTGAACTTTTGTAAAAGCAAATATAACGTCTACGTAGTAACGTCTTTACGAGACTATCTGCCAGCCTTTACACCGAGCGACGTGCGCCTGCTTTGGGATTGCGTGGCTTAATCTCAATCGTGGCTTAATCTTGAAATCCCGGGGTCACCCGGATGATGATGATTCATCATCCGGGTGAACCCGGGATTTCGAGATATTTGGATAATTCTTGCCTATATCATTATTAAATCCTCTGTGCAAATTTTAACTGACTAGGTTCAAGAGTTTAGGATAGACGTTGATGATTGTGTCAGTCACTAAGGTCCTAAGTCAGACTTTGTTTAAATGTATATTTTATTGCAGACTAGGTGATCCAGAAAAAACTACATTGGTAATAACTGTCAACCATACGTCATAGGGTCAAAGAGTAATGGCCTCATTTGAACGGTTAGATAACGAACTACCATTGTGAACGTAGTTTATAGCAAACCAAAAATCAATATTGACCCTCAACAGAACGAAATTTTGCACTTTTTTAAATTTCAACACAAAAACTTTACGAACAAAAAACTATCCAGGTGCAGCGAAAGGGTTGAGCGGTACTGCCGTCCCTTTGTAACGCCATACAAACATCGGCCCTCTCGCTCTTCAACCCTTTGACGAAGGGTGAATTTTTTTGGGTCAAATCTCGTATTTTCTCATTGGATTTTTTATTTTATAATGAGATATTGTACTTCGGCACCTTTGTTAAGTTTTTAAAGTTTAGAATTTGTACGCGATTAAACGATGTCGTTTGATTGATTGCCGGCGTTGGAGTTGTCAGGAAATAGTGCAGATGTGCTCTCGTAATTGTTGTCACCCGAATGAATCAATAGGAATGTTACTGATAGATTTTGATCAAAAATTACCAACTGTACCGAACCTAACACATACTTTTAATATGGAACATATTGTTAATAATGTGGATTGGTTAGTGATAGCTTGTAAGTACCATGAGCTTGGCGGCTGTTGTATATTCGCTAGTCGATTCTACAACCCGCGACTCGCGATCGCGTAGCTAGTTTTGACCCCCCTGTGTTTAGTGGGTATGTCCCTCCCTTGTGATCCCAGGATGCTATTTTCTTAGGCTCCAGGTAAAAGAGCTTGTACCATGTCCGCCTGGCTAGCTATCACCATCTCATCTTAGTCTGTTGGTAGCATTAATGTACCGATAGTCGAAGGTAGCTGCAGTGCTTCTCCGCAGAGGAAATATTTTGATACGGCTTATATTTTTTAACCACCTGTGGTCTAGTGGTTAAGACCATCGGTCTCAAACTCAGAAGTTCCGGGATCGATCCCCAGCGGGGGGTACGTAATTGTGTAGTCGGTTTAGTTGGTGGTAGGGCTTTTATGTCTGCCTGGCTAGGTACCACCATCTTATGTAAATATGCGCCATAATACGGCCATAACATCAATGTTTGTAGCATTGTTGTGTTCCGCCAGCTAGAGATAAGATAGCCAGTGTCTCAGTAGTTGACGATACCGGGGGAAGTGCGCTTCTACCATTGGCCTCATCATCACTTAACATCAGATGATATGAAGGCACTGCGCTGACCGGTAAGATAAAAAAACTGTTTATTTGTATGTCATTTATGAAGTATTCATGTAGCCAAGTATTTTTTTGAAAATATTTACCGACAACCATAATTTAAAAAAAAAACAGAAAAAAAACATTAACAATTCAAATCGCCACAAAATATGGAACTATGGAAGGGGCACAGAAAAATCATGACATGTAGAATATGTAAGTGCCACGATTGTCTAACGAGTGCCAAGCAACTCAACGCCCACCACCAAATCCATAACAAACGAGCGCAAAGAAAAAAAAACCAATTAAATAGAATTGTAATTGTGTAATATGCGTTTGCGCCGCCATCTTCTTAACATCTGTTATTGTCAACACACCTGAGAATGGAATAGATGGTGCTACCTTTGTCGCACTTGCTACGGTTGCTAGCGAGGGAAGGAGATGAACAATCAAAATCGGCTTCGACGAGACGTGGAAGTGACAAAAAACTCATGCTTCCTGTGTCTTTGGTATCATTTGAAAAAAGAATAATGTTGGTACAGTATTCATCGTGGATGCAGATAAATCAGTGTTAAATTTATAAAAGTGATTTACATTATGGTTTTGTAAATAATTGGAAGTCTATTAGATACTCAGAAACACTAATGAGCGACCTGGTTTTTTAGAGTGCAGGTTAGAATCCCATTCGTGGATTTTTGGATTTTTTTTTACACTTTTCTAATATTTTAATTTACAAAATAATATATATCCATAATTATAAATCTAATGAAGTTGCAGAGTTTGATTGCTCACTAGCTAACCAAGTTTTGAAATGTGTGGTCATCGCATGGGTAACTTTGACGAGGAAAATAAAATATCTCGATCTTTTTTGTGCTTCAGAAGGCAGGCTAACCGTGCAGGTTGGTTTCAGATGTTTTCGTAAGATAGCAGTCTTTACAAATCACCGAGTCGTATTGGGCCAGCGTGTTAGGTTATGGCCTGATCTCTTTATATGCGGTACTCATGTGGAAAACCTGAGCCTAGCAGTGGCACCATCATAGGCTGATGATGACGAAATTAAAGCTTGACTTTGTGACACTAAACCCTGCCGTTTTCCTGTTCTTGTGCATAATATTAGCACTGGCCGGTCCAGATAAACCATTTCTCAAAGTAGCTTGCATATTATTACAATCAAACATGGTAGTTAAAAATGAATTAATAGTAATGTTAACAAAAACTTACCAGTTACCAGTTTTTTTGCGTTAGCTTCAGCCGCGCATTACACCAAGCCAGTATCTTCTATATAGCTCCCCACTCGATTATTTATTATATAAGGTTAAAGACAACTATTTAATAACTAACTGTACGTACACAAATCTAAATATAACTGTAAGAGAGGAGCTCGATGGCGCAGTGGTTAACGCGACCGGTCTGAGAATGCTGAGGTTAAGCAACTTTCGCAAAGGCCGGTCATCGGATGGGTGACCACAATTTTACCTTAGCTCCTCCGTGCTTCGGAAGGCCCGTAAAGTCGTTGGTCCCGGCTGCATTAGCAGTCGTTAACAATCACAAATCCGCACTGGGCCCGCGTGGTGGTTTATGTCCCATTCTCCCTATCCATCCATAGAGAAGGCTCGTGCCCCAGCAGTGGGGACATAAAATGAGATGTTGATGATGATAACGATGATGATGTATACAAGTTTTTATAATGTACTTAATCGGTTAATAAATTTTAAAAATGTGAAACTCTGTACTTGTTATAACAAATAAATGGCCTACTATGTTCTAGTAACTTATCGATTAGTGTTGATTTTGCAAATAAAATAATAAAGTTACTTAGTTTTCTAATGATTTGTAATTACTTAAAGTACAATTTACAAACTAACAACCATTTTGTGGAAACAAGAAAAGTAAATAAGATTCATTGGAAACATTTGCATATACTACGCTCACTATGAAGTTTTGACGTATTCCATACAATGTGGACTTTTTAACAATTCGAAAATAGAATGTTTTTAACTTAACCCTTCCTTATTTGACAAAAAAAGAAATTTTATATTTAGAACACGCCGCGCTCTGAATGTGAATATAGTTCTTTTGAGTCTTAAAAACAGTTGGAAATATTAAAGCAACGTTACTTTTTAAATTTTTGCTTCCTTTTTAGTTTTTAGTTCGACATTTTTCGGTTATGAATAAAAGAAATGCTACATTTGAAACGGACTTAGCAGTTTTTGGAATGTGTTCTTTTGTTTGTTGATTCGCTTTTTGTGCGAGCAGCGATTTCGTGACTTTTCGTGTCTTTTGAATTGTCTTTACTTATTAGGCAAACTCGTAGCGAACTGTTAATTTAAGTATGTACATTATCTTATGTATACTATGCGTTTACAGCCAGTATACTATGTAAACGTCCTATTCTGTGGTTATAATATCTGGCTAACCATTAGATGAGAACTCTTCACCGAGAAGTAAAAAACATTGTGTCTGTTATTTTTTTTTGGGTCAACATGAAAATAATAACATAGGTAAACAAAATGACAAAAAGTATCAACCATACTTACTTCCTTTAAAATAGGTACTTACCGAATTCAAACTACTTATTTGCTTTGCTCAATAGAGTTAAGAAGAAGAAAAATAGTTGAACCGAAAAGTTTGTATCGAAACTTGGCATTACCGTTATCTCGAATCGCAAACAAAATCGGATGTCGCATAATAATGCAACCCTTCGACGAAGACTGCGAAAAAAAGTTTCAAGAAAAAGGGGTTTAAAAAAAAGTTTTTATGAAAAAGTTATGCAACAGTGTAATATTTTGACAAAACTGCGGAGTCACGTTACAGCCGGCTGCTAAGCAAAAAAATCCTAGGCTACCCCGCTAAAGAAAGGGGTTACGAATCAGATTTCTTATAATGGCAAGACTTTTTTGGACACCATTTTGCAGATGTGACAAGTCGCTGACGTTTATTTCTTTCTTTACTTCGTATAGGTTTTTTTAGTTGGTGAAAAAAAAAATGTGTGAAAAATAAGACCCTAATGAATATTTTTTTAAATATTAACAATTTTATTACATACTAACTTCCTTTTATCTTTAGTTTGTAAATAGAAAAAAAATCATAAAAATGTAGGTCCGGGTTTTCAAGTTAAAAACGCCCGCCCAATCCTCTAAATGCCATTACACATTTACAGAATACACTAAACATGCACACTAGTTTTTCTTACAAGTAATACATAAATATACAATATTTCATTCCTGATCCTGATGATCCAGATGATGATGATGAATGATAATAGAAATGAGGAGTGAGAAATGATATAGCCCCCAACCCCTCGAGTATCTCAGTAAAGATGTAGGGCTTTACTAATTCCTCGGGCGGACTTCTTGAGAGAATTCGAAAAGTGAAGTTGCACTGTTTTGTTTCATTTGCCAACACTCATGCGCACTTACAAACACTTAACGATTATTTTCCACCATTATTTCACATTAATATTCGACAAAACACAAATTTTAGAAATTAAAACAAAACCGAAGACATGACTCTTCACTTTCCCGCCAAGAAGTGTTTTAAGAACTTTTTCGACTTTTTTTTTGTGTATTGTTTTACGGCTCCGGATGAAATCCATCAAGCCTATTCGTCCGTTCTATGTTCTTAAGTAATACATAAATAAACAATATTTCCTTCCTATATGATGATGATGAATGATAATAGAAATGGGAAGTGAGAAATGATATACCCCCCAACCCCTCCAGTGTCTCAGTAAAGATGTGGGGCTTTACTAAGTCCTCACGCAGACTTCTTGAGAAAATTTGCTAACACTCATGCACACTCACGAACACTTAACGGTTAATAATCCACCATTATTTCACATTAATATTCAACATAACACAAATTTTAGAAAATAAAACAAAACATGACTCTTCACTTTCCCGCCAAGAAGTCCTTTTTTTCTTTCTTTCTTTTAGTTGATGGCTTAATGCGATTAGCACATTTAGCCAGTGTCAAAGTAATTTTTCTTACAAGTAATACATAAATATATAATATTTCCTTCCAGTCAGTATGATGATGAATGATGATGAATGATAATCGACGTGCATAAATCACTGACAGTTGATTACTGCCAATAATAAAAAAGTATAAAACTATAGACAAGAGTCGAATATTATTCTCTTTGGTGGCGTTGGAACTATGCCATACAGCCACACGCATTGTTGTTTTAACAACACACGGTTAATTTAAATAAAACAAGAGGCCAATCAATCTTATTTGTAGTTAATCATAGTAGTTTAAATGAGTCACAAACGGCAAAAAGTGTTGACACTAGTGACAAACTAAAATCAAATAAGATAAGATATAGGTACCTAATATATTTTGTACATACATGTTTATAATTTTATCTTTTATTTTTTAGCTTTTAAAGTTAATCTTGACTTTTGCATTGGTATCTCTAATGCAGCAGTATTTTCCTTTTAACTACTTCGTTGTGTTGTTTTTCGACTTAGTTTTAACCGCGTCTGTGTCTTAACCAAGAGGTCCCGGGTTCAATTACCAGCAGGGGTACATGTTTATGTATTCGGTTTAGTTGGTGGTAGGGCTTGTTTTAAGTCCGACTGGCTAGCTTTTTTATATTTTTTTTTATATTAGAAGGAGGCAAACGAGCAGGCGGGTCACCAGATGGGAAGCAATCACCGCCGCCTATGGACATCCGCAAAACCAGAGGAATCGCATAATGTTGGTATAATGTTGGTATAGTTGTGTTCCGGCACCAAGAGACATGATAGCCAGTGCCTCAGTAGTTGAGGATTCCGGGTGAAGTGTGCTTCCACCTTCGCTTTTATCATCACTTAACATCAGGCAAGTGAAGGCTATATTTACCTACGGGTAATAAAAAAAAGGTAATTGTGATGAGTTGTCCGTTCTAAATCAAATAATGGAGCGTCTGAAAAAAAGTGGTCCGATTCACAAAATATTTCTAATTAAGGCAACTGAGAGCGTCAGCCAAAAGGCGGCAGGCGCGCCGACCTCTCGTTATTAATTTTCAAAATTTTAACAAATCTGACATTTTTGTTATTGTAAAGTATGCAAGCTATTCGGGTGGCGCGCATTATTGCGTTTCGTTGCTGCGCGAGCTTCGGTGTTCGGTAGCGTAGCGGCCAGTTTGCAAGTAAACCATTGGATAAACACAGACTATGTTTTTTTTTTCAATTAATTTTATGCAAGTATATTAATAAGCTCGAAGGCGCAGTGGTTAACGCGCCCAGTCTGCGAGTGCTGAGGTTAAGCAACTTTGGCAAAGGCCGGTCATTGGATGGGTGACCAAAAATGTATCATCTCGAGCTCCTCCGTGCTTCGGAAGGCACGTAAAGCCGTTGGTCCCGGCTGCATTAGCAGTCGTTAACAACCACCAATCCGCACTGGGCCCGCGTGGTGGTTTATGGCCCTTTCTCCGTATCCATCCATAGGGAAGGCTCGTGCCCCAGCAGTAGGGATATAAAATGAGCTGATGATGATGATGATATTAAAGAGTTTCATTGAAATTTTACTGGACGACAGCTATATAGGAACCAAGTGGTGTGTATAAAACTTTTGGGAAAGTATAAACCTGTTTTTGGCCCTTATTTTTAATAATTAAAAGGAAAAAAATGCATGCAATGATGTGTGCATTTCCCCGTGTGGTGCCGGGGATAAAGAATTGCATCACCCCATCTCTTCCCGTGGGTGTCGTAGAAGGCGACTATGGGACCATTCCAGAGGATGGGCAGCAGCGCCTCTCTGTGATTATTTCCACCTTACTGCGATCGCCAACCCGCCTGCCAAGCGTGGCGATTATGGCAAATTCCTCTCAAAATTATTTAACCTTGAGGGAGGCCTTTGTCCAGCAGTGGACGTCTTTTTGGCTGAGATGATGAGATGATGATGAAAAGGAAAAATGTCAATCTCTGGTTGTCAGGAGCCTATAATAATTTTTCTCCACTTTTTTAAGTGTTAACCCCTAATCAAACTCCTTGTAGCTAGTTACTGTGAAAACAGAATCAAAACTCATTTCAACCACTTAAATGACCGATCGCATCGACCGGTCGACCGAATGTATTTCCAAAAATGCACCCTTTTTGCCGGGCGGGTGTCCGATGCTGCGTAATTTTAGGAAAATTCGGCGGCGCGCCGCGCGGCTTAGCGAACTCAGTAATTACACCTATTTCGATCACCGAACTTTTTGCGTGCGTTATGTTAACGTTGTTACTTCACGATCGACAATTTTAACGACCCTATAGTAGTCAGAATAAGGACCAGAATCGCGTAACAACATGTTTAATATTACATGTAATACGTAGATGTATGTTCGGGGCGAAGTGAGAACATTGTCATGGTTTTTCTTGGTTATACGTTTTCAAAAGGTGGTCAGGTTTTGTACGTATGTGGAATTCTTGTGTATAAAGATGATTATGGGGATCCGGTCGAGTTTTTAGCCCGTTAAAAGGTATTGGTAATCGTTTCATTAAACCACCAGTTTTGAACGAACCTGCCGGTATTGGCCGAACACGTATTTCAATTAAAGATACGAACAATTACTTGTTGAGTAACATTTAGGGAAAATAATGGTGCTGAGACTTACTTAGTTATTAGAAGATAAAATATTAGAAAGTAATTAGCATTTTATACAGTCCCACTGCTGGGCAAAAGCCTCTATCATTGAAATCAAGTCATCGCTACAATTTATAAGTAGGACTACGGTTGATAATATGGGCCGATGGTCACAAAGCTAGGCACACATCAAAAAATCTGGCACTCTTTGCCCGAACTGGGAGTTGAACCCAGAACCTCCTATAACGAGCCGAGCGCTTTGCTACTCGGCCACCGAGGCGTCAGAAATATAAAACACATTTAAATTAACAATAATTGGTTGCCATCTATATTATGATACGACGAAATCGATTTAAGAAAAGATTCTTTATAACCCAAAAATACCGTAGGGGTACATCTGACCCACCTGCTAAATCTTAACACGCATACAATAGCGCGGGGCAAGTACAATAGCGACCCCCGGACCCGCTCGTCGGCTGCTCAATAAAAAACCCGAGGCCATGCCAAAAAAAGCCGAAAAGATGGCAAAGGTGTCTCATTTTTTAATAAAAAAGTTCGCCAAGGTTAAGACCCATGGGAAAGAGTTAGATACGGTTTGGAACACTCCCTTTTCCCGATCTTCCGTGTTTTTTATCTAACTGTTGGCAAGGGTACCGTTTACTATTATGTTCGGTTCAAAAAATTGCCAAATTCACCCCTTTTAGGAAGCAACAGATGATGCGAGACGCGTGAGATAGTTTTTTTCCCCCCTTTAATTTTTCGCGACTTGATTTATAACTGTTTGGCGTAATTTGAGATTTTTATAGAATTTCTTCCGTTGTAGGAGACTTTAAGAGGATTTAATAACGGTTTTGCACAAAGGACCTGTAGCGTTTTTATGATATGGGAAATATTTTATGATATTTGATTGTAGATACCGTTTTCTTATTAATACTTTGAACTATCAATCGTTGGGAAATAGTAGACCATTAATCAATAACAGTGCCCGAACTTTTATAATGAATTTAAATAAATATATTGTGAACTAATGTCTATCTGTATTAGGTATCAAATAGTAACTATTTAAAGCTTAATCAATCATAATCATCATAACTATCAACATTACTACAAATAACCACAATACAAACTATATAATTACTTTTCAATCACAAAACTATCGCTGCATATCATTTTTTCTTATGTCAGTTTTGTCAATATATTTTTTTATTGCGTCGTACGCAATCAGAAGCTATTGTCCGCAATTGTGGGCAAGATGCCCCTCTTTGACCAGTAAAAAAAGGAAAAGGCCGTCGGGGTCATAAGTCAAGTCATTCAGTGCCGGCTATTCATAGGGTCACTATAATCTCGGGTCTATTTCGACAATGAGGTCATGATTCTCATTGTGGCATTGCGAATTTCGAAGTTCGAATTCCAGAAATGTGTGTTTCTTGGTAACGCGATACCTGTGTGACCCTGGGTCAGTTCGACCGGTGATTTCATTGTTCCGACTGTAGGGTTAAGTTATTGTAGATCAATAAGAAATTTATCTTTATAATAGTTTTGTTACGCGAACGAATATGTGTTTTTTTATGTATTCGGATTCGGACACCATTGAATGGATAGTGGTTTTGGAGTTTGAAAACGTTCGGTTCTTTTCTTAAAGATTTCTTAATAAAATTAATATCGATTGGTAGTCCTTCAAGTTATTGTAAGTAAGTAAAAAAGGTAAAATTTATTGATTCTCTTTTAAAAAAAATACATACTTTATAATTATAATATTTGATACATAAGGCAAGCAATTGAAAATGGTTCAGCATTTGCAGATCTAGGAATAAGATTCCAGGCAGAACTGACAGTGGTTGCCAATGAGTTAGACCTAAAAGATGACCTCAAAAATCGTAACAGTTATTTTTATTGGTTTCGAATTACAAATGTTAGGCATTGTATTTGTTTTAGTACTTATAATTAGTTTAACAGTTAATATTCAAATCGCGTACCCTTGGTCTAGCAATTTGACCACCGGACAAGTCTAAAGGTACTCGGTACGGATAGTAGTAAGTCCGCCTAGCTGGCTACCACCACCCCATCTAAGTCTGTCATCATAACAAGTGTTAGTAGCAATCGCTCTGTTAGAAGTAAGAAAGCCAGTTCTTCAGTAGTTACGGATCCCTGGTGAAGTGCGCTTCCACCTTCGGCCAAACCGTTATTAACATCAGGTGAGATTAAGGGGAAGAATTTGCCCATTGTGATATAAAACAAAAGAATGTCACCAACCCACCATGTTATATCGCAAGTACAAAAGAACCAAGTCATTATACCTGCATACAATAATAATTAATTTTGAATTCACGTATAAATTTGCGGTTCCATGTATATTAATTATCCAGTTACACTTTTACCAAAATTAATTGTACCCTATAAATCTCTGGACAAAAGTTGTAAGTAAAAAAACAGTCTCAACTCATATTAACCTTGGTTGGATTATTTATTAAATATTCGCGGACGCGTACACCCCAAGACGCTGAGCAGATAAAGGCATTTATTTTAAAACCAGTACCATTTCCCACGATTCACCCCAATTTTGTCAATTTCAGGGTTATCTTTTAACCCGGCAACAAAAAGTGGATCATTTCGAAAGTGGTCCTTATATTTAAGCGTTTTTTAGCCATTTTTTTATTTTATTTAAAATGTTGATATTTTTTTATATTGAAAACGTGACCCCGTTCCGTGATGAGGTCCCGAACTTGTGAACTGAATTTAACCCTGCAGATATATGTGAAATTCAATACAGTCTTTTTTGTCATTGTTGTTTTTTTTTTAAATATTATATTTGTTTTTGATTAAATCGACAGGTTTTTTTATATATTTTGTTATGAAACTGAAGTAATAAGGAAAGAAGAGATTTTATGATATTTTTAATATTAATAATAGTTACTAGGTAGTATTGTTAGTAGAATTCTGTTTTAATTCTAATAGTACCATTTCATATTATTTAAAATATACATCTTTAGTGGTAAAATTCGACGCTTCAGGTTCGATTCCCATTATGGAAACATGTTGTACCTACCGAAAATGATAGACTTTGACTTAGTAGGGTATCAGATTCAGAGGCCATGGCTTCGATTCCCAGCGAAGGGTAAGTACATGTTTGTACTCGTTTGGTTGGTGGTAGGGCTTGTTTTTAAATTGCCTGACTAGCTACCACCATCTTATTTAAATATGTCGCCATAACATTAATGTTAATGTATTGTTGTGTTTCGACTGTTAGGAATAAGATAGCCAGTGCCTCAGTAATTGTGGATCCCGGGTAAAGTGCGCTTCCTTGTTCGGCCCTATCATCATGATCATCATCATCATCATCATCATCACCTAACATCAGGTGAGATGAAGCCAAGCGCAACCCATTTGTATAATTAAAAAAACTAAAAGAAAAAAAATATTTTTAAAAACTAAAATCAAACTTTTATTACTTGTAAATAAAAAGAAGAACTAAAAAGTTAAAAATAATTCAATCTATAATCTTTGCGTTTTTATCAAAGACCCAATTTTTTATAAATAAAAGCGTGTTACATTTTGATTATTTTTGGTGGAACATTAAAGGACATTTAGGGCCTGTTTCACGATCTACAAGTAAGTTCCCATTAGCGTTTACTTGACAGATAGTCCATACAAAACTGTCACTTTATCTGCCAAGTATCTCCTAATCAGACATTGTGAAACAGGCCCTTAGCATATTACACCTTCATTATTTTTCTTTTGCAATCACAATGTACCTACATTGATCCGTCCGTTTGATCCGTCTTGACGAGTACCTACTTCTCAAGACTGATCAAACGAGTCTAAACTTGATGGGGTTGTATCGTTTAACTACCGAGTTCCTATGGCCACCTTTCGGTTCTATTATCAGATCAGCTCCATGTCATAATAATTTTGCATTGTCATCCGATATACACATGCATGCAAAATTTCAGCTCAATTCGTCAACAGGAAGGGGGTCAAATTTCAATTACTAGATTTGACCCAAACAAATTTGTTACAGGGCAAAAGCAGCTGGTCTCAATCCTTCCAACTTTGAAAGATTAGGGGAGATTCAGCTTACAACGAGCCAGAACATCGTTAACGAACGATGTCTCAGTCAATAATGGATTAAGTAATGGGTGTTAGCGACCGCCGTCACAACTAGCGTGTTAAACTTGGTGCCTAGTGCGAGTTTTATTTGCCATTCGATCAAGTCATCAAAAAAATTATAATTTGTATGTGTCCATACAAACTCTGCATTGTTTTTTTTCTTAATTCTTACGTATATCATTAAGCCTTTATCTTACCATGAAAGCGTACTTCACCCAGAATCTTCAGCTACGGAGGAACTGGCTTTATTCGAACTGTTGGAACACAACAGCGCTACTAACATTGATGTTATGGTGAGCTACTTAGACAAGAGTACCAGACTACCACCAACTTAAGTCGTACTTAAGTACGAGCTGAGAACAACCACGTATACTCCCCGCTGACTATCGAACCCGGGAATCAGATCAGTGGTCTATACTACTAGACCACACAGAGACGGTTAAAATTGGAAGCAATCAAACCTACAGCTATCCACTAAAGACAAACAAAAGCACGTCGACAACAAAAAAAAAGCACACGAACATTTTATGCATTCTTTATTCCGTGTATCGACAAACTTATTGTACATTTAATATCACATATCGACGCGCCGATACAAGCCGTTTCTTGGTAAAAAAGCGTACGGACGCATATGCGCGCAGCCAGCTAAAAATAATTTCCAACGTTTAATACAAAAATCGCAATAATTAACTTCGTTACAGTCCAATAAATTACAATACGAGAAAGAAATGCATTCACGCACACTGGCGCGCGCCGTTTGTATAAGGGCATACGATTGAAGATTAGGGATGTTCGGCCGCTGGGTGCACGTGATATGTCGATGATTAATGTAAGGCGATGATTTTAAATTTTTTAAGTGGTGAGTTAATATTCTATATACTATCCCACTGCTGGGTAAACCATTGAAATTAAGTCATAGCTACTATTAATTAATTAATTAAATGTTTTGGCGATCAATGGTAATCACCATGCGTGCTAAATGCGGGTTGATGATCCCAAACTCGGGCTATGAATCGAAAATCCGAAACACAATTTATCCTAACCTTAAAATTAAGAGACGACCAAAATTTAAGTCTTCCTATTACTAAGGACACTGCAAAGGGGTCAAAACGTCAGGATAAAATAGAATAATAATTAAAATTCAACGTGAATAGACTCGTAAAAACGTTTTATGTAAACTAGGTGCCTATATGTAATAGATCGAGGCAATTTTATTATACACTTTTATTTTTTTTGCTTTTTACTCTCGGTACTATGTAGTTTAAAAGGTAGAATACAATAATGGTTTTATAAGTGGAGTCCTAAAAAACATAATTATATTTTTATAAGCAATGCTCTCTTTTTGTTTGAATTTTCAGGTTCATCGTCATCTCGTTTAAATCTTAGTTTGTTTTATATTGTCACTGTTGTTTACTATGGCAGTGTATTCTTCTGGAATCAATGTAAAAGTAATTTATTATTGTTCATAAATAATGCACAATTTAAAAAAATCCAATGAACTTTCTTCTTTCTTCTTCTAAGACCTTATAAATAGTATTTTATTAATTTTTCATTTTCTATCGATAGCTTCACTACACCACGTAACCCCATCACTACTCTCGCTCGATCACAAATACATTGGTATGATTTATCTCCTACACGGACAACAAGTCATGTGTGGATAGTATCACTGCACACATGCGCAGGCGGTTATTATGCAGACTGTTCGATACGTGATGACTGCACTCGCGGAGGCACGCGGCTTCGGTCATGTTGAATTGGCGGCTATATGAATGCGATATTAAGCTTTGGTGTGTAACGCTGATGACGATTTACTATTAGGCTAACCTCGCTTTTGGTTCCTCTAAACTTTTAAGATTAGTAATTATATTTTTAAACAAAAGTAGTCAACAAAAGTCAGTGTACTAACTGACACTGTACAAGAGACGTTTTGCGTGAAACGGGATGCGATTTAAAACACTTGACAGCATAGCATTTTTGTGTTTCGGCAGTTAGAGGATATCCAGTAACTCAGTATTCAGTAGTTAATGTTTTTAGGTTTCAAGGTTACCAAGTTTCGCTTCTACATATTAAACTTCAGTGTAAGACACCGTAAGATCCGTTTTGCGTGATGGCTACACTCGCAGAGGCACGCGGCGTCGCTCGTAGTGAATTGGTGGTTATATGAATGCGACATCTATACATTACACATCAATTGTAGTGCCTTGTAGCCTGCAATTGTAGCCTATAGGCTACATAGCATAATTTAAATTAATCTAGAGAAGAAGTGAAAAAATGGCGAATAATAAATAATAACGTGTTGCATTACACTGTATGCACTCATACAGTTTATTTTAGTCAAATATAAATCGATTACGGTTGGTTTTAGACCACTCGGCGACTAATTCAACTAAGTTTTTTTTTTTTTTTGAGAGAGATTGCTGATTGCCTCTACGGCATTTTCAACTTCACCGGGCTTTTTTGGGGGCGGCGAGGAACGTAAACGGTCCCTCAAGCCGTGTGAAACGAATCACCTTCGGAGGTTTTCTAGAGGGAACGGCATCGCGCACCAGTACGCGTCCCCGTGCCCTACTAGATTCTCCGACGGGTTCGGATCGGATCGGTTCAACTAAGTGCTTAAGACACTGTACACAAAAGTCGTTTTGCGTACAACGGAACGTGCCTGATTCAAATTAGTTCACGTTGATAAAATAGCCAATACCTCAGTAGTTGACGAATCCGGGTGAAGTGTGCTCCAACATTTAAAAAAAAGAGTTGACAAATCTTCTCTTACTTGATGCTAAGCAGATAAGTAAAGTCCAGGTGCGAAGACATGAAGACAGCGCTAGTGGAGCATGTTACTATGACATGGTACTAAAGTGTTTCGCTACTTTCGTTGCAGTCCGTACAGCTGCAGCATACCCGGAACATAATTAATTATGCAGACTGCGATAATACGTAATAATTTCGTCACGTCTCTGTCTGTCCGTCTGTCTGGTGCGGCTCACTGTATGCGTACGTAGTCACGAGTCGAAAGATGTAACAATAATAACGATAGATGAATAAAAATATAAAAAAGTATAAATTTTTATATTACCTGTGATGGTGTTGAATAATTGTGCTTATTTTGTGAACTTATTATTATTAGAATGGATGAAGAACGATTGACGAAAAAAGTGTATAAGGCGAGTGTGAATGAAAGTGTTGGTAGGGGTAGACCTAGGCGGACGTTTCGAGATCAAATCAGGGACGTCTTGAAAAAAGGCCAGGTCAAGAGTACCCTAAACCGAAGAGCATGTATGAAGGGAATAATGAAAGTGGACGAAGCGAAACAAGTATGTAAGGATCGTAGCAAGTGGAAAGAAGTGGTCTCTGCCTACCCCTACGGGAAAGAGGCGTGATTATATGTATGTATGTATGTATTATTATTAACTTATTATAATCACGAGTAGATCCGTAAAAGTTGTTTAATTTCAAATGACATTACATTTATCATAGCGTTTAATTAAAATATTGTATTTTCACGAAGTTTCGAACTCCTTACAGGGTTCGTAGTCATAGGAATACTGAGATGTGTTTGATTTGAAGGTAACTAATTAAAAGTGGTTAGTTATGAGAAGACCAACACTTCTGTTTCCCAGTTACCACAGACCCTAAAAAGGGCATAAATTTCGATTAGGTACGCTGATTATTACTATTGTTATTTTTATGTTTTTATTCTGATTTAATTTTATTCTAATTTAATAATTACTAACATAGTCTTATGTTATATTGGTACTTACAAAAATAGATTTCTGCATCTGATTAATTTATATTGTATTATTGATATTACCTATTAGATAATTTTAATACTAACAGTTATGCATATTGTAGGAACACACAATGTCTGTACAATAAACCCTTTTAATGCAAGCACACAAGGTTGAAAATTGAAACGCGATTGTTTGCGTAATACCAAATAATATTGACGATGTGATAATTCTAAATGTAAAATAAATTGGAAAGGGCGGTAGCATTGTTCGACGACCTCCTTGGTCGAGTGGTTTGTACACCGGTTTTCATGGTGTCGCCATCTCTGAGGTCCCGGGTTCGATCCCCGGTCTTGTAAATTTAGAAATTATTTCGGGTCTGGGTGTTGTATAATAAGTGTGTATTTAAGTATTTTCAGTATGTTTATCCGTTGTCTAGTAACCATTTAACGAGTTTCATAACGAAGCTTCTCTTGGGCTAGATAATTGGTGTGAGTGATGGAAAGTTTATTTATTTATTTATTATTTATTGTTCTCACGCACATATATTATCGATGTATGTCGATACTACGTTCATTGAAGTATGTTAAAAATGTGCTATAAACATTGTATGCTTGTTAGTGGTCTTACTATAGTTTATTTAATAGATACTATAGATCGCCACTCGAGCTTTCTGCGGCAGATTGAATTTTATCTAATAAAAATGTTATCTTGTAACTAGGTATACAATATATACGGGGAAGTAGTCATCAAACTTTAAGAACGTGATCTATCGATAATTCATCGATAAAAATACCTCAAATCAGAGGTCTGACCCGCCTCTCATCCTTACCTTCTTTACCTCTTCCTTTAAAAAAAGCGATGACATGGGCACCTTGACAATGATAAGCAAATATTTGGTATCATTCGATAGCTAATAAGATTACCTATTAGTAGAAGTAGCAAACACACACGGGCCCCATACATTTTGAGAGAGTAAGGATTGATTTGAGTAAAAAAAACAGAGGAAAGAAAAGAACGAGGGTAAGTTTATTACTGAGTCAGAACCCTGATATGAGGTATTATTATCGATAAAATTGTTCATAGACCACGCTCTTATAGTTTGATAACTGCTTCCCCGGACAGATTGTAGGATATGCGTTTGTAAATGCAAAATTCAAAAATAATAAAGCCACTATAGTTTAAAATAAATTCAATATTTATAAAATTTTATAAAATATAGTGAAAAAATTAAACGCGCACCCGACCCAGCCAGGAATCGAACCTGGGTCTTCCGCATTTTTTCACTGTATTTTATAAAATTTTATAAATATTTAAGATTAGTACCTACATAGGTAGTGGCCCACTGTTCGACAGGAGCCAATGATCGACACGTTGCCTTTAATCATTGAAACAAGAGGTCAGCAACTGATTTTTTACTCAGCAACAATTGGTTGAAGACCACCGGCTTCCTAGCTATATCATCCAGTGAAATTTTAATGAAATTCTGTTATTTTTCGACGACAATACCTGGTGCTGATAACTGGGCTTATAGTTTTGGACACTGGTGATATACGATATTTATAATTATTGAAACACAAGATGAGTTTTCTAAGAGTCCGTGGATAATCAATTATTTTTCGCTATAAGAAATAGCGATATTCGGGTCTTTATGGAGGGCTTAAATTATTACTAGATTACCACCTCTAGTAGAAAGATCGTTGAATGATTAGAAAAAAGCACGAACAGTTGATTTTATATCAGTTTAAAAAACTTTACCCTCTTACGAGGGCCGGCACTGAAAGTTCTTATAAAATAAAAAACTGAACAAATTAGCAAGTTATTAGTTTTATTACATCTTTTCAAAATAGTGTCCATTCACATCAATACATCGCTGCATCCGATGGAACCACTGAGAAAGGCATTTTGCTCACTCGTCCTTAAGGGTCTCTTCGACGGCCTTTTAAAATGCAGCCACGGCGTCCATAAAACGTTTTCCTCGAAGGTTTTCTTAAATAAAAATCTCAAGGTCGGGGCTACACGGCGGGTGACCCAGTAATTCCACGTCTGACGTCGCCAAACAGTCGATCGTTTGCTTGGCGGTGTGCGACGAGGCGTTGTCGTAGTGAAGGAGGATCCTACTGCGAGGTCGTTTCTCTCGAACGTTTTCCAAGACAAGTGGCAAACAATTTTTAGTGTACTGCAGTAACTGTTTTTCGATCCTCTAAAACAATCGTTGTGTAATGACCTGTCCTTCCGAAGAACGAAAGAGATGGTGGCATATACCATCATTTTTCCCACGCTTCGACCTCTCTTCACTTTAGTTGGCAACTCTTCGGAAGGATGTTTCCTTTCGAAACTAAAAGACAGTCTGCTGAGTGGGTGTTCCCACTCAGCAGACTGTCTTTTATTTTCAGGATAATAACAGTAAATCCAGCTTTCGTTACCCGTAGGTAAGTATGTCGAACACAGCATTTGAGCCACCTCCGTTAAATCTTTGAACCATTTCAGGGTACCAATCAACACGACGGAGTTTTTGGCCTCTGTTAAGTTATGAGGTATCAACCGGGCACCAAGCTTCCTGACCGCTAAATGTTCCTGGAGGATTTTGTGCACTTGACTCATACCGATGCCTAAGCTTGTCCGATCCTGCTGATAGGTCACTCTTTTGTCAATCTCTATCATACGCCGCACAACACTGATGTTATGTCGTCGCCGTAGAAGGCCGTCCGTCACGCGATCATATTAGTGCGACCACGTTTAAACTCATGAAACCAGTTGTAAACAGTGGCACGAGATGAGGCTTCATCGTAAAAGGCCAATCGAAGTCTATTACGAGTATAACTTTTTTGTTGACTTAAATGACATCGTAAGTCATATAAAATCATTGCACGAAAATTTTCTCGCGTATTGAATGAGCATGAGTTTATCATGCTGACGTAACAGACAATTTTTCAATTTTCCGCCAAGTCGTAAAACAAATGACAAATGAAGAAAATACATACACAATAACAATGGCAAAGAGTTCCATTTTCAAAATTTGAACTTATTTTTTAATTATATCGTTTACAAGTGGCCAGTTCTAAAAACTTTCAGTGTCGCCCTCGTACCTATAGATTTTTTTATATGGATACTAGCGGCCCGCTCGCGACTTCGTCCGCTTGAGCGAATACCCGTATCCTATAGAACCCTAAAGCAGCGCCACCTACCGGGTCCATTTATATGCATGTATTACACATATAAACCTTCCTCTTGAATCACTCTATCTATTAAAAAAAACCGTATCAAAATCCGTTGCGTAGTTTTAAAGATCTAAGCATACATATGGACAGACAGACAGCGGGAAACGACTTTGAATTATATTATGTAGAGATATGACCAAATCGATAATCATTCCATATTGCAATCCCTTACCGTAACCCAAACAACGCGCTAGTTTCTTCTGCAACGAAATCCTACGTTCACATTCGTAGCTAAACCACTAAACGAAAACTCTAAGCCCCGCCCATCACAAACATTTGCCTATCGCCACCAACATTGGCGCAAACGCAACAACGGCTGAAACAAACGAAACGCGCCGACGAGCGCGGGCGCAAAAATAAACGGTGACATTTCGCGCGCCGGGGAATCGAACGGGGGACAGTTCGCGCTAGCGCACGCGTCCGTCTTGTGTTTGAGATACAGCAAAACGTGTGGATTTATCGCCCGCCGCATAGTTTGGCAGCGTACAATGGCGCGGCCGCTGGAGCTGCATACGCACATGCGTGTGCGCACGGTCGGTGTCAAAAATATCTAAAGTAAAGTTGTAACAACTGCTTAGTCCGTGCTTTGGAAGGCACGTAAAGCCGTTGGTCCCGGCTGCATTACATCAATGTTTGTAGCATTGTTGTGTTCCAGCAGCTAGAGATAAGATAGCCACTGCCACAGTAGTTGAGGATTGCGGGTGAAGTGCGCTTCCACCTTCGGCCTTATCATCACCTAACATCAGGTGAAATGAAGACTAATTGCTTATCCATAGGTAATAAAAAACAAACCGATAAAATTTTAAATCAAATCAATGTATAACATATACAAACAATCAAAGAAACAAAATAAAATTCATACAATATAATAGAGTAAGCAAAATCATAAACAATAAAGTTCATATGTATGCTGCAGTGCGTAAAGGGTTAAGACTCTTTAGTTTCAACTAGGATTTTTAGATTTTGAGCCATCACCTCTGTCAAACGAGTGTGTATTGGTGGTCAATCCACATTGAGCTCGCGTGGTGGTTCATGGCCCGTTCTCCCTGTGGTGTTTTCTATACATATAGGGAAGGGGTCATAAAATGAGCTGGCAATGAAGTAGTAAATATCCTATATACTATCCTGCAACCCTAAGCAACGGTTGTACGTGCCTTCCGCTTCCGAAGCTCGAGATGGTAAACTTTTGTTCACCCATCCGATGATTGGCGTTTGCGCTCAGCCATTGCAGACCGGGCGTATTAACCACTGCGCAATCGATCTATGTTTTATTATATAATTTTTTTCTAACCCTCGTTTCACAGAGATGATGGCTCAAAATCAGTGTTTTGCACTACCCTAGTTAAAACCACAGAGCCTTTACCCTCTATTCACTGTAGCACATACATACACGTTATTGTGTTGCTTACTCCATTTTATTGTATGAATTGTATTTTGTTAGCGTGATTATTTGTATGTGTGATACAGTGATATATAAAAGTTTAATCGATTTTTTTTTATTACCTACGGGTAAGCATTTGGCCTTCATTTCATCTGATGTTAATTGATGATAAGGCCGAAGGTGGAAGCGCCTCACTTTACCCGGAAATCCTCAAGTACTGAAGCAATGGCTATCTTATCTCTAGCTGCCGGAACACAACAATGCTTTGAAAATTGATGTTAAGGCAACATATTTTGGTAAGATGGTGGTAGCTAGGCATTCAAACAAGCCCTAACACCAACCAACGCGTGTACGAGCAGGAGTACACGTGCTGCTCTCCGGAGTCACCGCTTCACGGTCTCAAATATTCCATCGCGCACTAAGAAATTTGCTGACTCGTTTCTTTGTCGCACCGCCAAAACATGGAATAGTTTGCCAGCACACGTTTTCCCTCCTTCCTATTATATGGGGTCCTTCAAACGAGCCGTGAAGAGGCACCTTGTGGGCCGGCAGAGTGAGGCTAACTGATGCTGCGTTGTTTTCACGCTGCACCAGTTGTCGTCGCATCTGGATTCTATATTCACTTAACATCAGGTGTAATGGAGTAATTTGCCGTGCTACGTATAAAAAAAAAACTTAAACATGTACCCCCCGCTGGGAATCGAAGTTCTCTGGATTTAAACCGGTGGTCTTATAACCACTAGACCACAGAGGCGGTTAATAGACACATAGTGATATATAAACGTTTTATCTATCGATCTATAGGTATCGTTAAAGATAACTACTACATTAGTGAGAGCAAAACAAAATAACTACAAAACAATGTCCCAATTAAGAATAAGATGGCGCCTTTAAGAATTTCGTAATTAACTGAAACGGGCAGGTGATATTATGACAGGCCGTCAATTTAATGAGAAATAACTTGAAAGTGAGCAAATATGCAACTCATTATCAGCTGTTGGTGATAACTCGTTTATTATCTTAAGTGCTTATCACAAAAAGTGTAATAATAACTCTTAATATCTACTCTTATAACGTTGTTACCGGCTGCATTAGCTGTGGCTAACACCCATCGCACCGCACTGGGCCCGCGTGGTGGTTTATGGTCCGTTCTCCCTGTGGTGTTTCCATCCTTAAGGAAGGCTCGTGCCCCAGCAGTGGGGTAATAAATGAACTGGTGATGTGTGGTCTCTAAGTCTTGATCTAGTTTTTATGTGCTGTACCAATTTTTTTTTTAAATACCTATGTTAGATAAGTTGATTGTTACCATAGTGCCTGTATGAGTTTTATTTACATAATAATTAAGTTAACGAAAACGAGCCTAGGTATAAATACTATTATATAGTTTTGAATTATGTGTTTTTGGTACATATATTAAATCACAACCTGCATAAACTTACACACATTTTGAACATCAACTTTAGTGACCGCTCTTGGGCCCAAGCAACACTCCCTGTTAGGTTCGGTGGCTTGGGTATCCGTAAAACTACTGACGTGTCCCTTCCGGCGTTCTTGTCTTCGGTCCATGCTACTCAACCACTCACCAACAAGATGCTGGAACACACATCGTGTTCCCTCTGGTTTCTCTCTTGGACGAGGCCTCTTCTTAAAGTCTTTGGGACGAGCCTCTCTGTGGACTGTTGCGTAATAACCTTATCAACACGTCTTTTAGCCCTGCAGTGTGCGCCCGCCTATTAGCTGTAGGGAATTGGGAGTCAGGTCTTTGGTTGCAGGCGTTACCCTCTCGAAATACGGGTACTCTGCTAGACCGCAGCACTTTTCGATTTGCCACTGCCTTGCGTCTTGGTGCTCCCAGTATCGTCCCTCATCAATGTCGTTGCGGCGCACCCGTGGGCAGCCTCGGTCACCACGGGCTGTCCTATGCTAGAAGTGCTGGTCGGTTTGCTCGTCATCATAACCTGAATGACATCATTCGACGGGCTCTTGTCACCGCTGGAGTACCAGCGGTACTCGAAACCTCCGGTCTAGCACGTGATGACTGCAAAAGACTGGACGGCATGACCCTAGTTCCTTGGAGGGTGGGCTCTGGTATGGGATGCTACTTGTGTCGACACGCTTGCACCGTCCCACATTCCAAGCACTTCTGTTACCGCTGGCGCGACTGCAAATCAAGCAGAGAACCTAGACGGCGAAAGTATGAGAATCTGACTGGGGATCTCGTATTTGAGCCGCAAACGGCTCCAAAGGGTAGAGACATTAGGTCTATGGGGCCCGGATGCTCACAAACCCTATAAATATATTTCTATAAAATTACCCGGGACCCCGGAGCTAGTAGCTACTTGGGCCAGCGTATACCTAACCATTGCTATCCAACGTGGCAATGCTACTTAGCTTACTTGGCATTCTGCCTGATGGGGATGATTTGGGGCAATTTTTTTATTTATAGTTAGCAGTAGTTATAGTTTAAATATTTATAAAATTTATAAAATAAAGTGAAAAAATTAAACGCCCACCCGACTCAGTCAGGAATCGAACCTGGGTCTTCCGCAATCCGGGCGGCTGCACTGACCGCTATGCTACCGGGAAGGCTGACGTAAGCGCTGGATTATGTCACTGCTTTTTATTTTTTTTGAGTGCTTAAAGCGGCACAGTGCGCCATCTATCCAACGGTTATTGCAACCGATGGCTATGCAGATTCATCTTTGCAGATGAAATACCACAAATTTGATAACACAACGCTATAGTAATTTTTTTTTGTCTTTTTAGTTATAGTTTATTGTTTTTTATGAGTTTAATTTTAATTATTTTTGACAACTAGCTTAAAAAACACAAATATATTAATTACATTTAGTTTTAGTTTTTTCTATAGTCAATACTGAATGTAGATAACATTTTGTAGGCGTGTAAACGTGACGTAATCTTTAATGGTTAATTTATTATTTAAAAAATAATGCAATACATAAATACAAATCCTTTAAGGAAACATTAACGCCAGCTAATTAAGAATTGACCGAAGAAGAAAAACAAATCGAGATTCGAAAGAATTCACTGTATATAAAATTCGACAAGGTAACGTACTATACAGGAAATGTAAGACTTCATTGACGATAAAAAACAATTGATAATAACAGCAATGCAATGTTAATATTTCCTCCGTCAAAAAGTTTTTCTCCAAACACGAAACACGTTTGAGAGAAACAGCTGACTTATTATAATTTATAAACCCAAACAGTGCAGTCTTTGAATCGGCCAAAGGTGAACGGTTAACATAATACCAGCCAGTTCAATGCAATTGATCTTTATGAAAAAAAAAACTACGCGTCTTACTTTAATCCTAAAAAGGAACCCTTTTTACAGAGTTTTTTGGCGGAAAAAAAAAGCGAGCGGCGAGATCTCGCGCGATCCTCCGTATTCGTGGCTGAGTGGCTGCGCCGAACGGTCGCCCCACGTTCCAAACGTACGCATTCCACACTCGAATCGCAGGAGCGCGGGAAAACTCGATCCCGCCAACCCGAAATCTGACCGGTTCAATTTTCAAAAAAGGAAAACGTTCATAATCGCCTATAACAAACGAATGCGCCGATTTTATTTTCGATAACAACCGCAACCGGCCAGTGTTTATTATTATGATTCGTACAAATTAAACCGTGTATTGTTTTAAATATTTCGACATTGTCGGAATTCTATTGTGTGACTCTTTAATTGTTTAATGTTTTGCTTAATCTAGGGCTTTGTCGAGATGAGCGCGTTCAGGTTTACATTTTTGTCGTGATATAAACAATTTATAATTTCGCGGTGGAGTCGCGCGGTTTTTATGAATGTTTTTGCGTGTCGGCGGCCTGGTGGGGGTAGGGTGGGGCCTCGTTTGACTCGTCCCTCTCCTAGCCAGTATTTTGATTTAGTTTCCGAGTCTTACACAGATGTGGCGATTTTTTTCAGTCGCGTGTGTATTGCGCGCGCGACTGCTGCATTTCCCGTGTGTCGGAGCACTTTTTCAAAAGAGATTTTCGACTTTTCCCGCGCGCCCTGAACTTGATCTTTGAACTTTTTTTAGGTTGTAAATAGAAGTTTAGTACAAAAAACATTATTTTTTTTGTTGTTGTTTGGGAGCTGTGCTTTCGTATACTGAAGTGCTTAATGTGTGTGTGACATTCGGTGGTAAACACGAGTGACATTGTGTGTGATCGCCGTGGTTATAATTTCGCGCTTTATTTTCGATTTTGGATGTTCTAGAATAAGGTAAGTGTTTATATCTATTGTTTTTAATATTACAATAATAATTGTAACATAAATAATTTAAATTAGAAGTGGGTTTTTTATTGGCTTGCTTATATGATGATAATTTAAAAGAAAACTCGTGAAAAGTAAACTTCTTTTTTATCAAATGTAAATTTCGAGATTTGTAAAAGCTTTTTTATTGTTCGAATTTTGAAAATTTCGATTGTCTTTTAATATCTGGTAATTAATATTTCGATACCTATTTAATATTAACTAGATATTTGACCGTATTAGGTTTTATGTAGGTAGTACCTTTGACGACCTCCGTAGCCGAGTGGCTTGCACGCTTGGACTATGGGCGGCGGTAACTCTGAGGTCCCGGGTTCGATTCCCGGTCGGGTCAATGTCGTAAACGAACTTTTCGATATTGTGTCGGCTCTGGGTGGTTGTGGTACCGTCGTCGATTCTGATTTTCATGAAACGAGTGCTTTACCTACTTACCTTGGGATCAGAACAATGTATGTGATTTTGTCTCATATCTTTTTTTATATCTATTATTAATTTAATTAAGTACCTTTGTTTAAGAAAGTAACTTTTAAGTTAGAATTCTGCACGCACAAACAGCACAAGCAAAGCAGGCTATTCATTTATTAGTTTAAGTAGTTAGGTATATAATATCATTATAAAAAAGCTGTAAAACAATTGAATATTTAAATGTTTCAAATCAGTAAAAAGGGAACTTAAATTCTAATACTATAGTCGTAAGCATGCCATATACTATCCGACTTTCGGTCAGAGTACTTTTAAACTAAATTAAACTATGTAACTTAGACTATTAAATTGCCACATAATTTAATTTCTTTCAATAACAAGATGGTGCTTCGGAAGGCACGTAAAGCCGTTGGTCCCGGCAGCATTAGCAGTCGTTAACAACCACCGCACCGCACCGGGTCCGCGTGGTGGTTTATGGCCCGTTCTCCCTGTGGTGTTTCCATCCATAGGAAAGGCTCGTGCCCCAGCAGTGAGGATATAGAATGAGCTGATGGTGTGAGATGACGGTATGCCTACTCCGTGCTTCAGAAGGCTGGTTAAGCCATTGGTTGGTTGCTGTCGTGAGATAGCGGTCGCTACAACCCACCGACCCATATTGAGCCAGGGTGGTGGGTTATGGCCTTCAACCCATGTGCTATTATTGAAGTGGGAAGACCTAGACCTTATACCAAACTTATACCCCCGTTCTAATAAACAGGCTATAAGCTTCGAATAGTTATTCCGTGCTTTGTCTATTTTATTCTAATTTGAAATAAATCTATATCAATCTTTATACTAAGGCCCCTAAAGTTGGAAAGTTTATGTGAACTAATAAATATATTTTCTACTTATACATAGGGTACGGAAGGCTTGTGCCCCAGCAGTGGGGACATAACAATGAGCTGGGGACGATGTGCTAATGAATAAATATATCTTCTATATTGAAAGTATTATTCTAAATATGTTAATCCTAATGTATGAAATAAACGCGTACAAGTAGTTCATTTCAATGAGTAGTGTTCGCGTAAACTTTAGAAAACAATATTTGAATAAATCTATTTATAATTCAATGAAGGTACTTATATTAATCTAATTATTAGATGCCCTAAACTATTAAGTTTCTAAAAGGAATACTGTGAAGGGCTCTGTTCTTTTGTTTCTTTTATTGGTTATTGCCCCTCTTCACGGGTCTTTTACTGACAACGTACCCTGTGAGGGTTTTAATAAGTCGGTCTAATATATGAATAAGATGAAATTGCCTTCGATAAGATCCGTATAAAGGTAACATCCTACTAATATTATAAACGCGAAAGTTTGTAAGTGTGGATGGATGTTTGTTACTCTTTCACGTAAAAACTACTGAATGGATTTGAATGAAACTTTCCTCATATACAGACCATGACCCAGACCAGCATATAGGTACGAGATTAGGTAGATACCTTTTTTTTTTTACTGTAGTCTTCGCGAACGAAGTCGCGGGCCACAACTAGTTTATAATATTAGTGTGAAGTGTGATAGTGTGATTGCTAAGTTATATTGCACTCACATATCACAGTCACAGGGGGAGACTTAGGTTTTAGCCATTTTTAAATACATTTATGCCAAACTTCTCTAAAATCGTTGTTTGATAGGGTTCCTAAAGTTTTTTACTAATTCTACAAATAATGTATTTAAATAGTCATACTACACGCGCTTTACGTCAAATCTGAGTATTACAATGTGTGTCACTTAGCTTTAAATTTCTAATTCAAATTAAAAGTGAATGTTTCAACACTTATGGAATTTTTTGAATATCAGTCCCCCTGTGACCTCGAATACGGTACAGGGTACAAAATGTAATGTCTGTTATATTACTAATTACAAAATGAACGCGAGAAGATAAATGTATAATGTTTAATTTTACTTCTACAGTAATGATTCTGTGTTCTAATGTTTTAAATGTTAAATATTTTTTCAGAGTTTTATTAATATTTATTACTAGTTGACGCCCGCGAATTCGTTCGCGAAGACTACAGTAAAAAAAAAAGTATCCTATATGCTGGTCTGGGTCATGGTCTGTATATGAGGAAAGTTTCATCAAAATCCATTCAGTAGTTTTTACGTGAAAGAGTAACAAAACATCCATCGATAATTATAAACTTTCGCGTTTATAATATTAGTAGGACTAGTTGTCGCCCGCGTCTTCGCTAGTCTTCACCTACACTATCCCACAGGAACCTGTTACCGGGATAAAAAGTATCCTATGTCCTAGTCCGGGTCATGGTCTGTCTATGTGCAAAGTTTTAACCAAATTCGTTCGGCCATTTTCACGTGATGCGCGGTCAAATAAACAGACAAAAATTCTAAAAACTGTTGTAACGTGTCCTGTTATCGATTCTAAGTATCCCTAGCCAACTCTTCTTCTCGAATATCTTCCATGTACAGACTTTCGACCCTCTTAAGCTTTCGTATATGTATTGATAAAGGTACTGCAAGTGTCAGTGACTCTCGATCCGATTCGAACCCCCGATCCGATCCGAACCCTTTGGAGAATCTAGTAGGGCACGGGGACGCGAGATTAAAGTATTTATCTTATTCTATTAGCACTCAACAATTAAAAAAAAAAAAAAGCTGTGGCAAAATTCAGCGCTTACGTCAGCCTTCCCGGTAGCATAGCGGTCAGTGCAGCCGCCCGGATTGCGGAAGACCCAGGTTCGATTCCTGGCTGGGTCGGGTGGGCGTTTAATTTTTTCACTGTATTTTATAAATTTTATAAATATTTATCTTACATAGAAAGAAGTAAATACCAAGTATATATATATAATATTGCATAAGTATTTACATTTAAAAGGTCTTCATTAACAGTTGTAGTAAGCACATTACATGACCCGATCAGGATGTTAAAAGCAAGCTTACTTTATTCTGTATTAATTAAACACTACATACAAAACATTTTGTATTGGAAAAATTTCAAAAATCTAAAAAAAAATTAGGGTTGGACCACCCTCAACATATAGGGGGATGAAAAATAGATGTTGTCCGATTCTCCACCCTAGCCGATATGCACGCTAAGATTCACGAAAATCGGTCGAGCCGTTTCAGAGGAGCTCAATAACGTACACCGTGACACGAGAATTTTATATATTAGAAGATTGTTTAACACGTTGACTGCCGCAAAACCAGACACAATAGAAAATTTATTGTTTGTCGGTCACCGGTGACCACCACGGCGATTAAAGACTTAAAAACATTTTTGTATTAATACATATTTCTTTAGCTATATTAAACCACCAACTTAATGCCAAGTCAAAAATCAGTTACCCTTATTTCTCAAAACTGTTTAATGATAAAATGCTTGGGTGCAGTTTGAACGCTTCCAATAAGTATCATAATAGCTTACCAATAAGATATGACATAGTATACATAGTCTTAATGTATAGATATTTTTATACGTAAAAATCTCATGGATAAGTTATAGAGTATAATATATTAGAATGATCGGGCTTTGAAAATTTTCCGTATATTCAATATTGCTCAAAAGTCGATCAGATAAAACTTCTCTTATTTATTTATTTCTAATTTAAATTTTTTCAACAACGTTTTAAAATGTTTACAATATTTATGATGATTGAAGTAATATTCTACACTAACTTGATGACTACGACAACAATATTAACTCCTTCCGTTAGTATTTTATTAAAATAAATAAAACAACTCACACATTTAATTATCTTATTTCTATTTTACATCTTTTATAAAAAAATTTACTTGCCGCCTTTTTAATAATCAACTGTCAAAAGTCTTTTCATTCCCGCCAGTGATCGTGTTGCCAGAAATGTACTGCACTAAATACTTTTTGAAAAAGCTCTGTCTTTTTCTGTTTTTCTATTAGTAACGCCTCCTTCATCCTTCATGCTTTTTTCTTTGTTTATCTTTGCATATGCAGCTACACCGCTCGCTCTTATTATAAACGCGAAAGTTTGTAAGTATGGATGGATGTTTGTTACTCTTTTACGTAAAAACTACTGAATGGATTTTAATGAAACTTTCCTCATATACAGACCATGACCCAGACCAGCATATAGGATACTTTTTTTTTACTTTTTTTTTCTTACTTGTAGTCTTTGCGAACGTAGTCGCGGGCAACAACTAGTTAAAAATAATGCTGGAAATAGGTTCAAGTAACCAGCTAGCTGATGCTAAGCTATCCTGCTATGTTATAGCTTTGTGCTGTACATAAAATAACTAGCTTATTTAACATACTTAACAGAATACCAATAACTTTACGTTTAATATTTGTAAATCGATCTTTATAATTGCGAAAAATTTAAATTCCATATTAAAAGTTGGACATACGTACCTAGTTCGTCATAGCATTTTTATTTTAACTTTATGTATTAGTTTAATTGTTAGACACTTAAACTGCTACGCCTAAAAAATTTTTGAATTTGATTTTTTTAATTTCAAAATTAAATGATGAAATTATAAGTACGCTATTTCTTACTTGTTGTAATACTATTCTAAGATGAAAAATCACTTTCATGTATTCTTAAATATTGTTGTTGGAACAAGAAAATCTGAATAATATGACAAAAGCGACAGAATCAGACGGAGCAAATCTTCCGCAACGGGTCAGAGGTTGGATGGTTAAAAGATCACGTTTTCCAACGGTAAGTCGTTCGATTCCGCGCAGACGTTCAATATGTCGATTCTTACAAGATATGAACGTTAGGTCTTTTTGAAATAAAAAAAAATATGGATTAGTTATCCATATTTTTTTAACACAGATAAGTTCTTATTACTTAGATTGCATAGTTTCTTTTAAAACTTTGGATAAAATAACACAATATTTAATTATAATTAAGAATTTAAAAAGCAACTACATACGGCCAGTTACACAGTTACAGATAGATTTTATTTTTTGTTTTTAAAAGTGACTAAAACTATGAATATTTTTTTAGTGTTATGTGTTTCTTACTTTCAATTTTGATTCAACGCAAAATAAAATATAAAAACAAAATAGAACAACACTTTATTGGCGGTAAATTTGAATACCAAACACGAAAGAAATGTCAATGCTCAATTAAATTGTACCTACCTAATTTCGATAGCGAATATGAGCCAACCCACAAGCGCAAACTAAAAAACCTGTACGCTCGTTCGCAATAAATACAAAACGTCTGTTTGTCTGTCTGTTTAACCTTCGTGCAATATTAAACATTCGCATGATGTATGCCCAACAATTTGGTTGGCAATGTACGACAACGGCATGTTAAAAGATAACATTATAAAAAATAAATGACACACCCGAACTGGAATTATGTTGAGAGGCTAAGATAAAGACGTGTTAACTGAATAAACTTCGATTTATGCCTCTTTTATCACCGACTTTAAAGAAAGGAGGAGGTCCTATGTTCCGCTGTACATATTTTTTTAATGTATGCTCATCGCTTTCTCTGTCAATTGTAGACCGATTTTCAAAATACTTTTTTTAAATTTCCAATGTAATCTAAGTCTTTGTACGGATCTTACTCATCATCATCAGTTTGTACCACTGTTGGTTTGTACAACTTTATACGGGGTTAATTTATTATTTGTAAGAATGGAAATCGATTTTTTTAATAGCCTTTATAGTGACTTACTGCTGGGCAAGGGTCTCCCCTCTTAGTCTTCACTCGGCTCAATCCTAAGTCATCTTATGAGGTGGCATAGGATAGAGATAGGATGAGATGAGGAGATGGCATAGGATAGGATACTTTTTTTACCGTGGTCAAAAAGTGGTCGTCTTCATTCATCATCCTCGTTTTTTTTAATAGCTTACAATGATTTACTGTTATTAGATTCTATATCTATAATTTTTTATATTGTTTCAACAAAGTGTACTTAAACTTATTTTACAAATATATGCATCTAATTAAAGTTTTTATTTTTCTCGCAACGCAAAATTTGTACCACCAACAAATTTATGATAGTATAGTTTTTTTTTCATTGGCGCAACTAAATGTTAACGCCTGTCAAAAAGTTTTTGTCATGTCATTGTAATAAATAATTCACTGTCCTTATTAACGGTTGTCATTTTAAAATCTTGTATTTTACAATTTGTTTTTGTGCTATGCATATATACAAATTTCATAAATTTTGTGTTATTTTTAATGTTGTTCGTTTAATTACGATTCGATACAGTCATTTTTTTTTTTTTTATTTATGGCTATTTTTTGGAAATATGTGGTTTGTCTCTAACATGTTTTGTATATTATTAACTTTAACTTTATTTTGTAAATGTCCAATATTTTTAACGGTAGTTTTTGAATACCTATTTTATATTTTTTTGTAAATATTTTAAGTACCTATTATATTCCAATTTCATTTAATTTTCTTTTCAAACATTACTAAGACTTAAGTAATGTTTGAAAGAAATTAAATGAAATTGGAATATAATAGGATTTTAGTTTTAAAGAAGAAGAAGAATTGTATATCATTTACTACATTGTAATAGGATATAATATATAATAATTATTATTTACTAATCACTTGATTTGTGTAAAGTGCGCCATTGAGGTCCTACTTGTTTGCCGACTGATAATTACAAATAAAACCAATGAAGAAAGTATGAACGATTCTTAAAAAAATAATTAATCTACATAATTATCTATATACTAGCGGCTCACCCGGCTTCGCACGGGTGTTTTTTTTAATATAGCCTATGTTACTGAACACTAATTTCTAATGGTGAAATATTTATTTTTAATAGGTCCAGTAGTTTTTGAGTTTCGTTAATAAAACTTTCAAAAACACAAAGGTTTCCTCTTTATAATATTAGTATAGATAATATTATAAAAATCAATTGCTGTTTGTTTGAGTGGTTAAAACTCGAGAATGGCTGGACCGGTTTAGCTAATTTTGATTTTGAAATATTTGTGGAAGTTCAGGGAAGGTTTAAACGGTAAGAAACATAAATAATAAGTAACGGAAAATACTAAAAACGACAATTTAATTTTCCAATGCAAAATGATTTTTGTTTGTTTTGTTGTCATGGAAACTGTCAAAGCGGTACGAAGTCCGACGGGTCAGCTAGTATATATTTATAAAAACTAGACCTTATTGCAGATTGCGCGCATGTAGGTGTGTGAGATTTGGTATAGTTATAGTTTTTAATGGAGAAGGAGTCCCGAAATATAAAATTTATATATAACTATGTGTTACATTACATTGTCATTACATTTTATATATTGTGAACTCCGGTCGAATTTCGACCACTGTGCGTCCGCTAGTTAAACTTTAATGTGAAGACACTGTACAGGATACATTTTGCGTGAAACGGAACGCACCTGATTTAAATCAGTAAGTTGACGTTGATGAGATAGCCAGTTCCTCAGTAGTTGACCACTATTAAAAATTCATTTGTGATTCTAGAAAAAAAATTAAATATGTGAAGGCTTAAATCAAAAAGTTTTGTCGTATTTCTATTAAATTCGTGTTATTCATTCGATATTATATTAAGTTATTAGAACTTATGTTTAACAGGCTACGATTTTCTTCGTTCCTTATCAGAATATCGAAATTAATAAATGTTTTAAGAGAAAATGCGTTTGCGTTATGTATTTATTATTATCCATAATTAATTTCTATTTGAAAAAGTTAAATTTTAATATTACGTTCCGTTCGTTCCGTGCTAAACACGACGTCCGACACGATAAAATGTTGGTTGATAGAAACTTATCAACCCGTATTGGGCCACAGTGGTAAGTTATGGCGCTTAACATTTCCTTATTCTTGAGATGTGAAGGCCATTGTTCAGCATTTGTACTTTTACAGGCTAATGCAATGATATTATATAAGTAAAAAGAGGTAGATACACTAGTAGTGCCCTGAAAACGTTCCTAAAAAAATGAGGTAGGTAATTGTATCCTTTGCGCCTCAGCCGCTCTCGAGAAAGGAGTTCCAATATAAAATAACATAAATATAATATATTTTATATTGGAATATACAATATAAATTAATTACAATACAAATTAACTAGAATGTGTCGTCTATACAATGAAACTATTGCTGGACATTTTTCTTTGGACATTTTTGATAAGAACCTATACAAGTTTAAAAAAGAATTTTAAGCTGCCATTGTTCGAACATCTTTGAATACATTTTTATTTAATCTAAACATTTCAACATTATTATTTTTCTTTGGGAACCTTGTATAAACCTAGTAGATCATAATACTGTATTGACCCTCATTTTTAGTACCTGTATACCTACTTGGATCTTATTGTGCTTATATCTTAAGAGTTACGGTTTAGTTCTATCTAAAAGTGTAATACAAATTAAGTGTATGCTTAGACTGTAACTTGTTTTGTAAGCCTTAATAAATAAATAAATATCCCAATGGTAGCTACAAACACAAGCTGTCATTTTCGTTCTTATTGCTTTTATAACGCTATTCCTAATAATACTTTTACATCAAAAAAATCAAATTCAACAATTAAAAATATTTATTCAACGTAGAAGTTGGGCTTAGGTGCTAGTAATAAACAATAATACATAAAATTAAAATTAAAATGCTACGAGGAACTACACTCCTCTCAGCATAAGTTGCAGCTTCAAGAAACAGCGAAACACTGATTTTCATCATCACTGGTGATGTATTGAAGTTCTATCACATAAAAAAACTAGCTGACCGCCGGACTTCGTACCGCTTTGACAGTTTCACGTTGACAATTTCCATGACAACAAAACAAACAAATCATTCGTCCGCTTAAGAACGCCCGTATCCCATGATGGATCCCTATTAGCAGCGCCACCCACCGGGTCCAATTGTAAATCTAAACCATTCTCGAATCCACTTGAACACACACAGAAAATTTTATCCAAATGGGTCCAGCCGTTTATAAGGAGTTCAATAACATACACACGCACAGAAGATTTATATATATATAAAGATAAAGATGTGTCCCGGCTTCGCACGGGTGGACATTTTTTTAGTAGCGTATGTTACTCAGCGCTAATGTAGCATTCTAATGGTGAAATATTTTTTTAAATCGGTCCAGTAAAGTTAGTTTATTCGTTACAAACAAAAATACAAAGATACAAAGCTTTCCTCTTTATAATATTAGTATGAATTTGGCTGATGATAATAATTAAATTGAATAATTAGCTGAACCGTCTCTTAAGTGCCTTCGGTCTGATGTTTATTTTTCCTATAATAATGTAAGTATTAAATTATCTGTTACTTATATTTTAGTGTGTGACATGACTAGATATAAAATTATTTTTTAAAGCTGTTTACAGTTTAAAACTTCCAATATAATAAAGTAGCGAAAACAAAACGCCGCTAGCCAAAATAAACGAAACGGCACACGCACACCGAACTCACCGAACGATCACAATCGTAAAAATTCGTCCTCAATCGGATAAGGTTCCCCGTTCATTCGGTCACCATTCGGTCATCCATTCACCCGGATCCCGACCGGACACGGCCTTATCAGGCGACGGATGTGACGTCACGAGCCACAATGCGAGCCGGCCGCGCACGTGACCGCGCTGTAAATATATTTTTTTAGTTTATTTAATATTTTTATTTTCACAAGACCAACCTCAATACGAGAACCGGGAAATGTTTTGATACAAACTTTTCGATAATGTAAGGAAGTGATTAAAATTGTTATCTAAAGCGTTATTTTGTGAAACGACCCGATGGCAATGTTCGAGATACGATTGTGTTTTCGATTTTAACTTTGCCCTTCAATTTTTACAGATATATTTTCATCATGTGAACATCTTACTCTCGAACAGGCCTTTTCACTCAAAAATTTTCCATTAAACAGAAAAACCTATAAAAACATAGGCCGCTAACAGCAAAAACAATAAAAAGACTACCTAGTGTTCTCTTCAAATAATATAAAATCCATATGCATCCACTTAAAGGACCTAAGTAACTTTATTACTTATATCCGGTGCAGAGGACCACTTATCAAGAAATTGACATAAAACTCGATAAAAAAAAACTTAACAATCTTACGACACGATAGAAGTAAATGTTATCAGTAGCAATACAAAAGAATGATTTTATATTGTCTTTGAAATGATTAGGAAAACGTCCATAAAAATATTCATCGCAATTTAAATTTAACGACAATAGGTAACTGGAATCGTGTGTGATTGTGTTTCATTTACACGCCAATTGTAATTCCAAGTGCGTTACCATTACCAATAAAAAAAAGATGTTTCCTAATTTACCAGTACCGATGTAAGCGAGGCATATTGTGTATGAACAATGGAATTGACTCACATGACGTGATTCATTGAACGCTTAAACCATATCGATAGTGCATATTCGATTATCAAAAGATCGAACGCCGATTTCCGATTTCTCAAAATCACCAATCCAATTGCATTTCAAGTCAGAATCAATTATTATAACCGCGAGCTATTTCAAAACAAATCGAAATCGGGCCGTTCCATTTTCGAACTGGAAGTGTTCCATTTTTTAAAACGCATGTTCTCTAAATTGTTCATTGTTTCGCCTTCAACTTGAATATTCCATTTTGGTGAGAAACCTCTTTTACGTAACGCCATGCGTCGTTCCATTTTCAATTTATATCACAAATTGTTACCGTTATTAAATTAATGGTATACAAATCTATACAATTGTGTTATGCAACTTTAAAATTAAATATATTATGTAGTTATAAGCAGTGATTACTTATTCAAACATTTTAAGCACAAAATGAGAAGTTTTGAGCTTTAAGTTGAATTTTTTATTCGTATTTGATTGTTTTGGTTTGATTTGAAATCTTTCATCTTAGGAAGAAACCTTTATAGTGTGCCGCGCCCGCTGTCTCGTTCCGTCAATTTTTATTACAAATTGTAACAATAATTGAGTCGTATTTACAATGCTTTTAGTTTTCTTCTAATAAGTTTATGCGTGATGTTTACGATTCGCGCCAATGTGAACAACCTATTCCTATAAATATTTTTGTTTACTCTTTCGCGTTTAACATGTTAATATTAACTACTTGCGAATGGAATTATGCAATGGAAACAGTGTTTATTCATTTGTTTATTGCAATTTTGTTGTTTTCGTAAGTGATTTTATTTATTTGCCAGATAGAATACAATAAATTCAGTTGTAACATTTTTAACTTCAGTACAATTGTATTCAACCTGCATGCAGGCGTCAAAATTCATAATTTAGTTTTTCAACAATACAGTGATCACAATTTTATGTTATTTATACTTGAATGAAATTAATTTAAAGCACTTTAACAATACACGTTACAATTGATTATTACCAATAAATATAATGTCAGCAGGTTGTTTGTTAAAATTTAACAAAAACACAATTTAAACATATTTTTATCGTAGGTATTTCTTTTATGTCTAGATAGTTGGTAGGATAGGCATTCAGTTTATAAAGATAGGTATTCCATTCTAGCCACGGACTCTATAATATAATTACTTGTGTAATCACGATAGGTACGTTCGCTTCATTCGTTTCGTTCGTTTAAAAGTTGTATCTGGATAGTTTTCTGTCCATAATCGGGCTCGGATCACCCGTCCGAACGTCTGTCACGTCGACTAGCAACAGCCCATATACGGCTTATTTTAAGACTTATTTAAAATTGTAAATAGATAGGCAATTTATTTTATTGCAAATTTAATTGTTAATTTAATTATTTCTGACATATGTCAATAGTACTCATTGCACTTATGAGACGATCCATGTCTCAATTTATGTCTTTTCTTTTCTAGAATCATAACATTGTCTATAATATCTCAAACCATATTATTTTACATCAATCTTTATAATCAGCTTATAAAAGTACCTATGCTGGGCCCAGTCTTTCCCACATTAAAATAAGTATCACATGGATGATAGGAGCTCGCTGGCGCAGTGGTTAACGCGCCCAGTCTGCGAGTGCTGAGGTTAAGCAACTTTCGCAAAGGCTGGTCATCGGATGGGTGACTAAAAACTTATCATCTCGAGCTTCTCCGTGCTTCGGAAGGCGCGTAAAGCCGCATCCCGGCTGCATTAGCAGTCGTTAACAACCACCAATCCACACTGGGCTCGCGTGGTGGTTTATGGCCCGTTCTCCCTATCCATCCATAGGGAAGACTAGTGCCCCAGAAGTGGGGACAGAAAATGAGCTGATGATGATGATGATGATAGGACATAACCCATTATCTTTATGTGGTGGAAACTTATTTTGGAAGAATAAGTCTCATAGTCCACAAAGCAAGGTTGGCTAGAAGGGATTTCTTTTAAATAAATTAAAGTCTAACTTTGTGCATCATTTCCTATTTTATTTTCATTGCATAAAAAGTTTTTAAAAAATATTTTTAGCGATGCATCTTTTAAAACTAAAGCAAGAATTACGTTTTCAAATTAAGGATTTCCAAATATATGAAATATGCAATTTTAACAATAAAATTATTTAGTTCTTACCAGTATCCAAGCATTTTAAACTCATAAAAAATCGCTAATATTATATCGATATGTTTAAATTTTGAACTTACATAATTATCATAATAACATTGCAGACTCGTGCATTAATTCCATCTTCTTTCAACATAGTGCCGTCCCTTTCTTATTCGCATTCAATTGCTTTAAACCAATTAGTATGCAATTTCAGCTCTTTACGCCAGGAGATAAGATCCCTTTTAGGTTAAGCAAATAAACCTTTGAAAGTACAGCTGCTTTTGCAGCAATTTGAATCGTTCGATTTAATATAAGCTTTAAGCGCGAAGACTAAAGCTACATGTTAGCTTACAAGCATAGAATCAATGAGCCTCTCTCGATGAAACGCGAAATGGATTATTTTTTCAAAAATGGAATTAAGAAGAGACAATAACGTTCATTGTTTTTAAAGATGGCGGCCGGGACAGGCTCAAATATGAGATTATTACTTGTGTGTCTGGGTTATGATAATTTTATAGCTGCGTGTTTGTTACAAAAGCGTGTTCCAAGGAACAGGGTTACTTTTGAATCCAGTGTAACAATGATGACAGCTATAGATCTTAAATGGGGGACCTCAGTATTATTCTATAGTCTATAGTGTGTTTTTTTTGCTGTTGGCCGCAGATGCCCTTTACAGCATAACCGGACTTTTATTGGCGGTGAGAAACTAAAAGGTTCCTCAAGCCGTGGTGATTGAACGTCCTCATAGAGTTTCTAAAGAGGATCGCATTTCGCAAGCGATGTCCTTATAGGTGACAACCTCTAGAATGATACCGTCATATAAGCTTATTTAGCGAGGAGCTCGATGGTATAGTAGTTAGCGCGCGGTCTGCGATTGTAATTAGAGTAAGTAACTTATGGAAAGGCCGCTTATCGGATGGGTAACCCAAAATTTATCATCTCGAGATCCTCCGCGCTTCAGAAGGCACGTAAAGACTTTGATCCCGGCTGCATTAGCGACCATTAATCCGCACTGGGCCCGCGTGATGGTTTATAGCTCGTTCTCCCTATCCAACCATTGAGAAGGCTCGTGCCCTAGCAGTGGAGACATGAAATGAGCTGGTGATGAGGGTTATTTAAAGAAGATAACTTCAATCAGTAGGACAATGTAATGCAATGTATGATCAATGTTTCACTCGATTCAAATACCGTTTGACGGTATTTCTATGCGAAATTGTTGTTTGAGCTGAGCGGAAATTCCGGTCGCTAACAACAAAATAATCATTTTATTATATGTAATTCTTTAACGAGTCTTTTAAGAAGGCGGACGCGCGGTGTTAGACTTCATACTCCGGTTTGTGAGACAACGTTGAGAATTAATAAAGCGATTTATTATTTTTAGCTAAACGGTATTCTTTTGTAAGGGGAGACTTGTTCGAAAACATGTATATTTTTTAATGTTAAAATAGAACTTCTGCTTGGTGCTAGGCTTTGAGAATAACATACTTATTGCCAATTGACACTGGTGACAAATTTGTCTTGACATCTCGTTAAATTAAAAATTATTTTTAGTCGGCTCAAATCAAATTTTAATTAGATATCGTATGCTAGACTTGACCTCAATTTAAATTGTTCTATAATTTAAATCTGCTTCTAAAGGCATAAAAACGCAAGATAATTTAAATAACACATTAATCACACCCAAACAAGTGTTGTCATCACCATCATCATCATCATCATCATCATCATCATCATCATCTCAAACAAACAAAAGACGTCCTCCCCCTCAAGAAGGAATTTGTCCAGCAGTGACAGATCCTTATCTCCACAACGACCGGTTTTGTGCTGCTTGCTTCCAGCGGCTTCCCGCGACGTTCACCAGATCGTCGGTCTACCTTGTTGATCCTCGGACGACTCGTCGGTCAAACAAATGTTGTATGTCAGAGATAAAATTTGCCACATAACGCAAATTTATATATCTCATCGGTACTTGATTGTTTTTAATGTAATAATAATTATCGCAATACATGAGCAAGACGCGTAATACGCGCAATACGCGAAACACCCGTAATAGTATGGTGATGGTATCACCAACTCGGAAACCTTCGCGGGCGTGCGCACAACAAATTACTAAAGTTTCATCGAAATCAGAGGAATGGAATAGAAAAGAATACCGGACAAACAAAGATACAATTATTTTTATATAAATAAATTACTTTGTACCCGTATAAAAAGAAAACCAACGAACTATCCCGTAAGCAAAATAATATAACAAAATTGAACATAGAACAGTTTGATTTTAAAAATCGAACGTTTCACATTCGAAATTGGAACATCTTATTCTCTCGCAGAAGCGAATAGATTAAAGTGACGTGTCACACGACTCACACGCTTCCAGAAAGCTGAATAGTTACCAGCCATTTAAATAGTACGATCCCTCAATTGGGGTTAATTCTCGAGTTTGAGGAATATGGAGTTTAATTATGAGGACTCGGATGCTTGTTGCGTAGTTTCGTATTGATTTCAATTTATTACGTAAATGTATTGTTGTTAGCTGTTATTTTGTTATTTGTGTACAATTTTCGATAAATTCAATCAGTCGATAAGAAAATGGTGCTAAATAAGTGTTAAGGACTAAAATTGTTGTTTTGGATGAATTTTTGTAAATCCAGCGTAACATTTCAAAACTTGATGCTTAAAATTAAAATTTGAGTAGGTACTGATTGTTAAAATTCAAGATAAAACTATACACAGACTGAAAACAGCAATACCGTCTGTGATCTTATTTAATATTTCATTAAAATCCAATAAGCAGTCTTGAAAATTAATATGATCAGAAATGCCAGACAGACTAAAATATTAAAAACTGTTTAATATAAGTTCATTTCGCTGTGCAAATTATAGACACCTCTAAAACATTTTTAATTGTTAGTACAGGATTTAATATTCATCTCAGCACAACTATAAAATAGTTAATAGAACGGTTTACGACTTATTCCTACCAACAACCTCGTGATAATTGATAATCTTCGCTATTACGTGATCCTTTGATTCTGTTTGTGCAGCTTTACCGACTCAATGTAAATCGTAAAGAGTTCATAATCAATTTATCGATCGCTCATGAGTCTCCGTCTCTCGAAAACTTTCAAATCAATCCGGAAACTTCAAATTCTAATAACATAAAGAGCACGTTTGCTATCCACTTACATCACAAGCGAGACTCGTTTCGACTTTTTACCGAATCGTGATCCGACTTTTTTTGAGGAGCACATATTCAGATGTGTAATGACCAATCTCCGGGCGTCGAACAAAAAAAACATTCGAGGCATTAATGCATCAGTTACTAAACCGTCAGACGCATGCTCTTGCGCATCCTTAACGTATTCATAATAAGAACAAGACGTTCCATTTTCAAACGAATCACAAACACAGGGAGCATTCCATCTTCGAACGTTATAGTTCATATTCAAATTTCTTATTTGAAAATAGAACTTGCATTTTAAATTAGAACCAATCTAAAGCGGTAATAAGTCCAGAAATCCAGAAACTTGAGTCACGAAACTTTTGACAGGCTGCGTCATAGAAGCCCACTTGGTGACACTTGAGCAGGAAAGCGGACGAATACCACGAAATATCTTTCATTTTAGAAAACGATAATGAAACAGATAACGAAGATTTGAGTCAAATAATGGGTAAGTACTAGATATATAAGCTAGCCACAATTGCCCGACGAGCACGGTGGGCGTTTCTTGACACGCAATAAATACTTTATACTTTTTTAATTAAGTTCAAAACATCGGCCTGGTAGGTACATGCCCGGGGTCAACACACTTAGAAACATGACCAATATTCACTGATCTGTAAACATACTTCTAAATCAATAACGTGGAGCTCTAGTTAAGCTAAACGAATTGAATACATACGCAGCGTGGTCACCCATCAATCAACGGGATCATATCGCCGCCGAAACGAAGCTTGTTCTGTACGAGATTATGATTTTATAAGTTTGAGTAATATTTTATTCAAATTTTTGTTGATTGAATGTTTGGGTAGAGAATTCAACTTTATGAAACATACAAATTGATAGGTAATATAAATGTATTGTAGGAATGCTAAAAACTGGTTTGCAATTTAAATATCGAATAATAGAGTATCTGGTATCATAAAAGTGAAGTCTATCGTGAGAGAGGAAAGAAAAAGAAAAAATTATAAGTTTCTAGCGTATCAAGATTTGTTCCAGCGCTCGCCCCGCGCCCGTCATAATCCATCTCGGTTCGATATTTGAATACTCTCTTGAATTTGGAACGCGTCGGTAATATGAACTTGGTTCGTTTCCTTTTTCAATTGCTTCACTCATATTTTGTATTTAGAACGTCTGTTTGAAGATAAGAAATTTTGTTACGTTCGAAATTTAAATGGGGCTCGCGTTTTTTGTCTAGACGTATTTTAGTGGGCAATAAATTGTCTAGCAATTGTATTGTTGTAAAAGCATGGCGTATGAAAGGTGAGTTGATAGAGAAATCGCAGTTCTGAAATTCTGAGCGCGTGTGGCGTTACGTAAGGCAGTGTGTGTAGGTATGCGGAGGGCACGTGCGCCGCGGCCTATTCGCAATAAGGCGCCCAGGGTGGCCGGTAAGCTGTCGACATTCTTTAACACTATGATAAGTAAATAGAAACATAGTTCGCTCTTTAGTTTTAGATTTTGTCCACAGTCTACAATCCGCACCAGCGAACGTGTTCGTTCTAAATTTAAAATTTCCTTTATTTTTAAGCGTTGCTATTAATATCAAATTTTGTACAAAGCTCGTTCACATTTGACTTTTAAAAAAACGAGATGCATTTTACTTTTTAAAATATCTTGTATGATCGTTTTTTTAACTATAGCAGTTTCTTGTTTAAAGTTTAAAAAGAGTAATTTTCATTTGTCATTGGTTTTCATCGCAGAGAAAAGAGGCGGAAGAGTATAAATTAGTACTAACATCATTTGCAAGACGCGTCAAGGGTCACATCTCCAAGACAATGCTCAATGAAGGCACGCGTTGGGAGGGGGCAAAGGGGGGTAGAGGGGCGGGGGAGTATAATTATTCGACGCTAGCTTGAGAGCCACGCCCGCCATTGTCCCACTAAATATGGGCTTTAGTATCGTTGACATGAACTATCGGAATTTGGAAGATAAGTGAATTGATTTCTGTTGGAACATCTTTTTGAAGGATGCGAATTTGAATTGCGAACACGTTTGACTTTTCTTTTTTTATTTTATTTGCGTGTGAATGAGTGTTGTGTTTGTTTTGTAATTGGAATAAGATTTTTTGCATCTAATAAGACCTCAATTAGAGGTACAAAATTGTGAAAAATAAATCTTATTAGATTTAGAAAAATTGATATTAATAAAGCCGGACAAGTGCGAGTCAGACTCGCCCACCGAGGGTTCCGTACAAATTTGTATTTCTTTTATCATTCTTCAACATAAAATAATTAAAAATCTGTTTAAGCTTGTGCAAATGAAGCCCTTTCATACAATACCCCACATGACACGGTTAACTTACTTCAAAAATTTGGACCCTCGATCCTTGCATAAATACCCTGTTTTTTGTGATTTAATTAAAAATGTATAATTTTCAGATTTTTCCCAATACTTGTAGTATATGACGATATTACTTGCCAAACTTCATAGTTCTAGGTCAACGGCAAGAACCCTATGAATTTTGATTCCCTTGAGAGTGTCGAAATATACGTTTTTTGCGACATAAACTTTCTTTTTTTTTCGTTAACTTAGAAGTATGATTTTTTCACAGCTTCAAAGGACCGCAGACCTGTGTATATGGTTTTAATTTCAACTCGATACCTTTACGCAATTCAGAGATAAAGGGTCTTGACAGACAGACAGACAGACAGACAAACAGAGAGACGGACAAAACAAAGTGATCCTATACGGGTTCCGTTTTTTCCTTTTGAGGTACGGAACCCTAAAAACCAATACAACAAACGAATTACTAGACCAATTCACAATAGACCGAATTTGTACTGTGCAAAGCCGCAGACAAAAGCTATAGCTCCGTATAAAAGTTATTCATCGGCTACTTTTCTATGTTCCCAAAAAAAGTTGGAAGCAAAAAGTTTATAAAACATAATCACTGGTCAGATTTCTCCGTAATAATTAATCACAGACTCCTACTACAGTTGTCTAATGGAATGTGAACGAATGGACGTATATAGCTTGCGCGCAACGCTCCGTCAATGTCAAATTCAATTGGGTTTATTAAACGGTGAAATGTTTTTAAATAATTAAGATTTTAAAAAAATGGTTCACTTTTGGGTCTGCAAATGGATGCTTCCTCTTTTTCGAATAAGAGATCCGTTTGGCCGTACAAAAAGAGAGAACTTGTATGGTGAAGTTATTATTTGTATTGTATCATGGTACATCGTGTACAATTAATTGTACATGGTACAAATCTCGCTTTTAATCGAGAGAAACTATTTTGTTATTTATTTATATTTTTAAAGAGGTTTTTGTCCAACATGAATATATCAGCCCCTAAGTTTATTTTGTTACAATAGTAAGGTGGATAAAAAGGGATTTCATCATTGAAAAGGATTGAAATGTATCTTGTTTAATATTGTTTCCATTTTCAAACAATTTGTAAAGAAAATTTAATTATAAATGAACATCAATTTAGAATAGCTCTGGTAATTGAACTTTTTAACATAACGACCTGTTTCTATTGAAATACTAGGTTTAAATCACTTGTCTTGCCATTGACTACGAGTATTCCCGGCACCATTTTTAATAGCACTTTGGTCACACATTTTACCATCACCATCTCTCAAATGAAATATACGGCATAGCTACTGTATTGTTTACATTTCCGTCTGTTGTTTAATTAGTGTAGTAATTATGGATTTCTTTTATTAATATTTCAACAAGAACTAATTGTTTGCTTTAAGGATTTATCATAGCTACAATTATATAGCATTATTTGTAATAAATACAAGGGGTATTTTATTAGTTGTCATTTTTCATGCGAACTTATTATGTTCCCTTATCTATAACGCAGCTTCATCTTAACCGAATGTTCAAATATTTGTAAAAATATTTCTTTCGGATCTCAGAGGTGAAAACTTCTAAGATTGATGAAGCAATGTTGACTAAAAAACATAAGCATCAAGCACTGGAAAAAATTTCGACGGGTGAAAGCCAGACCTCGGTAGCCAAGTGGTTAAGGCAGCCGCCCGGAATGCGGAAGGTGCGTGGTTCGATTCCCGCCTGAGGTTGTCGTCTTTTTTCAGTGTTTAAAAATTTTACTTAAGTATATTTAAGCGTTAATAAAACGCTAAAATATATAAAAAACACTTATCTATAACGCAGCTTCATCTTAACCGAATGTTCAAATATTTGTAAAAATATTTCTTTCGGATCTCAGAGGTGAAAACTTCTAAGATTGATGAAGCAATGTTGACTAAAAAACATAAGCATCAAGCACTGAAAAAATTTCGACGGGTGAAAGCCAGACCTCGGTAGCCAAGTGGTTAAGGCAGCCGCCCGGAATGCGGAAGGTGCGTGGTTCGATTCCCGCCTGAGGTTGTCGTCTTTTTTCAGTGTTTAAAAATTTTATTATGTTCCATTTCTAAAGTTTACGCAAACTCTACATATTGAATAAAACTAAAAACCTTTACACGGAATTACTTTTTAAGTTTATTTTATCATCTGTCATTTTGTGACCATAGATCATGTGAAAAGTTCACGTCAGAATAAAATAATTTTAAAGTCAAAAGTTTGTTTATTTATTTTATTTATTTATTATTAAGGAATAGTACACAGCACATTTAAAACTAGCTTACAATATTGAAATTTACAATTTGAAGGCCAATTATGATTATCCACATTTTACATTTTCCATAATACGTAGGCGAACATTTGCAAAACATGATCTGACCTTATAATGACAGAACTTTTTCTAATTATGGGAGTAAAATTGTTTAAGTTTAAGCTCCGTATAATTCAAGATTTGTCTCGCACTTGAGCTTACCCCGCAACTAAAAATACACAGGATTAGTTTATAATTACACAAATTAAATAACAGTACCCTAAAAAAGTATAAACCATTCGTCTGCTTTAAAACACGGCATCCATCTAACTTATCTGGTTTGAGCACTCAAAACGTCTATTTTTAAGCCAAAACTGAAGCGGTTAAACCGTCGGACGAAGGCAAATGTAAAAATTTCATATCTACCGAAGTCGTTACGTACAAAATGATTGATTTTATTGCCCCGCGTTCCCGGATTGATGTTTTAAAATACTTACGCTCTGGCGTTCTGTCAGTCATATTCCCACAAAAAAGGTATATGTTCCATTTTTGAAATTTAAAATTGGGAATTCTTTTGTCGAAACGAAACCTCCTTGTTTCATTTTCATTTGTTTGTATAATTTAAATATTCCTTAAAAGTAACATAGTTTTACGAAGGTTTTACACCAAAAACATGGGTATACTACCCATACGAGTATGTTTATTGTCATGGTCAATTGAACTTTTTATAAGTTTCTTACTTATACGGCCAATCATGCCCAATTAAAAAAGATACATTCTCCAAACAGTATTAATAACAAATTTTAATAGGGAACATTATAAGATTCATAGGAACATAATAAAGGCTACAAATCCTTTTTCTCGAGTAGGAAAATATTAAGCATATATCAGATCCAGGAGCGACTCCAGGTGGACTCTTCTCAAGCCACGAAAAGCTCTTCGGAGGGAGGGATGTACCCACCAAAAAGCTAGTCATCGTCATCACCAGCTCATTATGTCCCTACTTCTGGGGCACGATAGATGGATAGGGAGAACAACAAATAGGGAGACCCGACGAATAATAAGGCTGTAAAAGCTAGTAGATACCATTAACGCTCTGCCTCAGGGATAAGCAACATTCCAGTATCATTATAGGTTTTAATAAGTAAAGTAAGTAAGTAAACAGCCTATAATTATCCCACTGATGGGCAAAGGCCTCCATCATTGAAATCAAGTCATCGCTACAATTGATGGGTGTTGGCTTAATCACCACGCTTGCCAAATGCGGGTTGGTGATCACAAACTCGGGCTATGCATAGAAAAATCGAAATACATTTTGCCCGACCTGGGAATTGAACCCGGGACCTTCGGGTATCGAGCCGAGCGCTCTGCCACTCGGCCACCGAGGCGTTCAGGTTTTAATAGTTATAGCTACATCTTATTAATCCGAACATCCTAATCAATCTTAACTACAACAACTGCCTAATTAGCATTTCAATTAAGAGGCATGTCCATTGACAGGGTTTTCTCATAAACGTTAACAAAATAAACAGTGTTCTCGTGAGATTACTCACGAATCTCGCGGGCCGTCTGCTCAACATCAACAGTGCGCCAGTCTGGAATATTTCCATACAACGGTGGATCACCTACTATGGGAACTCACTTTATATTTCTGAATTATCAGAAAAATAAACATAAAGTTTTTATGTTTTTGAGTAATGTGTTTGTGACACGTCCCACTATTGGGACTCAGGTTTTCTCATACTAACAATACCCATTCAAGGAGATAGAATCATTACCCATCAAGTCATTCATCCTGTGACCTGACATTATGTAGCTTGACTTGCAAGACTACGACCCGCACAATGCACTATCTTCGAGCTTTTCCGTTCATCCCTTTAACTCCATGCATCTGGGTTATACGCCGCTAATCTCAAACACCTCTTTAATATTAGTAATTTCAAATTGGAACACAGCTTAATTACATAAATGTGACTAAACTGCAAATCTTACACTTATGATCCATTTGCACCATCATAACCAAAGTTGACGAGAATCTTACCATGGCTGGAAACATAAATTTAATATAAAATTGCCTTTTTCCGCTTTTGTTTATGACTTTAGAGGGTTTCAAAACATATTTTGACATTTTTTAAAATGATTTGTGCTTTTTGTTCTCAAATAAACGTTTCTTATTCTCTTGTTAATTCTCGCAAGAGCACAAAACATGATTCTGCTGAGAATGCAAAGGCAAAAGGTACAAAACTAGGTAACGAAATATTCCGTTTCAACAATTTCACATCATTGTTCGGCGGCAGAATTCGACGTCGAAACCGACGCAGAATTGATTTTCGATAAAAATGAATATTCGTTTTTCACTTAAGTCATCCGGCGCTCAATCACCCGGACTTATGAATCTGGAATTTGCCCGTTTTTAGCTCCATTCCGCGGTGCCAAATTAAAAATGTAAGAATTCTCGCTTGCAAAAGGAATTTATATTTTATTTCATTTCATTAAATCCACCATCTTTTGTTTCCGCGGGCCGTTCCGATCGGAATTCATATTTTTCTGTGTTTTGTTTCGGTTTGCGAGCGGCGCATTGTTTTATTGTTATGTCCGTTCTAAATGTTTCGTTTCTCGTTCCGAAGCGGGTATTAATTATTTTCTTATTTCTGATGAACGCGACCCGACGAATAATAAGGTCGTAAGCTGTAACCGCCAAACATTTGCCACTAAGAAACTTAATCACGATTTT